>JARKIF010000015.1:1200000-1507652 GCA_029378245.1 Roridomyces roridus
GCTGTGGGAACCTCATGCTGAAAGGATGGGTCTCTGCCCTGCCATCACACTGGCCGAAGGCAAATTCCCGAGACAGGGAGAGTCAGAACACAAGACCGTGACAGCAAGGACCGAAAATCAAGTTTAGTCGAGTGTAACGCGGTGTGCGATGACTGGATGATGAGGAATCAAGCCAAACGATGGCTGAGATCACAGTGCCCTTGACAATTGGTCGATGGAAGCATGCGATGAAGTCAGCCAAGAGAACGCAAGAGCTCGAAGAGTTCCCTTTGGTCGTAGGGTGAAGCAGGCTCAACTTCCCTGTTGGGATGGTCCTGAGCTAGAAGGCGCTCGAATACGCCTCATGGTTAGATAGGCGACGAAAAGCCAGTGAATAAGGTCAATGCACATATCTGGGCAAGTCAAGTGACCAGAAACCGAATGGAATAGAGCAGTGGTAGGGTTCAACCAAGTTGGACCACTGATCTCTACCGCGCGCGACATAGGTAGTTAGATGGACTTGACAGAGAGCAAATTCGAGTGGAAGAGTAGAGCATGCTCGGAACCACCCTATGGGTTAATGGTGTAGCTGAATGTTCTCTGGTGCATGAATGTAACATGATACCGTCGCATTGCATGGGCATGCTTTCGATATGACGAACCCAGGTACTCGCAAAGACATGGACGTGAAGGCCGTCGAAGGGAAAGAAATGTTCGATAACAAGCACCCGGTGCTCGAAGACCAGGATTTTATCTGTGCAGACAAACTGCCATCAATGGCCAATAACAGGCTCCTCAACCACCAGTCAGGGCACAATCCACCTCTTGATGGCGTGAATGCGTAGAAGCAAAAGAACAAATCAAAATCTGAAGTGCTTCCGATAGCGGAGATCACCAAGCTTTCAATGGCACAGCGAGGAACAGCTGAATCTAGCATTTGAGGGCATCCTAAATTGGGCACTCGATGGCCACGAGCTCAACACTGTTGAAAGCGGAGGAGGAAGGCAGTTAGTTGGTGGCAAGAAAGTCGACATTTTTTTGATAGAAAAGGAAGGGCATATATGCGTGGGATGAGTGGGCACTCGAAGGCCAAAAATCACGAAGATATGGATATGGATGTGAAACGCCGTGGATGGCAAGGAAGATTTTTGATAACAAATACCCGGCGCTCGAAGACCAGGATTTGTGACATGCAAATAAAATGCCGTCGATGGCAAATCACCTCTTCAAAGAGAAGGCACGAAGCAATCCGGGGGTCGACGAGATGAATGTGTGGTAGAGCGATGGAACCTCAATAACCGCAGGGTGCCACACCTTCGCTAGTAGACAGACAGAGACACAGGGCTAAGTTGCTAACATAGAGCACTCCAGCGCTTGCGGTTTTGATAGCAAAGGAAGGGTGTATATGCTTGGGAAGAGTGGCACTCGAAGGCCAGAAAACACGAAGATATGGATATGAAAGGCCGTGGATGGCAAGGAACATGTTTGATAACAAATACCCGGCGCTCGAAGACCAGGATTTGTGACATGCAAATAGAATGCCATCGATGGCAAATCACCTCTTCAAAGATAAGGCTTAGATACGAAGCAATCCGGGAGTCGACGAGATGAATGCGTGGTAGAGTGAAGGAACCTCAATAACCACAGGGTGCTACACCTTCGCTAGTAGACAGAGACACAGGGCTAGCATAGAGCAATCCAGCGCTTGAAGCATATGGATCTGCACTCCAAGACGGGCGCTCGATGGCCTAGGAATGGGCTTTTGATAGCCAAAATAATAATCCAGGGAGTTCAGAATAGGCCCGCCATTGATGCGTCGAAATGCGATGTCCAAGTAAGTTTGAACACCAAAGTCCAAGACAGTCCAATAGTCCCATGTTCGTCCGTGGTACCATGGTCAATGAGGCCGTGTCATAGTACCGTGTAAACACAAAGCCGTCGTAGTAATCTTGTGTGGGCGAGGCTAGAGTGGGGAAGGTACAGAAGAAGCTAGAGTTGAATATCCGTTGCGTAGAAGCCGAGGTGTAGCCCGAAGATCATCTTGTTCGTGGCTCTTGAGGACATGAAGATCTACTCAACAAGGGGCACTCGATGGCCCTTGAAAGAGAACTTGACATTCTTGATAGAGGAGCAACGAATTGGCTCCAATATGCGTGCCATGAGTAGGCCAGTCAATTACCATAAGCCAGACAATTTCCTGAGCGGAAGTAAGGCAATCCAGCGCTGGAGGGCATATATATTTATAACACATGAGAACTCGATGACCAGAAAACTGAACAACCGGGAGCTCAATGCCCAGAAAACCAAAGCCTTCAAATTCAATGGCGAAGTAAGAAGACCAAGGCCTTGAAATTTGATCAGAAAGTAAGAATGCAATCCAGCGCGCGAGAGCATAGATGCGTAGAATTGATTCATGGGAACTTGATGGCCAGAAGAATTTGACGCTGCGCTTGAGGCCATAGACTCGGATGTAAGGTATGAGCGGAGTTATGAATTGAGCACTTTTGACAACAGACAGAGATGCAAAGCAATCCCCTGCTTGATAACGTGGATGTGTACTGCAAAGGGCGCTCGATGGCCGAGGGAGAATGAAATATGATGCTTTCGATAGCGACGAATTCAGAGTAAACTTGCTGTTCATGTGCCGAAATGTAGGGTCCACTTGAATGTAGAACTTGAAATCCAGGATTAGACAATCCAGTTGTAGTGCCGTGGTCGAAGGGCCGGCTCAGAGCAGAGGGTAAGCACCCCGAATCCTGAAAGTCAATAAAGCCGTGGTAGTTATCTTGCTGGGTTCAGGCTGAAGAGGGAAGGGTCCCAAAATGCTGGTTGGTTGATTCATCGACGTCATAATTCAAGCTGTAGTCGTAACCGTTCCAAGACCCAAAGTCGTACCCAAAGACTGTTCTGTTCGTTGCTCTTGAGAACGTGGGTGCATGTTACAATAGCCAGGAAGAACAAAGAGTCGGCATGTTTAATAGTGGAGGAAGGAAGCAATCCAGCACCCAAGGGCATGGATGTGGGAACTCAATGCCCAGAACAGAAAACTTGACACCTTTGATAGTGGAGGAATGAAGCAATCCAGCATTCGAAGGCATAGATGCATGTGAATGAATGGGAACTCAATGCCCAGAAAACTTGACACTTTTGATAGTGGAGGAATGAAGCAATCCAGCGTTCAAAGGCATAGATGCATGTGAATGAATGGGAACTCAATGCCCAGAAAACTTGACACTTTTGATAGTGGAAGAATCAAGCAATCCAGCGTCCGAAGGCATGGATGCATGAACGAATGAAAACTCAATGCTCGAGACTCGAAACTTGGTTGATTTGTCATTATTGCTTCTGTTTTCAAGCCGTAGTCATAACCGTTCCAAGATCCAAAGTAGTACCCAAAGACTGTTCTTTTCATTGCGCTTGAGGACGTAGATGCATGTTACAATGGCCAGGAAGAACAAAGAGTTGGTGGGTTTGATAGCGGAGAAAGGAAGCAAACCCGCATTCAAGGGTATTGATGTGAATGGGAATCCAATGCCCAGAAAACTCAACATTTTCAATAATGGAGGAATGAGGCAAACCAGCGCTCGAAGGCATGGATGCATGAATGATGGGAACTCAATGCCCGAAACTCAACGCTTTCGATAGCGGAAGAATGAAGCAATCCAGCAATCAGAGGCATAGATGCATGAATGAATGGGGACTCGATACCCGACACCCAACGCTTTTGAAAGCGGACGAATGGAGCAATGTAGCGCTCAAGGGCATGGGTGCATGTGAATAGGCACTCGATGGGCAAGAAGGATAAAAATCGACAGCAGAGGAAGCAGTGAGCACCTGATAGCATAGCCATGTTGTAGAAGAAGCTTGAAGGCCCAGTATTGACGGCCAAGAGGAATGAGTTCGACCAAGAGCGGGGGATGTAGCAGTAAGCGATGGATGATAGCCGTGATGGTGTACAGGACTTGTAATGGAGAGAACCACGGGTGACGGCACAAATAGAGGGCCATTGGATGCTATTGGACCGGAAGAACTCACCTCAGTCCCATCTGCCACTTGTCCCATTGAAACACAAAGTCCGAGCGAGGCAAGTGTATCCAGAAGGAAAAGGGAGCAAAAGGTCATTCCCAGCGGAGAAAAGAAGGCCGGGTAGAGTAGGTGCAGTCAGAGAAAAGTTTTGGACACTCTGGAGGGTGGATTCGTCGATGGAGGCGTTGCATTGCACGAAGTGCTGGCAGATGATGGTGGTGCGAGGAGAGAGGTGCGGATCACGGATCACATGTCACACCGCTGTCACAAGAACCCGTCCTGCTTTCGCAAGCTCATCAGTACTTCACTTTTTGTGGATTCGAAAAAGTGTACTGTCGATCAATTCCTAAGACTGGAAGTTTCCGTGACCCAGATCGGTTTTTGAATGCAGGGCGGCGCAGCGCGCCACTACTTATCGAAACCAGAGCGCTTGGACTTATGTAACTTTACGGCAAGACAAAACACTCGCATACACCTCTTGCTTCTGACTCCCATCTCGACTCGACGGTCTACATACATTCATCGATTGCGAATTCATCCCTGTTTCTTCCCCTGCCAGTTTATTGTTGTTTCTCGAAAACCATTGACCCGAACGGATTCTGTGGATCTCCCATGAGTAAGTGACTTGGACAACCCGTCGAATCTGTGCACTTCAGGCTACCTCAAAGCCTACCTACTTAGGCTTGACATATGGCTGAGGGGTGGGGCCTAAGTAGGTCCCAGGAAGTGGGTATACCCAGTGGTGGTGCACCCACCCACAGCGGTGGGTATACCTACCTGGGGATACCCACCATGTCACGTCACACTGCGTGGTGGGTATACCCACCTCCCACCGAACCAGCTCGTTTTTGCGATTCAGGGGGCTGTATGGGGCGGTTTTTGTGCCTGCTTGTGGCCCCCGGCTGGTGGCTAGCAGGCCAGCTCGTTTTGGGGATTTTCACAGCTGTACGGGGCAGTTTTCGTGCCTGCTGCTGGCCCTGGCTGGTGGCTAGTAGCCCAGCTCGTTTTGGGGATTTTGGGGCTGTACGGGGTGGTTTTCGTGCCTGATGCTGGCCCCTGGCTGGTGGCTAGTAGCCCAGCTCGTTTTGGCGATTTTCACGGCTGTATGGGGCGGTTTTCGTGTGGCCCCCTGGCTGGTGGCTAGCAGCCCAGGTTGTTTTGACCAATTTTGGTGCTGTACTGTCTGGGGCGGTTTTTGTCCCTGCTGCTGGGCTGCTCATAGTCAACTCGCTTTTGCAATTTTACCACAATTATGGGCTCATCTTTGGGCCTCTTCCTACTGCTGGGCTAGTAGCTGATGGCCCAGTCCAATCGTCATATTTCCTGTCCAATTGACGTTGGGTTTCATATCCAGCTTGCTTTTGCCATTGTGGCACACGTACCATACAGCTGGTCCCAGGTCATGGATAGTGGCTGACAGTATGCTTGCTTTTTGTATCCTTCTCGTGTCTGTTGTTGCATTACTATTAGGATTAGCCAGGGTGATTCTCGCCATACTTAAACAGCCGTGTTGGCACATATGCTAATATCAATTGATCGAGGGACAACAACCTTCAGGAATTAATTATACAAGACACCATACCAGCTGGAAAATTTGGCTGGTCTGCACCATGGGCACACATGCTCACTGTGGGTATACCCACCATCTCATTTGCAAGGTGAGCATACTCACCGTCGGTATACCCACCATGCCATTTGCAAAGTGGGGATACCCGCTGTGGGTATACCCGCCATTCCATTTGCAAAGTGGGGATACTCGCTGTGGGTATACCCACCTCACATTGGACAGAGTGGGTATCCCACCGAGGGTATCCCGAAAAAGGTGAAGACCCTCACGGTGGGTATCCCCACTCCCACCAACGCAAGGTGGGTATCCCCACCCACTGTGTTTTTGGCAAGG
Organism: Roridomyces roridus; assembly: GCA_029378245.1. Taxonomy (NCBI): domain Eukaryota; kingdom Fungi; phylum Basidiomycota; class Agaricomycetes; order Agaricales; family Mycenaceae; genus Roridomyces; species Roridomyces roridus. Next base: position 1,205,906 of record JARKIF010000015.1, read on the forward strand.
TGGGTATCCCCACTCTCTCCTGTTTAGAAGTGGGTACACCCACCTCTCCATCTTTGTGAGGTGGGGATACCCACTCTTCAAACACGAGAGGTGGGTATACCCACCCTTCCAAAAGCACAGGTGGGTGTACCCACTCCCCTGCCCCAGCAAGGTGGGTATACCCACCGAAACCATGATTCTGGGTAGGTATACCCACCTCAAGTTCTTCTTTGTGAGTATACCCACCTGGCTCTGTTATGGCTTCAAGCGAAGCCACAAAAGTTCAGTGGCACAAAAAGGGTGCTGAAGCGGGAATTGAACGGCTGACTACAAACACAGATGGGTACCAGGCAACTTTACCACTGCGGCAACAAGGCATTGCAAACAAGTAGAGCATGATTTTCTAGGTGCGTCCCTTACCATGAGAAATCAAACGAAAGAAGGTGAGTCCCAAAAAGAATGACAGACGAGCGCCATTTCCTCTGCGTCATTGTCAGATTAAAGTGATATATCTGGAGAGTAGCTGACTCACCCTCACTCCATGACTCAATTTCTACCGTATCATCGTCGTCGTCTTCCTCATCATTCTCGCCGTGGTATTTCGCCTTCATTGCCTCCCAGAGCTTGTACCATTGTTTCTTGGTGTCGCCCTTGATGCTCTTCAAGCTGAAGGACTTGCCCGGGTGTGAGCTCTTGAGCGCGATCGGCCAGTTCTTGATGCGCAGGTGATAGGTAACTGCGACATCGGCGAACGTCCAAGAGAACTGCGACTTTCTCATCAATTTTGAAGGAGGCTCTTCGTCGCGCTCGCGGAAAACGAGACCTATACAATAGCGGTGAGAACGCCATCACGGCAAGGGTGGATGGCGACGACGTACAAGCACTATTCAGAAACAGACGCCCAATGGTGCGCGTGAATACGTCGGGCTTCTTGTCCCCAGGGTGCGGGGTGAAATCGATGATGACGGGCTGAGCATCGCTGCCTTCCGCCTCACGTCGCACCATCTTGACCATTCTACGTGCAATCAGTTGGGTCTCATCGGGGGGTGGACGTACAGACGCACCTTAGCATTGCTGAGAAGTCGAGTAGCTTGGTCTTGATAGCCGTTTCGTAGCTAGCGTGCAGGGTAAAGAAATCTGGTGAGCCACCCCAAATGTATAAAGTCATTTTTCATTGAAAAATATCTGGCTCAAGTGGTAGGCGGAGACAATCCAGTCAGCGCAAGTGCAGGTCACATGTCAGGCTATTTCGGCTTGACGCAAGTCCAAGACACAAATCACATGATCTCAAGTTGAGACACAAGACAGAGACACAAGTGGCAAGTTGAGACGCAACTCGGAGACACAGGTCATGTGACTTCCAAGTTAAGTTCTATGAGGAAATTATGTTATAGAGATAATTTGAAATACCAAAACTGGAAATTTCCTCATTTGGCCATGTTTTGGCTGCTGGCCTTTGACATGTTTTGAGATTCTACCACATGGGCAACTGAGATTACAAAGTAGTATCTTTCATTAGTGTAACATCTCATTGATCAAATGAAATTCCAAACACTTTATATCTACCCATTGTTCTCCTCAAAAAGATACAGTAATAGATAGATAACAAGTGGATTCATGATGGGATTCAGAGTTTTCGAGACATTTGAATATCGCCTGATCATGGATTATGTAAGATCGTGGGAACATGTGACCATATCATCACTTGTATCAGAATCTTGGATCAACATCTGATCCAAAATTGAATCACATGACCTCGTCTGGGAGTTGCGTCCTGCATCTGGGAGTTGCGTCTCAACTTGCACTTTTAGGACCTGTGTCCCATGCTTGCCTTGGATGGTGCTACCACATGATAGGCATCTATAACCTGTGTCAGGGTCATATTGCCATGTCTAGTTGACTTCCCTGTCCAGCAAAACCTGGGAACTAAACCTGAAAAGATGCATAAACTTGTGTACCACTACATTGAACTAATGCCTTGCATCTGCACCATTGACACTGTAATTTTCAATGATAAATGCTGTCATACCCGGCTCGCAGCACGTTGAGCTCTTCGACGTCGGTGCCACCCGTCCGGGGCGCGACGACTACACCCCAGCGACAGCAATCCTCCTCACGAAGGAGAGACTTGACGCGCAGGCGGTGCACCAACCCACGACTTGTGTTTGCGTCAAGTGCGACCACCCAATTTCTCTTTGGCAGTTCGGAGAATACGGGATGTCCAAAGACGACCCGTTGAAACTCGAGTACACCTGGTTGGTCTGCAAAGGTTGTTGGCAGTACAAATGGCCGCTGAATCCGGCTGCCAATTGGGGTGACAAGCCTCAGGTGTGTGTTCCCAATGACCTTCGTTGCGCTCCGGCTTATCTGTGACGATTCAGTGCACCTGCCCCGCCGGCGTCCCTGCCGAATATCGTGATGATTGCCTCTTGCACAATGGTGAGTGTTCCTGCTTTCTGCCCCGCCCGCCGGCGCTGACGTTCATCTAGTTCCCGGAGTTGTGGCCGTCCCCTGGGGCACTCGGATCAAACGACAAATCGGGTGGTCCGAGGCCGGGGAGGTTTTAGATCGTTGGCGCGAGCAGGCCGAGGCCCGCTGGGGTGAATTGCGGAAGATTCTGCCCTCCACTGACCGCCGGGTGCATCGCATTCGAGCCCAAGTGGACGCGGCGTACGACCGGATTGATGAGTGGCTGGCCACTCCCCGCCATCTGTTCAAATTGCGTGAGTGTAAACCTATTCTCTCACGTCGCGCGCACTCAATTGTTCGGCAGCTCCTCCACTTGTCCTCGAGCCGCTGCCCCAGAACCGTCTTCCTTAGCTTATATAGCTCAACCGCCGTGCTTAGCTTTTTGGTTCATTCCTATAGTTCTTTCTACTATACTTCTGTTGTCCCGTTGGCGTTGTATTCCAGCAATTCAATGATTTTTAATCATCTCGTTCGAAAATTACTTGATTCGGACGATATGGGTTGTTGTGGCGTCATGTTTGGACAGCACAGCAATCGACGAATCCGGAAATGCCGACTTGATTGGCAAGTTTATCATTTCGTTATTACGATTGACACCGACTGGAATTCGATTCCCCGGGGCAACCCTACACCTGGTATGCCCAGATTTTTATTGGGCAGCACGATTATATTTTTTCAAAGATCTTTCGTTGGATGCGGCAGGGACATAGGAAGTATGAGTCGTTACCCCAGAAATGTGCATTTGGCGTACCAGTAATGTCTTTTGCCTCCATTATTCGCCGAAACCCGGTGGTCCCGCGTTCAATCCTGGCTGTTGACACCTTCAATTTTTCTTTTTGGTCAGCGTGATCATCTTTGTTTTATCAGGCCTGCCATACACAACAAAGGTGGGAATACCCACAATTAAGGAGAGCCACAGGTGGGTATACCCACCGCTGAATAGTCCCGGTGAGGATACCCACCACCTTGGTGGGGCAAAGTGGGCATACCTCCAGTGGGCATACCCACTTGTCATGTTCCAAGAGTAGGTATCCCCACCTTGCAAACAGGAGAGTGGGGATACCCACCTCACTGATGGCACGGTGGTGGGGATACCCACCTCGCGTTTGGTGGAGTGAGGATACCCACCGTCAGTGTACTCCCCTTTGTGGGGATACCCGCGGTGGGTATACCCACCTCATCATGGAAAGAGTGGGTATACCCACCGTGAGTGTACTCACTGTTTGTGGGGATACCCGCGGTGGGATACCCACCTCACTTTAGAAAGAGTGGGTATACCCACAGTGAGTATGCCCACCTTGGAGATGAGACAGTGGGTATACCTACAGTGGGTACACCCCCTTTGAAATTAGTAGGGCAGTTTATAGAGGGTCGGCACTGTAGCGGACACGGTACAATTGTACTTTTACGGCGTAGTATGGCACCACTCTGTACCGTATCCGTACTGTACTGGGCCCGGTAGCCAGGACACCGGCAGCACTCATGGTGACCCAGATTGCACATTGGTTCTCGCATAGTTAAATTCAAAAAGGCTAGACACTAAAAGCGAAGACACTATACGAAAACCGAACAAAAAAATCACTGAAGCAAACTGGGTACCACCAACCCAGCAACAGGCATGACTGTATGGACCGTCATTTATGGCTTGAAAATATCAAAAATCAAGCTAGTTCATCAGCTACTAGCCAGCACACAAGAAAGAACCGGTACGGGATGCAAAAGGAGCTGGGCTGCTGGCACCCAGCCAGGGGCTAGCACCAGGCACGAAAACCGCCTGTACAGCCCTGAAATTTGCCCAGCAAGCTGGGCTGGCACCCAGCCAGGGGCCAGCATCAGGCACGAAAACCACCCCGTACAGCCCCAAAATCCCCAAAATGAGCTGGGCTACTAGCCACCAGCCAGGGCCAGCAGCAGGCACGAAAACTGCCCCGTACAGCTGTGAAAATCCCCAAAACGAGCTGGCCTGCTAGCCACCAGCCGGGGGCCACAAGCAGGCACAAAAACCGCCCCATACAGCCCCCAGAATCGCAAAAACGAGCTGGCTCGGCGGGATACCCTCGGTGGGATACCCACTCTGTCCAATGTGAGGTGGGTATACCCACAGCGAGTATCCCCACTTTGCAAATGGAATGGCGGGTATACCCACAGCGGGTATCCCCACTTTGCAAATGGCATGGTGGGTATACCGACGGTGAGTATGCTCACCTTGCAAATGAGATGGTGGGTATACCCACAGTGAGCATGTGTGCCCATGGTGCAGACCAGCCAAATTTTCCAGCTGGTATGGTGTCTTGTATAATTAATTCCTGAAGGTTGTTGTCCCTCGATCAATTGATATTAGCATATGTGCCAACACGGCTGTTTAAGTATGGCGAGAATCACCCTGGCTAATCCTAATAGTAATGCAACAACAGACACGAGAAGGATACAAAAAGCAAGCATACTGTCAGCCACTATCCATGACCTGGGACCAGCTGTATGGTACGTGTGCCACAATGGCAAAAGCAAGCTGGATATGAAACCCAACGTCAATTGGACAGGAAATATGACGATTGGACTGGGCCATCAGCTACTAGCCCAGCAGTAGGAAGAGGCCCAAAGATGAGCCCATAATTGTGGTAAAATTGCAAAAGCGAGTTGACTATGAGCAGCCCAGCAGCAGGGACAAAAACCGCCCCAGACAGTACAGCACCAAAATTGGTCAAAACAACCTGGGCTGCTAGCCACCAGCCAGGGGGCCACACGAAAACCGCCCCATACAGCCGTGAAAATCGCCAAAACGAGCTGGGCTACTAGCCACCAGCCAGGGGCCAGCATCAGGCACGAAAACCACCCCGTACAGCCCCAAAATCCCCAAAACGAGCTGGGCTACTAGCCACCAGCCAGGGCCAGCAGCAGGCACGAAAACTGCCCCGTACAGCTGTGAAAATCCCCAAAACGAGCTGGCCTGCTAGCCACCAGCCGGGGGCTACAAGCAGGCACAAAAACCGCCCCATACAGCCCCCAGAATCGCAAAAACGAGCTGGCTCGGTGGGAGGTGGGTATACCCACCACGCAGTGTGACGTGACATGGTGGGTATCCCCAGGTAGGTATACCCACCGCTGTGGGTGGGTGCACCACCACTGGGTATACCCACTTCCTGGGACCTACTTAGGCCCCACCCCTCAGCCATATGTCAAGCCTAAGTAGGTAGGCTTTGAGGTAGCCTGAAGTGTATACTGTATGAATTCAAGGGGCAGTTTGGAATGATAACTGTCCAAGATTACACGAACATAAGATAGCAGCATGGTATGTTTCCAGGGGTCTTACTCGGCCTTGTCTCTGTTCTTTTGAGCCAGTTTTCGCCGTTCCATCTCCTGTCGCGTCATCTGCGTTCCAAGGATGTAGTCCCAGTGAACAAAGAACGGCTGGGCAAAGTTATATTTCATGCCAATCATCTACGACGGGTCAGGGAATAGATAACAGAGGTACTACGGTGAGACGGACCTGGTGATGTATATCGTGATAGTCGGCGTTGTTGGAAGTCAGAAGTTGGAGCGGGTCGAACGGCAGCTTGTACCCGCAATGGTCATCGACCGTTTTAAGGGTTGCGATGCAAAAGAGGAGCGCCGCTTGGCGGGTGCGCATGCCGGAGAGACTCTGTGAAATGACCCCTCCAAGCGAATCGATGAAGAAGCCCTCCACAGGGTGGTTATACAGCGCGCCGAAGGCATACGTCACAGTAAGCTGATGGTGCACTGAGTGGAGATGCCGATACAGAAACTTGTTCTTATGCAGGCCCCGATGAGTAAAGTATTGCCAAGTGTCCATGACAAAGCTAGTGAACGTCAGAATGAGGCCTCAACGAAAGCAATCGGACGCACATGGCGAGCATGAGCTGGAACATGGGTATGCCCCACCAAACGATGCACCATTCCTCCCAAAATCCCTCTACCCATTCTATGCAACCCTGCACGACTCGACGAGGAAACGAGACCCCGCCTCCGCATCGAGATACTCGATGTCAAATCCTTCTTTGTGCAAGTGCCCGATGGCGCCCATCACCAACTTGTGCGGATTCAAAACAATCTCACGGCTGCTGGCGAAAAGTCGCACAGAACGAAGGCGCCTATGGCTGTAATCCGAATGCAGCTTGCGAGATTGAATCATCCGGAAAAAACCCCTCGCTCCATGAAAAATCGGTCAAGGGATAGCACCAACCCAACGCGAAGGACGTGAGGTTCGGACACACGGTCGATTTGGGGTTCATCGTCAGCGCGTCGAAAAGGGGACCAATGCCAGGGATTAGAGCGGATTTGGTGGTCATGCGCACGACAAAGTGTTCCAACGCGGGACATGCGGTGAGAAGTGGTATGAGCGCGTAGAGGTATGAACAGTGGGTCATGACGAGGGTCGTCAGCTGAGTCGAGGACCTATCAATGAAGGGGATGACAGTTGGACCTGGAGTTGGAAGAGATAATGCGTGGAGGGATGGTGTCGTGATGTACGCCAAAAAATCCGCGTTGACGACGTTGAGCCGGCGGAGGAAGGGAAGAACGGCATTGTCGGCGCTATCGAGACTGATTTTGGTGTCGTTAAAGGTAGTGATGCTGCCCTCAATCAACCGGGGAGTGTAGCGCAGGATTTCAAGGTGCTGGGGAACCCAAAAGGCTCCGGTATAATGGGTGAGCTGCGACCAAGGGATGGACGACTTGAGGGAAGAATTATAGCGAACGTTGGTGAAGTGAATGCGGTGAAGGCGTGGTGCACCGGAGAACATGTCCCATTGGGCGTTAAGGTATCCATGAGTGGCGTGCACCTCCACTTCCTTCAATGAGGAGAGACGGTGTTTGGTCCAGCGTAAGAGTTCGAGTATTTCTTCGCCGAGCTCGGCCGTACAACGAATCGTGAGGGATTCCCAGCGGGAAGAAAACGGAAGTAGCATTTCCAGGCCGAATGTGTCTCCGTTGCAAGCGGCCGGTGCTACCGAATGCAATGAGATTCGGAGAGGCACGCTGCCCGTGAGACGGAGCTGGGTCTTCATCATCGCACGAGGATATAGGGTCGTGTTGTCGAAGCCATGGAGTATACTGAATGAGCGCCACAGAAAAGGGCACGAAAGAGTAATCGCCCTCCACAAACGGCAAGTATGAGAGAGTTTCCAAGGAGGCTGGTCCACTACGTGGCCGTGGATCGTCCGGGTGCTGGGTAACAAGGCGATGATCTCGTAGAGCAGCTCCAGTAGAAGACGCCGCACGGGAGAAAGCACCTTCTTGTACTGATCTGCTCGTGAGACGAGAATCTCTCGTTCCGCTATCAGCTGGTCCATCCTCGCCCGAAGCGCGTCGATTTGAGCGTCCAGCGCGTCTACGCGAGTGCCAGTCTCTTGAATGTATCGTTGTATTTCGACAACCTCGGAGTCGAGGGGAGCGATGTTGCTTCGGAAAAGATATTCGTGAACGGGGTCAAAGGAGTCGGGTAGCGCGCGGGAGTCGCCTTCAGCCACAGGGACGATGCAAGCCATGAGACTAGGAAAGAAGTCAGACCAAGCAGCGGAGAGCTCGCCAGGAATTACATGGGCTACGCGAGTTGAGAGGACGGAGCGCGGGTGTCACGGTTGAGAGCAAGAGGGTGTTTGGCCGTGACAAACACTCTCAGGCTTTACTTGGTCTTGACTCTTCACCACTGCGCTCTCGCAGCTCACGCTACTTTGTGGCTCGATTCTTGTTTCTGGCCCGCCCGTGATGAGGTGGAGAGGAATGCAAGGGTCGGATTGCGATTACTTGACGGTGCGTGCTTGCTTGTCGAGCCCCAGCATGAGCTTGACTTGCGAGCAGTCGGTTACCTTCGCATCCTTGTTCGTGAAGTCCGTATTTCCATGTGAGCTTCTCTCACTTTCTGCCGACGGCCTGCGTTTTTTCAGCTGCAAAGAGACCAGTTCTCCACCCCCACTCGGAGCTGTAGCTTCTTCTACGCTACTATCCGCTGCATAATCCCCGTGGGATGCGGCTCGCCCGAGGCCTACTCTCTTCCCTGGGGATATCTGGCCCTCGCACGGGCAGGGACGACTTGGTCGGCTCTGGCCTGCTTTTACGGCGGTGTCGGATGTCGGGGCATACGGCAATGATGATATGGAGGATGTCTTCCTTCGGGGACAAAATTGGGAGGATTCCAACTACAAGAGTGCATGCCGCCGCTGCTTGCGTGCATCGTCTCTTTCTCGTGCTCCCTCCGTGCTACCCCGTCGCCCGACCTTGGTGTCTCCGTGCGGCGGCTCGTCTTCCCTTCCCCGTGTGTCTGTGTCCTCCGACTGCGTGCTCTCCCTGGCGACCTCCACCCATCCGCGACCCACACTGACGAATCGTTAGGGAAGGCCACAAGTATATGACTCCGCACGATGGTCATTGGCCTCAGCCATGTTACCTCGGGGCAGAGCTCAGTCTCATCATCAAGGTGCGAGTCTCATTTACTGCCTCCTTATTCGATTTACATTCCGCGTCGTGTGGCGGCCGCCTTGCAGAGGCGAGAGTCGGCCCACGTCGACTCACGAAATTTTGCGCGGCTTACATACATCACTTGTCACACTTTTTCTTTTTGCGGCGCCGCTTTGCATGGGAGAGGCATACTCTTGCGCGGGGCTTCTATGACGCTTGAAGCTTCCCTGCGGTTCTCTTGACTTCCTGGGACGTCGTGGCGGACTTGCAGTTCGCCGGCCAAGCATCTACTTTCATTTGCATCTGGTCTCTAAGACCGTCCTTGACCTCTGTCTACATCTCCTCTCCTCTTTTCTATCCTGCTGAATCCCCTCTTTTTATATCTTCCATCGTGCCATAGCGATCGCGATCGCGACCTCCCGGGCGGCGAGACAAGTCGTGTCTTCCGCTCCGCAGCGCGCGCATGCAGGCACAGTGTATTGGAACTTGGAGAGGGGACTCTGGTATGGGCTACACGAGGCAGCCGGCGTCCGCGCCGAGTATGGACGCAGCGTGCGCGTCCCGTTGCATGGCAGTGGCTCTGAGCTGTTGTCCGTCTTTTGATTTCATTCGTTGCTAGTCCTATTGGTGAAGGTGCAATGTATTTGTGTACAAGGACATCTGGCAATTGTATACGCAATGCAACCTCGACTTTTTTGATTTCATGGGGAGAGAATCCATACAACATTGATTGCAAACTTGAAGTACTAGGACTACTCTGGTATACCTACCTACCAAAGCCCGGGGGTCGGCGCAATGGTCCAGCGATTGCGCTGGCCGCGACTTCAACGATTTCGACGGCCGTCAAAGGGACTAATTTATAAGCCATTGTGTTGTCATTGAACGGCGAGCTGTGTCCGTTGCATTCGGACTGGAAATAGTAGAAGAAACTAGAACATGCAGACCAATAATTTGATCAGCGGCGCAGTTTAGGAATCATTGTCCATACTCACTCGTAGAATTTCAAGTCGAGGCCATGCTTCTCCTTGCAATCATTCGTCTGGGTGACGTTGATGCCCTTGGTCCCCACACCGACATTATCCGCGCCACCGGCAAATTGAAAGGTGGTGCAAGATCCAGGACTAGCAGTCACCCGAAAATCGAACTCATTCAGGGTAGTGCTGGATCCAGGCCAGGGCTGCCATCTGAGTTTTATGGTGCAAGTCTGAGTTTGCGTCAGCTGCAAAGTTGGTGCAAGCGGAGATGGCACGCACATTGTCCCTGGCAGCGAGTTCTGCGAGGTCGGAGGAAGGTGCGGCGTTGGAGCCCACTACGAGCAAGGCCAGGACAGTGAGCAGCAATTTCAGGGACATTGTTGTTTGACTGAGTCTCGGTGTCTGGTCTGACGAGGAACATTTGAGCATCCCTTTTATAGTTGATGTCCAATTCCAAGTCCGCGGACATCCAGATGTCGAATGAACCAAGCAAGTATTGACGGCGATCGTAGCCCACATCAAGGTCCATGCTGAGCTGTCTCACCTCTACGATGCATTCCTTCGAGTCCCGATCGCGCGAGTTGCCGGTAGGGCCCGCCACCAGCATTTTTACCAGCCGCGCGGGTAGCGGCTTATTGGAGCTCCAAACTCAAGTCCACGGACGCGCACATGTCGAGTGAACACCAAGTAAAGGGTACGTGCTGGGCTGTCTCACCTCGTAGTACGATGCATTTTTCACCAGCTGCGGCCCGTGGGTAGCGGATTGTGGACAATGCCAAGTGGAATGTTGAAAAAGGCCGCGGTTCCCAACGTTGGCATTGCCATATCCGAGACTCCAAGAGACTTCAGTCACAGGCATCGGATTAATAGGATAGAAAGATGGGTGGACTTGGAACACGGAGCACATTTTGGGTGTTGAGAGTAAGCCGAGCGTGCCAAGGTTGTGGCCAAACAATCCGCTTTCGTCCTTACCACCGCTGCACTTCAGGCCGGAGGTCTCAGGCCTCATTTCCGATCCGATCCAATCGACGCAGAGCCCAATCGAACCGACAGTGCAGTGCCTGTAATTACAAGGAATGTGTGTTGTGGGCAAACATTCAATTTATTCTGGAAATGCAGAGAATATAACGCCATTTCGTTACAGCTGAGCCAGATAAGCGTCCGCTTCTTCTTTACTAAGATACTCGACGTCCACGCCCTCGCTCTCCAAGCGAGCCATCTCATCCTTGAACGCCTGCGAGACGAGCTGACTCCGGTTGGTGGCGCTCAATAGGCGAATGGAGCGCAGGCGCTGAGATGGACTGGGACCGCAGCGAGAGCGAATCATACGGAAGAATGATTCTTCTGCGGGGAAGGCGGAGGTCTCCCACCAGAATCATATCTTGCGGAAAGAGAGCGGGGAATTCTGCAGCTGTGAGCGTGAATGAGCGCCACAGGAACGGACACCCCAAAGCCGTTTCTCTCCACGACCTGCAGATATGACCCAGGGTCCACGGAGGCTGTCTTATCGTTTTGTCCTCGATTTTTCGGGTGAAGGGCACCAATTTGAGGATCTCGGCAACAAGTTCCGGTGGGAGACGGCGTATGGGTGAAAGGACTGCGCGATACCGCTGAGTATGACAGACGAGATCGTCTCGTTCGCGAACAACTTTTGCTAGCGCCGTCTGCAGAATGTCGATCTGAGCATTCAACGCGTCTAGCCGGGGTTGAGGGTCCGCGATGAGCCGTTTAATGTACGGGATTTCGGATTCGAGTGGACAGAGGTTGCTGGTCAGCAGCTCGTTCCGAATCGAATGGGGAGAGTTGTTCGTCGGGGGCATCCTCGCACTGTTGGTCAGGTCCACAGCGGTACCGCATTGAAAGCAAAGCATCGTCCTGTATAGAAGGAGTTAATGAAGCCGTCGAAGGTTTGGTCGGGGAAATTACAGACGATGGTGGCAAGATGGTGGTGAGGGGCAACAGCAACCGGTGCTGTGGCAAACAAGGCACGCGACTTGTCTTCGACCATCACCACTGGCACGACGCCAAGCCGACTCTCATACGGCCACTGTGCCCAACTCGTCGCTGAGCATGGATCCCAGACTTGCTTCGACGCACGCCCCGACCGCGGGGAGCTTTGGGAGATAGAGTAGTCAATCGGTCCACTTTTCCGAATCCTGACCGCTCTCTGTTCTTCTCCACATAATAACTGTAACTCACGCTGACGATCGTCTTCTTAGGCATGAAGTGTCCATTACTTACGCTTTCCGGAGAGTGCCGTACGCTCCTCGCGGTCTCCCGCTACTCAAGCTCGAGGTGTGTTAGCGTCCATTTCCTTGGCCGCATGCGACATATGCAGGATGTCCTGCGGGGACAAGATTGGGGAGCTTTCACTCTTCTAGCGAGCAGCAACAAGGGCGGGCGTTACTTTCCCTCCCTGCATGCATCGTCGCTTTCTCGTGTTCCTGCGTGCTACCCTGTGAGGCTACCTGCTTTGAAGGGCCATTGCTTGCGCATGGCAATCCGAGTCTGGGTGTTTAATCTGGGACCACACTGGGACACAGGCTCAACAAGAGGTGAAACCACCGAGTGAAGTCGGCGGGGTAGGTGGACGAGAAACGGTAAAGCTGAGAGCGTGACCAAAGCACAACTTTGTGCAGACATTGGGAATTCACGGGTGCGTGCGTGGTAGTGAGAAGCAAGAGGTGTCAACGGAACTGTCATCGGCTGTCAAACAGATTCAATCCGGGCCAGGCTCCGTTCCGTTTCCGTTGACATGTTGTTGACCGTCGGCAAACCATCGGTGGAGATCGTAACAGATCCATGCGCAGAGAGTAAGAGCAAATGACTGAGAGGCTCCCAAAAAGAGCCAAAAGATCCCTATAATTACCATAAATAGAAATCAAACTCCCGCACGACATTGACGTCATCGAAAAAAATGGACCCCATTCTCGCGGGAAACGGGCCGATAAGACCGAGCTTAAAAATAAATTTTTAAGACTCGGAACGGAGTTCTTGATGTAGAAGTCGTAGACACGGAGATTCCGAGTGTTGCAGATTCGTCGTAAACACGAGGCTTGAGTCGATAAATCTATAATATTCAGAATGCTAATCTACTGGCTACAAAATGAACCATTTATACCTACAAGGGTGGTCCGTGCGCCACCCACCTCATCAGCAACTTGACACCCTCTTTTCTGGGCACCTCGAGACCTTTTCTGGTGCTTTTTCCACTTTCGTCTTTTTCTGGCACTTTCCGCTGGACTTTCCTGCCTCGGTATGTCTTCGTTCCGCCGCCGGATGATCCTCGGTCTGAGTTTTGACTCAGCAGTATGATCACGGGTCCCGCGCCGTTGTTGGATGTTACCCTACACCTTGTTCGCATTAAGTAGATTTGTACCTTCGATAGTGCTCCATCTAATATATTTCAATGTCTGCCCTCATTGGTGTATCATGAGCAGGGCAGCTTCTGGAGTGCTTTTTGCTACGACCACACCGCTTTTCTGGGAGGAAAAAGCGCTTTTTTACGCAAACGGACCTAGCTTAAAAAAGTGGCTAGGTGCTTTTTCCTCTTTCGCACTTTTGCGTCTTTTTGGCTCGAAAAAAGCCAGAAAAGACGCAAAAGCTGAAGTTGTCAAGTTGCTGATGCTGACCGCTGCGCCGCAGGTTGAACCAGTGTTCAACTGTGCCCGCAGTTGGCGCGCAGCGGGAAGCTGTACAGTTTGCTGTGCTGATCGCCGTGATCGCCGAATGTGATCCTTACATACCCCGTCGCGCGACCTCGGTGTCTCCGCGACGGCTCTCCCTCCCTTCCCCACTTGTCTTTGTCTTGCTCCTATAGACGACAACTCCCCTTTCCTCCCGACTGCTCTCCCTCCCTCTACCCATCCGCAATTCACACTGACGAATCGTTAAGCGCAAGTATATGACTCCACACGATGGTCATTGGTCTCGCCTATGGTACCTCGGTCTTATCATCAAGGTGCGAGTCTCATTTATTGGCTCCTTATTCGATTTATATCTCGCATCTGTTTGGCGGCCGTCTTGCGGAGGCGAGAGTCGACCGGCGTCGAATCGAAAATTTTTGCACGGCTGACATAATACCATCACTTTTTCTTTTTGCGGCGCCGCTGTGGATGGGAGAGGCATACTCTTGCGGGGGCTTCGGCGCCTGAAGTTGACCCTCACCTTCCTCTGCGGTTCTCTTCACTTACTGGGACGTCGTGGCGGACCTGCAGTTCGCCGCCCAATTTTGCCTTGGCATCCGGTCTCTAAGACCGTCCTTGACCTCTGTCTACGTGTCCTCTCCTCTTTCCTCTCCTGCTGCATCCCCTCTTTGCATATCTCACATCGTGCTCATGGCGACCTCCCGGGCGGTGAGGCGAGTCGCGTCTTCCGCTCCGCCGCGCGTGCATGCAGGCACAATGGTCTGCACGAGGCAGCCGGCCTCCGCGCCACGTGTGGACGCAGCGTGCGTGTCTCGTTGCATGGTTGCATGGCAATGGCTTCAAGCTGTTGTCCATCTTGAGATTTCACGCGAAATAAGCTCTCAGGTCAGCAACACAGGGATCATTTTGCCGATTGTTCCAGTCGATCCGGCTGCAGCCGAGGCGCAGTGATAGATGAAATTTTGAGGCACTGCAGAAAATATTTGATGGCAGCTGCGGCTTGCACTCGGCAACATCAGTGGTTGATCTATCAAAGTGACTCCCAATTCCTGCGAGGTCTTCCATTCATGCACGAAGTTTTCTGGGTAGCCCTTTGGCTCCCGTCTTTCGGAATCTTGCAAGATTTCCTGCAATAAAGTGATCTTGAAAGGAGACAGCGTAACTTCCACAACTTTGAAACTTTCAAGGGGCTTACAGAAACTGCCGCACTGGTGCCGCAGCAGTTACTGGACCGCGTGTTATTCATATACGTTTGGACGTCCGGGTATTCTTGTGGAGCGTATAATGTCGGAATTTTCTTTTCATAATGAGATGCTACTCAATTGAGCCAAGTTCTAACCACCCGTATATAGCAGTAGCCTCCACAGCGTGTTCACTCTTTCGAGTGATCCACCATTCGACTTCCTCGATTTTCCAAAGGTGCGAATCATGCATGACCATACAACCCATTCACATCCGGCATATCCCACTCGTGGGCCGAGGGATCCCACACATACGACGAATCGTTCGACCGCGAGTCCAAATACACCTCAAGGTTGTGTTGGGGTTGTTGATATAGTAGACTGACCTTGAGGCCGGCGGCGATCTGCAGGTCCAGAGTAGGGAGGATGTCGACCTGAGACCTGCGGTCGAATTGCACGGCGATCTCCTTTAGATGAGTGATGTGGTCTGGAGCGGCATCGATATTGGGATGTGTACGTGCGAGGACAAAGGCGAGAAGATCTTCATCCGAGAAGGCATGGACACTGAGCAATTTGAGGCGTTGAAGCTGGGGGCAGATGGTAGTCGAAGTGGGATTGGGAGTGAGCATGGACACCAACCGCCCGTCGCGCTGTCGTAGAGCGCCCGGAGTTCGCGGCTCCCCTCGGAGCGTCAACTCGCGCAGTGTGGGCACGGCGCGGAGGACTGCCATGAGAGTGTCACCCGAGATCGCTGTCAGCTCGAGACGAAGGCACTCGAGATGATTGGACCGAGACGCTAAACGGACAAGGGGATTCGGCGTCTCCAGGCTAGGCACTCGGTGGAGTACACAGGAGAGAATACGCAGCTGTGGGGCGTTGACGCAGCACACCAAACCCCACGCGGTACCACCCACGGAGAGCTGACGTAGATGCGGCAGATCGCAGGGAGGGTGTGGCTGCGGATCCATGGTGAAATGAAAGTCCACGCTCAGATTCTCGAGGCGAGAGCACTGCCGCAACGCGGGCAGAACGAGGTTGAACGCAGGCATTTGGTCATTTTGAGCAGACACGAGCGTCAAGTGGCAAAGAGACTCCCAATGGATCGGGAGAGACGCCGGGAGCTCTGCCACCTGGAGAGACAACGCTCTGAGACCATGCGCGCCGAGGAAAGGTATCCCATCATCCCAGCGATCTATCGCAGCTGAACGGAGCATCTTCACATCCTCGGGAGCAACTTCTGCCAAGGGTGTGATATCAAACTCCTGCGCTATACTAAATCGCACGGAACCCCAGCGAGGTGCGAATTTAATGAGGGTATCCAGGAACGTCTTGCATGCGGAGCGGTGTAGCTCCATAGCGTTGCTATCGACACGCCTGAAGAATGGGCGGCCTTGGACGAAAGAGATGGACAACGGGAGGGCGCCTGACCGGGAAAGCCAGGCGTTCGCCGCGTCATTCATCCTGTCCACCCTCGTGTTGTCCTGCATGACCGGCAGGCCAATGATGTGAAGAGTTGCCCAAAGGCGCGGGGTGGACAAGGCCAAGTTCCTCCACCGGCGTGTAACGTGGCAGAGTAGTATCGGAGTGTCGGACGCCCTCAAAGTGGCGTTTCCTTTGGAGGGGAGCGACGCGATGAATATTTCTCGGAGGATATCATCCGGGAGCCGACGAACGGGAGACACCAAGGCGAGATGTGAGTGAATGAACTCGTTCAACTGGTTGCGCGTCGCAGTGAGGTCGTCTAGTTGGGCCTGCAATCGGATGATTTCTTGCGTCAGAACCTCGGCTTCCACTTGAGGACCGGCCAGAAAGTCGCGCACACGGCCGCATTCGGCGTCAGACAGGACATCGTTGGTATATAGGGAGATTTTGAAGGGAGATTGCCTCTCCATATTCATCTGCCCTCCAAAGATAAGTGTGGCTGGAGAGACGCGGTACACTTACACGCACCTGATACTTCTAGAAGCACGCACAAATGCGCAGCAATCTCAGTTACAAGACAGGCTGCCGGTGGTGGTTTTCGACAAGGAGACGTGGCGTCATGATCCGGAGCCGTCGCGCCATAGCGGTGCAGGGCCTGTTTTTATCTCTTGCTCTTGACAAGCTCCCTGCTCTTCCGTCGTGATGCAGCCTCGCGAGCATGGACGGCGTCTGGCGGTCCTTGATGCGGCGACATGTAACCGTTTATGACGCGGAATCATTCTGGCGGCTCTGGCCTTGTACTCCGGAATCCAGCCCCGCGTGCGCGACCAGCTTCTAGTCACGCTGGAGGCTGGGATACTACCTGTGATCTACGCGACTCACCACGTCGCGTGGCCTTGGTGTCTCCGTGCATGCGCAGTGGCGGCTCGCCTTGCCCTCCCCCTTGCCCCAGTCTTACTCGACGACTCCCTTTCTTTCCCGACTGTGTGCTATCCCTCGTTCTATCCGCAACGCACACTGACGAATCGTTAGGGACGGCCATTATACTCATGACTCCCACGATGGGCGTCCGTTCCTTGTCGAATCATCATCGCGCGAGTTGTCCGTAACGGCCCGCGGGCACAAGTATTTTACCACACTTCCAGGCTGCTGCATGCCCAGACTTCTACAACAACTGGCCAAGGTATGACAGATACCTTGAAGCCGCGCGGGTAGCGGTTTGTTGCCAAGTTGGAATTTTGAAAGGCCGCGGATCCCGACGTTGGCGATACCATTTCACTTGCTATGTGCAGTACATATTCACTTTCAATCAAATATTTCAAGGCGAACAAAGCTACGAATTAAATGTAGAAAGTGGACATTACATTACAGCTGGGCCAGATAAGCGTCGGCTTCGTCTTCACGGAGATACTCGACGTCCACGCCCTCGCTCTCCAAGCGAGACATCTCATCCTTGAACGCCTGCGAGACGAGCTGACTCCGGTTGGGGTTGGTGGCGCTCAACAGACGAATGCAGCGGAGGCACTCAGATGGACTGGGACCGCAGCGAGAGCGAATCATCCGGAAGAATGATTCTTCTGCAGGGAAGGTGGAGGTCTCCCACAAGAGGAATCCGAAGAATTCGAGGTTGGGGCATATGGTGGGTGAATTGGCTGAATTGGAATGGGATGAGGACGCTTGCAGCGCGGTGAAGAGGGGCTCTATGCCCGCGAGCTCAGCTGAGGAAACTAGGTCCGCGCTACTCAGAACGAAGCGCATGAGCCGGGGACATGCTTTGAGGAAATCAATGAGACCAGCTACGGAAGAGTTGTGTGTGATGATGAGGGTCGTCAAATTGCAGGAGGAGCGTTGGATGCATGAGAGGAGGCTGGGTGCTGCGCTCGGAACCACGAGGTGCTCGAGGGATGGAGCTGTAATGTGGTCCAGAATACTGCTCCCTTCGACGGAGAGGCGACGAAGCAGTGGGAGGACGACCATGGTATCGCCGTGCGTCGATAACGCGTCGTCGAAACCTATACTGCATCCGACGAGATTGGGAGATTTGCTGAGAATGTCGAGTTGTTGGATGGATGTCAAGACCGCGCGGTAATTGCGGATCTGCGACCATGGAATCGAAAATTGAGGGGAGTATCCGTGCCAAAGCACCTCGGTGAGGAGGACCTCGGACAGACGCGGAGAGATGGAGAACATCTCCCATTTATTGGATGGTGTCGGGTGAACGGTCCGTCCTACGAAGAATTCGAGCTTCTCCAACTGTGAAATGCGACCCTTGATCACCTGGAGGGATTCCAGGACGATCTCAGCGGCCGCGTGATGGTGGCAGCGGATGCGTAGGGACTGCCAACGCGAAGAATGGGGCAGTAAGAGGCCCAACAGGGCGCACGCTCCTCCGTCTGCGTCATTGTTCCACTCGAAATTAACGAGCAATGGCACGTTGGCTGTACGAGGAAGTTGGGCTGTAATCATGGCTTCCGAGCGGAAGTTGGAGGTTGTGAGGGTAAATGAGCGCCACAAGAGCGGACAGCCAAGAGCTGTTTCTCTCCACGAGCTGCAGATATGGCCCAGGGTCCACGGAGGTTTTGTTACCGTCTTGTTTTGAATTTTTCGAGTGAAGGGCACCAATCTGAATACCTCAGCTACAAGTTCCGGTGGAACACGGCGTATGGGTGAAAGAACCGCCCGATACCGCTCCGCATGAGAGACGAGATCGTCTCGTTCACGAACAAGGTTCGCTAGTGCGGCCTGTAGACCGCCGATTTGGGCGTTCAACGCCTCCACCCGGGGTTGAGGGTCCGCGAGGAGCCGCTTTATAGACGGTATCTCGGAGTCGAGTGGACAGAGGTTGCTGGTGAGTAGCTCCTCTCGAATCGAATACGAGATCGTCGGTGGCATCCTCGCACTGGTCAAGTCCACAGCGGCGCCACATTGAAAGCAAAGCATCGAGCTAGCGAAGGAGTCAATGGATTTGTCGAAGGCTTTTTCAGCAAGATTACAGACGATGGTCGTGTGGCAAGTGAAACGAGAGGGTGCCGCGCTGCCAAACAGTGCACGCGGCTTGTCTTTGACCATCACCACGACGCCAGGCCGACTCTCAATGCTTACGGCCACCGTTGCGAGCCGGTCACCGAGCCTGGGTCTCTGACTCTCTTCCACGCACGCCTCAGCCAATTTGCCACGGACCGAGGAGATTGGGGAGATAGAATGGTCAATCGGGCTTTCGGTGCGTCCTCGAGTCGGACGAGTCCAACGTTTCTGCTCGGTCAATGACTCAGCACGCAGGTTCTGCCTACATTCCACCTCTCCGATCTTTTTCCCGCCTTGGCCTGCGTTTCATTGGGGACCCGGGCTTGAAGCTTAGCGCGATGGCTCGTCTTCACTGTGACGTGCAGCCACGATCCTCGTTCTCTAGGGTCACGCTCCAAAATGCCGCAGATCACCCTTCTCTCCATTTCATGCTGCTTTGTCCACCATCATACTGGCGTGACCACCGAGTGCCGTGCGTCTTCCTCCTCTGACGATCTCGAGGACGATGGACTTGACCCTGGTGGAGGCGCGTTTGTTCATCTCCGTCTGCCTCGTGTCATGGACTAGGTGGAATCTTGCTAGCGCTTGTGCCTCGTTCCATTGAATCCATTCGTGTCGGGGCTTGGATGTCGCTCCTTCCTTTTTGGGAGCTTACATCAGCACTTGCACCCCGACGACATCCTTTATTTGTGGATCACGCTCTCGTTCTGGGGCATCCTCCCTCGAGGGGGAGGATGCCCAGGGGTGTCATACAGCCTCTCCCGCTCTTCGCGTCCCCCTTGGGTACGCTGGTGGCCGGTCTACCAATGCGCTGCACTCGGGAACTCGTCTCCGTTCTTCCCGAGCGCGCTCACGTCTATTCATGCTTTTTCCCCCCCTTTCTTAATTGTCTCCCAGGCTTCAGCTCGCTGTTTGTATCGATCACTGGAGGTGGAGTGTCGGGGGGGAAGGCGGGCGATTGCGACGAAAGCTGCCACCACATACCCAGACCTACCGTCGACGGTCTCTTCAATTCGAGCATGTCCTGCTTGCGTCGCCGTCGGCAGTCGTTGACCCTTCTCCCCGTCTCACTTTAGCCGTTCGCGTCGTTACCGTCGATGTCTTGGATCCATGCAATTTATCGTTGTTCATTTCGTACTCCAGAAGCACTATCCGAATACATCGAAGGAAGTTCCCCACTCCATGGGATCGCCGCCCCTCGCCGTATCCGATGACCAACCCCTCGTTCTGCAAGTGTTAAATGCCATCGACTGTCATCGCTAAATGCTGATTCAGAAGGCCGCTCACTTCGATGTAGATGCATGAGACTGCAACTCAATTAGAAGTCGCAAATGTGCCCGAATTGGGTCGGCGGGTTTTGTTCAAGATACCGAAGTGCATTCGCCGATGAATGTATCATCCATCACAAAGCCGCCCGTTCAATGCTGGGCCCTGGTACTTTCACTTGCTTATCTCTCGGGTGTTCTGAAAACAAATTGTCATCTCAGCCCGCGCTGGTAGCACTTCCATCACCGTGGAACTTCTAATGCAATTTTAGGCTTTCCCCGATGCGCTGACTCGCAAAGAATACAGACACAAATTCATCGTTCAATGGCAACCAGGGGTGCTGGATTCCAATTTCCTTCCAAATTCACGGGTCCAAGAGCCCAGACCGCATTGTCTGCCCTTTAAAAGCGGAGGGCCTCTAGTCCAGCCTCTCATTCAACTCATCCCATTCAAACTACCATGCGTTTCCAGCTCTCCACCCTCTTCCTTGTTTTCGCCTCCGTGGTGATGCTCGCTCACAGCATTCCCCTCCCTCATGATATCAACGCGGACGGCAGCATTGGTACGAGACTCTTCCTGGTCTCGAAAATTCTCTCATTTACCTACTTCGTTTAAGGCTCTGAGACCCAGCCTCCTCGCCGAAGCCTTGTCGTCCGCAAGGATATCAGCGAGGACGCGACCATCGGTAGGAGACTCAACATTCTCTCGTGCTCATTCACCTACCTTGTTTCAGGCTCCGAGTACGAGCCTCCTCGTCGTCGCGTTCAGGATATCAATGAGGACGTCATCATTGGTAAGTGACTATTCTTCAACCCTTCTCGAAAATTCTCTCGTACTTATCGACTTGCCTTGTTTCAGGCTCTGAGACCCAGCCTCCCCGAAGCATTGACATCAATGAGGACGCCGGCATTGGTAGGAGAATATCAATCGTCTCAAAATTTTCCCGTATTCATTTGCCTACCTCGTCGCAGGCTCTGAGACCCAGCCTCCCCGCCGAAGCATTGATATCAACGAGGACGCCACCATTGGTAGGCGACTATTTCGAATTCTTGCCTGCAAGATCTCTTGTACTCATTTCGTTTCAGGCTCTGAGACTCAGCCTCCTCGCCGAAGCATTGATATCAACGAGGACACCACAATTGGTATGAGACTGTTCCTTGTCTGCCAAAATCTCTTGTACTCATTTCGTTTCAGGTTCTGAGACCCAGCCTCCTCGCCGAAGCATCGACATCAACGCGGACGTGACCATTGGTACGAGACTCTTCCTCGTCTTGAAATTATGTCGTACTCATTTACTTGGCTTCAGGCTCTGAGACCCAGCCTCCTCGCCGAAGCGTCGATATCAACGCGGACGTGACCATTGGTACGAGACTCTTCCTCGTCTTGAAAATTATGTCGTACTCATTTACTTGGCTTCAGGCTCTGAGACCCAGCCTCCTCGCCGAAGCATTGATATCAACGAGGACGCCACCATTGGTACGAGACTCTTCCTCGTCTTGAAAATTCTGTCTTACTCATTTCGTTTCAGGCTCTGAGACCGAGCCTCCTCGCCGAAGCATTGATATCAACGAGGACGCCACAATTGGTATGAGACTATTTCTTGCCCGCAAAATCTCTCGCACTCATTCCGTTTCAGGCTCTGAGACCCAGCCTCCCCGCCGAAGCACTGATATCAACGAGGACGCCACCATTGGTATGAGGCTGTTCCTTGCCTGCAAAATGTTCTCGTACTTATTTATCTACTTCGTTTCAGGCTCTGAGACTCAGCCTCCTCGCCGAAGCGTCGATATCAACGAAGACGCCACAATTGGTAGGAGACTATTCCGCCAAAATATCTCCCTCTCATTTACTTACCTTTTTTCAGGTTCTGAGTACGAGCCTCCTCGCTAAATAATAACGCACGCGAAGATTGTTCAAGTATCGTGGTACGTTAATACTTGGAGTCCTTCTGAAAAACCTGACTCACGGACGGAAACTAGAATCAGGTTCAAAAAAAGCAGAAGGATATATTGTACTCGTATTTCTAGGTCTAATTTGTGTGCTGTGCTAATTTTTGGTTGAATTACATAAAGTCTTGTCGGAAACGCCGTGAACCCCAGAATGGCCGCGTCTATTGGTTTATTAGTTTGAGTCTGATCGTGATAGCCTGTCGGTCCCGTCACCGACTCCCCCATCGGCCAGTGGCATCGGGGCTCCCACTGCCAGTCCCGCCCGAGGAAACTCGGGCCCGTAGTCAAATGTCAAGGGAATGACGGACTCGCGGAGGTGGCCACGATCATGTTTGAGCGGTAGCCATGGCCACACATCCACAATCTGGTGATTCCCGGGATACATCTTGCCCCAACCGAACGTGAGGGACCTGAGACCTCCACAATTTGCAGATATGACCAATAAAGGGGCCTGCCGCCTGGTCGATTGTATCGAAGCGCACCCTTCGAAGCCACGGCGATACCCTCACGAAGACCTCGCAGAGCAGCTCGGGCGGAAGACATCTCACAGGGCTGAAATCGCTCGAGGTTGGAGGAGAAGATTTTCGGGCAAGTCCGAGGTCAAGGCGAGGCGAAGCCTTGCATGTCTTCGCCCGAGTTCGGATTTCCTTTTCCCCGTTCCTCGAACGCACGGTTTCGAGACGCGATTCGCCGGATCTCTCGTGACCTCAGCTACATTGCGCATGCTGTAGTATACCACATGACGAGACTGGGGGCTCTCACACCTTCCATGTGTTGCTCTCACTTGGTTCTCATCACCTCCCCCCTCCCATGCCGCCTCTACAACGCCAGGAAACCCGCGGAAGCCTACGAAGCTGGTGGTCCGACAGCAATCCAATGCTGCACATCAGCCCGACAATCAACATCCATGCCCTCGCAAAGCCTCTCATGAGGTTCATGTATCATCGGCAGGCGCTCGGAATCATGGAGCAGAATCGCGATGCACCACTCTCTGAGGAGTTGTTGGAGATCTATTCGAGCTATCTCTCGTATGTGATCGAGGAATCAACCTCTACACCATTCACTCAACAGCTCCATGATCCTAGAAGCCATTATGTGTCGCGCGCCACGCAAAAATTGGTTCAAGCACGCGTGTGGGAGAGAGTTATCGCAGACCCCGAGGCAACCGACCGACTTGAACTGTATTCGCCGTTTCTCGATGACATTCTGCACATGTTGGAATCAAATACTGGCCCGCTGGAATCAAGCGACCGTCATTTGCTGCGCTTGGTCTGCTCGGTCATGGAAACTCTTCTTCTCCGTTGCTTCGGGGTTGGCAACGTATTTGACTCAAGGAAATGGGAACCGATACTGTGGCAAGTCTTCCTTGAAAGCATTGTCCTGACCATTCATTGACGAGTATCAGGAATGAGTCCAACAGCGCTAAGAAGACTATCATGCTCGACATCACGTCCATACTGGGTGTCTGCCGTACTTCTCAAGCAGTTGCAATAGCATTGCTGGAGTCGGATAACGTGGAGACCAGGCAGTACACATGGTTGCTCATCCATTATTTGGACGGGTTCACCCAGATGGCCCTGATTCAAACGATTCCCACAGAAAAATGGGGACATATTTTGAGGCAAGTCGAACTTTGATCTTTCTCACTTGTTCTCATAATAATGTGAATAAACAGCAAGGGAAGTTGGTCGGGCCAGGAACAGTTGACGTCTGTGCTTATCAAGATTGCTGGACACCGCAAGGGCGCAGCAGTGATCATCGCTGCCAATATCTTGGAGCCTCTGGACCTTCACTTGGATCTGAAAACGCCAACTGACATGGACTCTATCTGCATTCTCCTCGAATGCCTGGTCCAACATGGTTTTGCTGTCCGAGGTATCCTCAAAACCGACCTGATGAAGAGATTTGCCCATGCATGCTGGTGCGTCCGACCTCGCTCTCGCGGACCCGTGATTTGAATGTTGGCCATTCAGTCAATGCCCGGATCAATATAGATTTGACTGCAACGGTGGTCACCGTGAATTACCTGTCGAGGAGTTCACCAAAAACCCGGATCTCGCTGCAGCTATCTCGGCTGCACTTGACACTGAGCATCTGACAAAGGGGTTGAACTTCAAGGCTGAATGTACCCGAACGCGGCTGTGTGTTCTCATCAACGCTTTGGCACAACATAAAGGTCTTGTCTCCGGCCTCCTTCAAGCCAATATCATGGAACATTTAGTAGAACGCTGGCGGTGGTGTCCCTTTGTTGAATATGTTCCGTTCTGAGCTCACGCGGATCAGGTACGACTCCGTCCCAGTTTCTAGGAAAGCGGCAGTTGCCCTTGCCACAATGTCCTGGTCTCCGAACAGTGCGACCGCCGTTTTAGTCGCCCTCGGTGGGATGGAAAATCTCATGGAATCACTTTTGTTCCCGCAAACCAACTTGAACTGCAGCTGTGAATACCCATGCAGCCCTTGTTATCTCTTCATACGTCTTACGGGAAAGGGAAATGTGGCCCATTTCTTCCAGTCACCTCAGGGTATCGAGCGTTTGGAGTCCTTTGTAATGTAAGCACGATTTCTGTTTGATTCACCACATGCTCAATCTCCAACTTAGCAATCCCCAAGCGCATGAAGATGCGTCCTTCAAAGCAGCAGCTCTATTGGCTGACATCGGTCAATCCTCTGAGGCTGGCGCAGCGCTTGTTGACATGGCCCGAGTTTACAAGTGCATTCGTGAACGGGCTACCACCTCATCTGCCTCTTATTGGCTCAGAATAAGCCTAGAATGGTTTCTGCAGGAGTTACCCGACGGATCGTCCTCGTAAGAGTCTTATTCACCGTTGTACCACACCTTTTCATTCGACACGTGTAGTATTTCTAGCGACTACTAACTGGGAGTCCGACTTGTTCAACTCGTGAGTACGAGTTCCAGTGCGTGTTACAGATGACGACAATTCCAGGTTTGAATGGAATTCAGAAGAAGGATGGTGGAAATTCAGGAAGAATTACACCACGAATACATTTCTGTACCATTTATGTAAACAACATGAAGTTATTTGTATCCAGCACATCAATGACAGTTCTCCAAAACCAACTCCGCATAGTCCGCCATGAGCCGATGCGTCTCTTTGGAGGGATGTCTGTTTGCCGCATGAGTGGGAAACAAATGCAGCACAACTAGAAGCTCACCCCGGAAGCCAATAAAACGTATTCAACGGCGTCCCACACTCGCCCGTCAAGTTTGTCTGCGAAAGATTCGGTATGCAAGGTCCCACCGTATCGTACCCAAACGCCGCAAAGCCCGGCTTCGTGCCCATGACCGCCGTCAAAAGGGGCGCGAAATCGACGTAGGCTACGTTGATGCCCGTGGAATGCAGAGCTCCCAGACCGGTGAAAACGGCTTGCTTCCATGCGTCTCCAGTGGCTGCGTCTGTTCCGCGCCCGTAGTCGTCGAGCACGACTATGTTTTTGGCGTTGGTGGGTGCGGAGGTGAGTTGTTTGATGAGTGCGAGGAGGTCGGCGGCAGCTTCGGGGAGATGGTCGCCGTCGGCTGTAGTCAGTGGAATTAGATCTGTTGGGAAGCTGGGAGAATGTCACGTACTTGACGAGGCGGAGAAATCGCTAAAGAAAGGCTTTTAGATTTGCGTGGTATGTGGGGGAACCAGCTCACTTGATCCCGAAGAACACCGTATAGAGTGTGGTGTTTGGATTCAAGACGTTGTTTTGGCTGAAGAAAAGAGCGGCTGGATATAAATTGAATCGATTATTGCTGCTGAGAGCACGGGTACTCACCTTGATGCACGAAATCCGAGTGACCGGCTTCACTCGGCCACAGAGTAACGTTCACAACCGCGCCGGAGACCTAGGCATGCCTTGGTTATAGGAAAGCGATATGCCAGAGGTAGATCCAAACGCACTGCGTAGTCCATAATCGTAAGGCCCAAATCGCTCGCGATGTCTTCAGCCCACACGGGTCCGTCGGTGACCCGTCCGCCTGCACGGGGGCTGATACCGTTCAAAACGGCGGCGGGAAGCGGACCACCATCGCTACGGCCTCCAGAGGTATACGAGTCCTAAGCAAGTTGAGTGTGTGTCGAATGGAAAGAAAGACGAAACCTATGCCGAATGCGACGAGTGTCTTCATACCGCTCGTTGAGACTCCAGCATTAGTGTTGGCCACGGTTCCTCCAATGGTTCCACAGGTCGGAGTTATAGCTAGGTGCACGCCGTCGTTTGTCTGTCGAGGGAGTTGCCCAGTAGCCAAAGCGAGGGGTACAAGGACGACGACAGTCCAGAATCGTTGCAGCATGCTTCTGTTGCTCGTATTAGTGGCCACCAGAATTTTCTCGGCCCCTTCTTAAGCAGCAAGATACAGCATCCGTTCGTAGCCTTGTGACCGTCATGGGATGGAGAGGGACCGAAGACCTTCCGACCGGTCCGTCGTGGGAATTGACATCCAAAGTCTTCTTGAAACGATATGAGGAAGGGGTCAGGCCTTAGAGAGCCACGGTGGGCCAGTGGGCGCCAGGAAGAAAACTTGGAAGTCGCAGGAGACAAGAAGAGTTGATGGCCGCTGATGGCATCATCTCCCCATCCGGCGCCTCCACCGATCTCTCCGCTCTTTTCGTTTCCATCACCCCTGCCTGCCCGCTGGAAGAGACAACCTACCGACCCAGCAGCTACCCTCGTCTTGTAGCGGCTCAGCAGATGGAAGGATAGTCATCGATTCAATGGAAATCTGGTGCGTCGCCGCTGGTCGTCCGAAGCGGGACTTGACAGTACTCGCCTCACTGCTCGACGTGCCCGCTACTCTCGCTTTTCAAGTGGTGAGTCCCTCGGTGGTTTCATATTTGTTTTTTTGTGGATGGGGTCATCGGGTGCGCCACGGAACTGCGTTGTGTGTGCTTCCGTGTCTTTGGACCGGCGCCCTTGCGTTTCACTTCTTCTTGGCTTGGGCAGCCGGGACGGGGACCTTCTTGCCGTTCCATACAAGGAGTCGACACGGGCCAACGAGGCTGTCCACTCCCACCGGTACCCCCCACTGGCTCCTACACTCCCAAAGACCCTCGATGCCACCCGCCTTTGATTTGGCGACAGAGGTCGTCCGCGATGACGTCTCTAACCCTTATCCCCCGACCTTTCTATCCTTCGGGTCTCTCGTCCTCCATGCGCCACCCATACTCACAATCGTCTTCCAGAGCATACGGGCGCGTTTTCTCACAATTGCAAATGGGCCTTCCCACTCATACCCGCTGGAGCCTGGAGGTGCGTTTCTGTATGTATCACACTGCACCACCGTTTTGGCGAGGGTGGCCGCGTAACGTCGATGCGCATGTCTTCGACTGTTCTGGCGCTGTTTGCTGCAGAAGCCCACGCGGGGACGAGCACTCGTCATGTGTGCGTATGGCTGCCGTTTCGCACCATGATGTGGGCCTTCGGCCGACTCGCCTGCCCAAGTCTGTCTCGGACCCATCCTCAGTGGCGTCGGGGCCATATTGCACTTTTTAATTCTTCTTTCTGTTGCTCTCTCCTCTATCGAGGACTCTTCATTCCGAGGCGGAGCATTTGCATACCTCCTCCTCTACGGCTTACATAATCACATCACTCTTGCACATCTTCACATTTTGCGAAGCAAGGGTCGTCTGGAGACGGTCGCTCCCGGTGGAGGGTCCGCTCATGGAGGTGCCATACAGCTTCTCTCTGTGTCGCCTTGTCTTTCCGGGACGTCGTTGACGATGTCATCCTCCCTGCTTTCGGTCACTGGGCCATTCTCCTGTTTTCGCCTTCATTCGTTTGCTACGGTCAACGTATTGGAGCCATTCACTCTTTTCACCCCAGGGGCTGCGCTCCCCCTCCTCTGCCGGCTCGTGAAGGGCATCGTACCGGGCTGAAGGTCGTGCGGCGCGTGTGCCAGCCACAGCGTCGTCGTCGACTCGAGGCTTCCTTGCCCTACTTCCATGGGCCCCGAGTTTCTCGGCTGACAATTCTCTACCTACACACTCCCCTTACTCACTTCGACTTGTGACAGACTATAATATCCTCTGTACTTGCAGACATCCGAAATCGGAATATATTAATCCTTTTGCGACCCCACTGCTCGAGCTCCGACATCAAGCACCTGCCTTCAATGTCCGTCCTCATCCAACGAACCCTCCAAGCCAGCTACCTCGGCGTCAGTCCGCTCCGCGTCTTGCGTTCGTCCGACGGCCCGCAAATCCTGTGCGAGGGACTTGAGCGCATTGATTTGCAGCCGGCTTAGGGCAGGCCGAGTCTGCGTAATTGTGCGGTAAAGGTCCGCAGACTGCTGCTGCGCACGTAGAGCATCCTCGTGGAGGCGGCTACTACGAAGATCGCGGGCTAGGCCACGCAGAAGAGCCGCCGTGATCTCCGGATTGGTCTCTGCTATCTTGCTGAACAGATCCGCTCCCTCTTTGTCTGCGATGGCCGCATCTTCGTGACGATTGGCGGCGCGCAGGAAGACGGCGTGCGTGCCCAACTGCGCAGCGAGCTCTGCTTTGACTTCCGGCCGGGGCTTGCTGAGACTACGATGGAGCGCGATGGCGCGTGTCTCTGCCTGGAGTGCATCCTCCACTCGGCCGACAGCGCTGAGACTGAATGCCAGATTATCTATGGCGATGCCAGCCAACCGTAGGAGCAAGTCCTTGGGCACGCGGATTCCCAGTTTCGTGAGGGCCAAGTCCTTTGCGAGCATTTCGTCGTAGACATCGGCCGCCTCTTGCGCCGTGCTCACCGACTCTTCGTACCGGCCTGCCGCTCTCAGCGATACCCCCAGGTTCCCGAGGGTTTGGGCGAGAGATAGTGGAGTTATGGAGTCTGTCGTCCCGGGGAGCTGACGTCGCAATTCGACGGCTTCTTCTTGTAGACAGACCGCATCGTTGGCTCGGTCGTATAGCTGATTGAGATGCACACCTAACGACTCTAGTGCATCGGCAAGCTCCTCGCTGGAGGACGGATCCTTGGCTACCTCCTGCCGGCAAAGGTCTACCTGCTCTTCAGCGAGACGTATCGCTTCTTCGTGATGCCCAAGTGCCTGGAGAACGCTTGCGAGAGAGGACAAGGCAGTCACGAGCTCCTCGACGGAGCTCGAGTCCGCCGTCATCTCCGCCCGGCGCAGGTCGACAACTTCTTTGCAAACAGGCAACACATCTTCATATCGGCGGACCTTCATAAGTTGTGTCCCGTACCGTGCGAGCACCCGAGGAAGGTCGTCCTTCACCGAGGGTTCCGTCTCTGCGAGCTTACGAGCGAGCGTTACCAGCTCCTCCGCGAATCGGATCGCCTCCTCGTGGCGGTCAAGCAGCCTGAGATCTACGAAGAAGCCGTTCAGGGCGAGGAACACACCCAGCGCAGCGGTGTGATCCATCTCTGGGATCTTGCTCGAGGAGCGCAAATTGTCTGCTTCGTCAGCGCGTAATGCCGCTTCGTGGTGCCCGGAATCTCTGAGGTATATCCCCAGGTAATAGAGCGAGAAGGCGAACTTGATTGTGTCACCGACGTCGGAATCGTCCTTCTCGGCGAGTGAACGAAGCAGCTCAGTCGCTCGTTGCCCTGTTTCCGACGCGTCATCAAGACGACCCGCCACGCTGAGCATCACCGCAAGCTGTTTCAGCGACCCAGCGAGTTCTTGTACCACCTGTATGTTCTCCGGGTCTGCCTCCGAAAGCGTTGAGAGGAGAGCCACTGCCTCGCCGTTTGCATCCAGCGCATCGGCGTACCGGCCAGCCTGCTTGAACATCTTGCCGTGAGTTTTCAACGAGACTGAGAACAATATCAAGTTGCTTGTTTGGGGATCCTGCGCAGCGAGCTTGCGACGCAACTGGACCGACTCTCCGTGGGCGCGCAAGGCATCGTCGTGACGCTGTGCCTCGGCGAGATACTGGCCGAGGAAATAGAGCGAGGATGCGAGAACCGGTTCGACTTTTGGGTCCTTTTCCGCGAGACTGCGACGCAGATTGACGGCTTCTTGGATTGCTGGGATGGCGTCCTCCTTGCGATGGACAGCTCGTAAATGGCCGCTCAGATTGTGGAGCGAAGTGGCGAGGTCGACGATGGCGTTTGGACCGGGGCAGGTTTTGACTCGTTCACGACGA
Source organism: Roridomyces roridus (assembly GCA_029378245.1). NCBI lineage: Eukaryota > Fungi > Basidiomycota > Agaricomycetes > Agaricales > Mycenaceae > Roridomyces > Roridomyces roridus. The sequence continues at coordinate 1,236,327 of JARKIF010000015.1, forward strand.
ATGTCGAGCGCCTCTAGGCTCACTTTCAGTGCCTCTTCGTCGCGTCCGGCAGCCTTGAGGTGCGCGGCGAGGTCGTGAAGTGCGACGGCGAGGTAGCCCGTGAGATCTGGATCCGACTCGGCCTCTGCGAGTTTGCGAAGCAGCCGCACACTTTCCTCGCCAAGACGTACAGCCTCTTCGGCTTGCCCCTCCCTGTTCAGAGCAACACCATAGTCGGTCACTGCGAACGCTAGCTTTTTGACGGCCGCGGGGTCGCTGGCTGCAAGTTGGCGACGAACTTTGACGACCTCCTCGTGGGTACGCAATCACCAGCACCTGGGGCAATGATACATCATGGTTGGTCCCCGACCCACTCTACCGTGATGTATCCTCATCCTTCAGCTCCCGCATGGTCACCGCCCATTCCTGCTCATCCAACGCCTTCCCCAGCGAAACCAGGGCGCGTCGAGCTGCTCGGTACCGCGCAGCACTACGCCGGATAAGCTCATCCATGGCGTCAATCTTGGCCTTCGAGCGCGTGTTCTGCTTGACTCCCCGCACGTTCTTGTCCTTGTACTTGTAAAGGTGCGTCCGTACGAGCAGACCGCGTCGAATGTCATCCAGCGCCTCGTTAGCCTGCCCAACGCGCAGCCGGTATTCCATCCGCTGCAGCTCCTCCGAACACCACGTTCCCGGCTCCCGCTGCTGAGCGCCCGGCACCCTCATCATCTCCGATGGCAGCCACAGCTTCAAGTCCTGCACTTTGACACCCAGGACGGCTTGACTCCGCGCTGCTCTTGCTCGAGCGTCATCATCCCGTCTTCGGAGCCACAGGGCCTGTGGTACGAATCCCTGCTGCTGCTCCACCCATGCCTCGATTCGCCGCCGCAGTTTTCCCGTGCTCTCCAGCAACTTGCGCTGCTGGTCGTCCGTTGCATGCTGACCCATAGCTGATATGTCGGAGCTCAGGCTTCGTCTGGGAGCCGTATCAGTATGTGTACATGCCCGAGTAGCTGGCGGCGACTTACTGATTCTCCTCAAGCTGCAGGCCAATGGAAAGCATCTCTGACAAGTGCATTCCGTCAAAGACCTCCTTCTCCCCCTCCACGCCTTTCTCCATCCTCGCTGCCGCCTCCTGTGCCAGCTCCCTCCGAATCTTCGCGAGATGGTCGTCCTTCTCCAGCATCTCGTACGGGTTTGGCTTCTCGCAATCCTTCTCCCACTCCTGCACCATCACCGTCCAGGTCTCCACTGCATCCAACTCGTCCCCATCGTCTGCTACAGCACGGAGCGAGCTCTCCATGTCTGCTAGCGCCGCCTTGGTGACCATCATCTCGGGTACCGCCGTTTTCGTCTTTTTCAGCAGGGAGCGACCTGGGGGTTTGCTTCAGAACGCAATCACATAGGAATAGAATCATTACTCACCGAAGCCTACAATGCGCTTCCAATTGGAGTCATTGAAATGAGCATTGAGGGCATCCCGACGCGCGCCGGGTCCCATCTGCATCGTGCTGCCGGCAAGCGGATTGGTGTTAGCCCAATTTCGCTCCGGCGCCTCTCCGTCAGTCTGCCCCACATGTGGTGTGAGGTTGAAGGAGAACAAGAGGTTGCACGCCTCGATGTGCGCAGGGAGGTGAAACTTCGAGACAAGAAAGCTGATGTATTGGATGGCGCCGCCGTCCATCTGGATTTCGGTATCGTAAGTCGACATCCGGCTCCAGATGTTGATGTGCCATTGGCATGCGATATCGTAGGAGACGATGAGGCGGACGAGGTCGGTACCGGCAACACTCCGGAAGAACATGTAGTCCATATTGATGTATCTATAGTCGAGTTAGAGGAATTTATTCAGTGATTTGTAGGGACCTACCGCTCTCCAAATTGTAAATCCCCCACAGCTAATGGTCGTCTCATGTTATGGCGAGCGCAATCAACTGCTCCGATGCCCGACGATGCCGTTCCGCGCGCCTCACGGTCGGGCTTGTCCACTGCATCATGGGAGACGCATGTGCTGCGCTGTGAGATGATTAACTGACCGGTACACGGAGGGGTGTATTAACGCACCTCTTGAGGCATATCCCAATGCTTGGCGACGTGGCTCATGTACTTCTCTACCTCGCAGTAGAAGGACCAGCCATCTCCCAGGCCAGGGTCCTTGCGCTCTGTCGACACGTCTTTCCGCTTGAGTCGAAAATTGGCGTCCATGGCGAGAAATAAGGCAAAAAGAAACCTGGGACAAGTCAGCGTCTGGATGAAGAACGATAAATGTACCAGACTTACTGCTTCTCCTCCGGATAGCTTTTCCAATCCTCGACCAAATTCTTGCCGGGGTGGGGACATGCAGGGCAGAGTAAAGCGCATTCGCCAGGTGTGGTGGCCGATAATCCACGCGGATCGTGGCCACGCCCCGCACGCTTCAGCATATGGAGGTGGGTCCATTCTCGTGTCATTCGGAGAAATGAGTAGTATCGGCCCTATTTAACCGATCAGCTGGTTGCGCACAATGCAAATAACCACACTTACCGGTGTTTTGAGGAGCCCGCTGTTGTCCGTACCCCTTGCGAGGCTTTAATAGTAGTCCCACGCCGAGCATTTCGACTCGTAATTCAAGAGCTCAAAGCGGTCGAGCTCGGCAAACGTAGCTGCAGTCCTGGGATCGACAACCGTGGCGGGGTACAAGCCAGCACGCATTAGCTGAGTTGTCTGCAATCCCCCCTTCCCGCATCCACAGAAGTCGAGGGCTACAGAGTGCACCCTACCCTCGCCGATGATGACGAACGAGTCACCCGCCGCCCGGTCCGGCAAGAAGCACCGATCCTCGCGGCTTGCCCAGTGGCCGAGCTGTATCCGAAGCCCAAGATCTTTGAGCGTTTTGGTCTCAAAGAACTTGCCATTCCAGAACTGGGCATATTGTCAGCGCTTTAAAAGTGAGAAAAGCGTGTCTGCTACCTTGATAACATGCAGCGGACTCTTCCCATGCTCTTTTACAATGCACCCCTTGCATAAGAGCTCGCCACCCGAGGTACAGCTGTCACAGCAATATGCGGACGGCTCGAGATAGCATGCTGGGCAAACAGAGCGTGAATGGTGCACGCCCCGGCCCTCGAGTTCCAGCAGCAGGTCCAGAAAGTCGTCTCTGGAGTGCTGGGTCCATTGGCGTAGAGGATCATCCTTAGTGATGTTCAGGGCCGGGCTTGAGCCCGAAAGCCCGACCAAGCCCGGCCCGGGCTTCATCAAGCCCAGCCCGGCCCGACATCAGGCTTGACAGGGCCCAGGGCTCGGGCTTGGGAAATCTCAGGCCCGCCGAAGCCCGCCAGGCCCGGGCTTGGCTGTGTATCAGGCAGGCCGAATCACTGGTGCTCGGCAAGCTCTCCGGCGCCGGGTTATCACTTGCCGAATGTCATTTGCTGCCGAATAGGTGGGTTGACTCACCCATATTCAGAATATTCTCTGATCTGCTCCAAGATCAGGCTTCGGCTTCTGCCGGCATGACTCCGCCCACGGGAAGAGTGTATGTTTTGGCTGATTGAGCCTCTATCTTTTAATACAGGTTGAATCAGCCACAGACAATGCAAGAGATACATTTACACCCACTCTTTAAGCAAGTCTCCTAGTAGAAGAAAAAAACTTGTACCAAGCCCAGGCTCGAGCCCGGGCTTGAGGCTTGGGCCGGGCTTGATGCAGGCTCGGGCTCGGGCTCGGGAAATGTCAAGCCTAAGCCCGCCAAAGCCCAGCCCAAGCCCGGGCTTTTAGGCCCAGCCCGGCCCTGAACATCACTAATCATCCTGCAGCAGTCAGGCGGATGTCAGCTGAAAAAAAAAGGACATGTACCGAGTCACGCAATGCCCGTGGCTCATCTTCCTCGCCAGAGTCCGAGGCGGACTCTACGCCCAGCATCTCTGCTTCCAAAGTGTCGTTGGCTCCGTTTTGAAAGGAACCCAAGTCATCGGGGTCGAGCAGGCCATATGATTGCGTGCGTCTCTTTTGTGGAGACTGCAGCACAGGGATAAACGTTGAGCGATGCCTTACAGTGCCTCCTCGTCGCAGTTCCACCGATTCTTGAAGCATTCGGCCCTTGGAGGGAATATGCTCTTCGTCATCCGAGTCGGCATCCGAGCCGTCAAAATTGATCTGGGCCTGGTGGATGGTCCGTTTAGGTGGCATTGGAGAGACGACGGAGGATGGTGGTGTTAAAACGAGTGTGGGCCGTGGTTAACGAGCGTGGCTTTAGAGTCGGGGCATGGTGGTGGTGGAGGTCGTTTACAATTTGATCGCACATCACCCCTTGCCCATAACCTCCATCCCAAGCACGTCAGGGTCCATGGAAAGTGAGTCAAAGCCTTGCCTTTCAGAATCTGAATAACATTATTTATATAGCCACCGATATCGCCCGCGGTGAGCGCCCTCGCAACACTGATCAGGACCTCCCAATGAGCCTGCGGCGGTGCGTATATGCAGAAACTGGGATTCATGCGCGTTGAATAATATTCAGGTCTGTATCCCCCGTCTATGTAACCTACGACTTCACATGCCACGCCGCCGCGCACAACCAGACCTGCTCCTTTTACTATACCGCCTTCCATTCACCTCTCGAGCTCAATGAAGACCCAGATGATTTCTCTGGTATGCCTGCACTCGACGAACCGGCGAAACTGCGTGCAAAATTGTAGTTACTTATTCCCAGCAAATGCATTCTTGTTTTTCTACGCAACTACACTACTCCGGACCCTTCGCACTCGACGACTCCCCTGCTTTCACGGAATTGTCAGTCTGAGAATGAGAATGAAGACAACGCAACATACCGGGAGAGGCAACGTCAACAGCCCTGTGCTTGCGTTTACGCCGGACTATGGGGGCTGACCGGGGCGGGCGAGAACACATATCCCGAAGCCATTGCTCATGTGGGTCGATGGGGGAAGGGGCCCGCTTGCGCTTGCACGGAATTGGGCGCTCCGAGTCTTGGATGCATTTCTTGATCATGTGTTCGTACACCTCGGAATTGGGGTAAGTCGAGGCAATTCTAAACTTTTTCAGCACCAAATAACCAAGGTCCAAGACCGATTTGAAATGCACTCGAATTTCGGCGGGGGTGTCTTGCCGCTCAGGTCGTCCTCAAAACCCTTGAGAATGATAGGGCATGGGTGGTCTGAAAACCGTGGTGAAGCCGGAGCAGGGGAAGCCGGAGCAGGTGAAGGAGGCGGACTGGTGAAGAGAGGGATTTTTTTCATGGTCGTCCGGGAAAGGGAGGGCTTATCCGAAATCACCTAGCCGAACCGCAAGTCCATCGTGATTGAGGGCACCGCAGACCATTGAGGGCCGGAACCCGAAATTCCGTATGTAGGATAATGAAGGTGCGCACAATGGCCTGGGCAATTTTACACAACTGAAACTAAGAGTAATACCCCATCATTTCCAGCCGCCTCCTGCGCTTCACCCCCTTCTCCCCATACCGCAACACATGCAACTCCGCCGACGCGCGCTCTCCATTTTTTTGCACCCATTCTGGATCCAGCACCATCGGCTCCGTTTTTGTCTCGGGGAAGGCAAACTCCAGACCCCGCTTCCTGGTGCTCGTCCTGTTGTCCTCTGGCTTCTCTTCGGTTTTGTTGCTGTTGGATGCAGGCTTGAGATTCGTCTCAAGCCAAGCCATGGTACCATCACTGAGTTTCGGGACTTTTCCTTCGAAGAATTTGAGAGCTTCTAATTCTTTTTTAAAAATGGAGTCAACACCGGACGCAGAGGGGGATACCTAGCTTGAAGCCACGCTCAAGAGCGTCAAGCTCTGCACGGTCCGTTTGAATAGCGATTTCGGGCATGGAAGAAAAGTAGAAGCAGAATATATTTATTTGTACGACAAAGAGAGTGTGATCAAAGCAAAGCGAAGTGATCAAAGCAAAGCGAAGCGACGAGATAGCGTGATCAAAGCAAAGCGACGAGATAGCAAAATATCAGTAGTGGTAACCTTAGTCCGCAGCCCCAAAACGATCTGCCTCCAACTCGTCGAGCTTGGAGAACAGCCCAAGGGCCGGCCCACTCCCAACGAGCGCCCGGCACACCATCAAACTTGGCTCGGAGCTCCTCCCCGCCCGGCTGCGAAAGTAGGTCCTTCGCAGTCTGAAACCCATACTCCGCCCATCAAAACAGCCCTCCCGCTGCATATTGGGTCATGGAGTAGCGCTCCTCCCCTTCTTGGATTGCCGTGTTGCCGTGGTCGAGGCAGCCGGAGGGGATGAGAATGGAAGCACCTGCGGGGAATTGGATGACGAGCCGAATTTGCTTGAGGTGGATTGCACCACCCTTGGTGTGGTCATAGCGGCCGCCGCTGGTGATAGCGCAGAGTCCGTGGGAGAGGTTGAGTTGGTCAACATGGGTGACGGTGACTGCGTCCGGACCGCAATTGAATGTGGTGGCGGTGAAGATGGAGTTCTTGAAGTTGTGCACAAGCTCCGGCTGGCGCTTGAAAAGCTCGCGGAGTGTGCGGCGCATGTAGCGGTACAGCTTGGGTGCGTACAGCGCCAAGCCAGCTTGTGGAGAATCAGCAGATAGCGGAGGTGAAGGATGGCGTGACAAACCCGATTGGAATCCTGCAATTCGCTGGATTGCTTTGTTCCGCAGGAGGGATCGAATCAAGCAGCGGTAGAATCGCGAGTTGGCGAGGTTTCCGGGACGCTGGTGATGCATATGAGACGAGATGAGGTTGGTGTGGGGATGGGACGCCTACCTTTTGGCCGCCTCCAAAAGAAACACCTGTCGTCAATGGCATGTAGCGCCTACGTCGGTGGCGATGTGGACTCCATGCCCCTTGCTCACGCGCTTTGCGACGTGCACGCGCCATAGCTTTGACAGCCTCCTTGATGATATTCGGCCAGTTGGGGTCGTCCGGTGTACCAAGAAGGATGGCAATAATGCGGCCCTCTGCGTCGACAATGAGCTTGGGATCACTAAAGGGGATGTCAGATAACCGTGCGAGCAACAGGTCACTTGTACACACCGTCCATTCCACTCAATCTCCTCGCAGCCTTCCTCGAGCAGCTCTGGTAGCGTGGGCACGTTGTCGTCGCAATCTGCGGACCGCTGCCCCACCCAAGCTCCACCCGCCGAATGAGGTGCATCAGCAATGTCGTAGGTGACATGCACGGGCGAGAGCTCCCGTTGGGGGCCGCGACGCTTGGGACTCCGAGAGTACGGATTGCTGGAGGCGATCTGACGGTTCTTTTGACGCCGTATCTTAGAGCGGGAGTGTTGCCGCTGTCGTTCCAGTGGGTGTGGTGGCGTATCTAGGGGTGGTGGAGAGGGAGGTGGGGAAGGAGAGGTTACAGTTGGCCGTGGCTGTGGTGAGGGGGTACGAGATGGAGAGGGTGAGGCAGATGGCGTCGACAGAGGAGATGGTGGCTGGGACATGACTTCGGGGATATCCTCCCATTCATGCTGCCCTGTATTCTCCCATTCTTGCTGGAGCGTATCAATCGAGTCGGTAGCCAAAGCACGTTGATCTGCAGCAGTTAAGGATTGCTTGAGTATGTGACCAATCGAGGCCTTCGTGCGAACGACTTGAAAAGGGTGTGGTGGGTGCGGTGCATCAAGCCAATCCAATCCTTGCCAAGGACTGTACTCTGCCCCGCTGCGGGTGGTACGTGCCATGGCACGTCTGCGCTACAGGGCAGAGGCATCTGTGACGAGTGTTAGTATTGGTAAAACCGAGGAGGCGCAAGGAACGATCCCAAAGCTCATCCGTCAACTGCCGAATGCCTATGGGTGAGACTCCACGTACAGAGTGACGGAGAGCCTCTAGGATGTGTCCATGAAAAGAGGGTGCTCACAGGCAAAGGATGGCGAGGCTATGACACGTCGAGGGAGGGAGAAAGAGACAAAGGAAAATGCCCACACGGTGACGAGAATCAATTACATAACCCGGCATTACCACTTTCGGACATTCAGCCTCGACCAAAATCCTGCTCGTTTCTGGCAGGGATGACACGAATCATCTTTCCGTGCAGACAGGACAACTCCTGGGTTGCTTAGAGTCCCAAAAGGTAGAGTTTTGGATTCGCACATTGAGGTAGATACATCAGGTTTAGATCTAGAACGGTAAAATACATGGGAAAGCCGATGATATTCGCCCAGAACAAGTTGGGGGAGTCGGAATAGATGAATGTACAGTTGTTCCAAACACTCATCCAGCCTGGGAAGGAAGAGATGAGTGAATAAAAGCCCCAACGATGATAAATCAGCCTTGGACGCACTGTTACAAAGATTTGGAACCCACCGGTCGAGATTCGCACCCGTAGTGTTCATGTACCACCACGGAAGTAGCCCGAGGATGCGGGGCTTGCGGAATAACACGACTTTGGATATCAGGTTATCCGTGTAGCACTTGGAAACCAATTGTACCTACCGTCTGTCCTCCCAGTTCCATCGCAGTACTGATTCGACCACCATGACCTCTATTTCCAGTACCAGCAAGAAAGAATCCGAGCCCAAGACGAGCAGGTTATTGCAATACAAGGGTGCATGATTGGGACATGATTCGCATTCGATACATGAGCTACCGTTTGAATCCGCATCCGAGGACGATTTATACTCGTGAAGCTGCACTGGAATATATCCAGCACTTGAAAATCCGGAGTGGTGAAAATCAGGAAATAGCTGTCGGCATATTTGAAGCGTCTTCATTGCATCGGTTGGAGCCAAAGAATAAAGACAGTAGGAGCCCCAGTATATCAGAACTTGGAATGGGTAAAATCTTGATGAACGGTGGAGTGTGGATTGAGGTACAGGTTGTCGATTGTTGGCGGGAAGGCAGAGAGATGGTAGATACAGGCATATACAATAGGCTTTGATCTCGACCAACATGCGCAAAAGCAAGAAACGCGGTAAATTTAAGGTGGACCCCGATGCAAAATATCGCTCACGGTCTCTCCCTTCTCTTGTATACTTCTGGTCACTCACAACCTGGCTCCAGGGTTTCCAAGGCCGAAAAAGCTCATAACCATCGGAACGCGCAAGCCAGGTATTACGCCCGGTGCGTCCACAAAATCTGTTCCACCTTGCGTGCGTCTAACCCTCACAAGTAATGCTCATAATATTCGTGAGCACCGTCGGAGGCAGGCCGCTGAAAAGAAGGAAGAAAAGAGGTAATGCTCTGTGTCAATTCGTCTCAAAGGTCTGATTACGCCAGAGCGGCCAAACAACGGCGGCGTACCACCGAGCACTCTCCTCCACCACCAGCATTGGAAACATCGGAATCAAGCTATGACCAACATGCCCGCTCTTCAGGTGCTGTCCCGCAAGACGACTCTGGATTCGGCTTCGGTACCATCCCCACATATGTTGGTGTGGACTGTGGCTCTTCAGACTCTCAGCTCTCCTTCGAGGCGTCGTTTTGGGATCCTCGGGCCCTCTCTGTTGTTAACAGGTTTCATTTCCCGTCCTTCAAGCCCTCCGAGGAGTCCCTCTGTGCCGGCAAGTCACTCAATTCGGACGAGATTCTGGCTACTCGCGCTCTGGCTGAGTTGGGGAGGGGAGGGCAGATGGATAGCCAGTCAAAGGTCTCCCGCTGGTGCGTGTGTACGAATTTCTGGATGTCTTTCATTGCTCATGCCCGCTACACATTCTAGCTCCTCTACAACTGCAATACACGAAGCAACGGCGCAAGTTGCTGAGATCAATAGCAGCCCGCTCACACCACCAACACAGAAGCAAGCAGCAAAGTGGAGGCAATCCGTGGTGGTTGGCGGAGGGGACGATGGCCGACGCCAGTACCTTTTGCGATGGCGAAATGCGGTGGCGACCGCCAGTGCCGACTCGGGCTCGGAAGCCGAATGATTCATTGCATGTGCGCGCATCTTGGCGGTCGATTAGTATTCTGTGCTGCATGTGGTCGCTCTTTTGTTATGCCGGTGCTGAAATCAGAATGTATCTATGTGAAATGGCACGGCAGCAACTCGGCAGGGTTTGGGAATGGACACAAAACACGGCAATCAAACATTCGGCACACTTAAAACACATTCGGCGCTATGCTACATCTACCTTAAACCCGTCCGGCCGCACGGAGACTTGGCACGAGGTCGCCGGCACTGGAATGTGCACATGGCTGAAAATTGTAGGTTAGTTCTATCAAGATGAGAGACGGACTTACTAGTGACGGCGGGCAGATTCGGAGGTAGAACCTGCGGCCTGTGCGTTGACCTCCGCCACAGGGACACAGACCATCCTATGCACCTCACCCGCGTCGTAGCGGGCCCGGTAAAAGGTGAGCGCCTCGGCGCGCGTTGCACGCTTGAAGCGGGACCCGTTGGGGACTCGCTCCGTCGTCTTGGTAGCCTTGTCCCTGGGCAAAGGTAAGGAGGACGAAAAATGGGATAATATAATGCAGAACTTACGCCTCGGTGTAAATGCCGGGTGCCCGGCCCACAAGAACAATGTGGTGGGAGACATTGTCATTAGTCCCCGCTGGGTGGGCACGGTCCATGTCGTTGGGGGTTGGGGCCGGCTTCTCGACCCACTTGACTGCACGGATCGTGATGAGTAAGATAAAAGCGGGGAATGAATTTAATTACATTCGGGAGGCTCCACTTGTGCAGGAGCGTTGGCAATGGCCTCTTGGAGGAGGGCTAAGTGATGGATAGCGATGAGCATGATGATGTACGACCAACAACAACTTACCCTGGAGATCCAGGCTCGCCTTGGCCATGCCGACTGCTTGGGCAACAAGGGTGGCCTTCTGAGCCGGCTCTGGACAAGCGATGAGCTCAAAGATGTGGGAATCGATAAGGAATACTTACCCTACACCTCCCCCGCGGAGACAGTCATGTCCAGCGCCATCTGGGTGAGCTCCTGGATGCGGCTGACCGCCTCCTCCAGCTCTGAGCGAGAGTTGGAGGAGACGGGCAGCGATGCAGCGAGGGTTTCGGTCATGGTGGTGAAGGGAAAGAGTGTGGTCGCCTGTTAGGATTATCGATCCCGGAACCAGATTTCCCTTTGATTTGTTGGGATGCGGCCGCCTCTGGTCCGTGATGTAGAATAAACAACTTGCTTCCTCATCTCTCCTTCGCCCTATGGTGGGAAACAAATGGACTTCGGCGGAGCAGGCCGAGTGGCTTCAGAAGCGCGTCCCAAAGTACATCGAGGCTCAGGCCGGCAAGACATTTTTCAAATTCTGGGCCAACCTTGAGGTAGACTGGTTTCAGCAATGGCCAGAAGAAGTCGTGTTGGGGTTAGCCGTGCAGACGGGCGAAGACGATACTACGCCGTTGTTGGAGAGTGACCAGGCACTGCTGCAAGGGGCAATAGTCGCTCGGAAAAGGGCATGTATTTTTTTGCGCTGTCCAGTATTAGTTTTGACAAGTGCAAACAGCAACTCAGGACATGGTACCGGCACCATTCCAAGAAAGCAAGCGGTGCGGCAGTATCCCAACGCAAGTCCACCAGCTCGTTGACCAACACTCTCTTCCCCCCGAAAAAACATCGAGTCCACCGCCCCAAAGAGCTCTTTCAAAAAGTGAACGCGGAGAAGATAGCGGCTGCGATCGAAGATGCTGTGGTCGATTCTGATGACGATGACGACGACGACGAAGGGACAACTGAGAGCGCACAGCCGTCCCAGTCGTTGGAGGGCCCGGAGCCTGCTGAGGAGAGTCAGCCGGCAAAGTTCGCCCTCCAGCGTAAGCGAATGGTGGCTCGCAATCACGTTGTGACGCAGCTTTTCGATGAAGCGACGGAGGAGGAGCTGGCAGAGTTGGACAGGATGATTGAGGAGGAGAAAGAGGCATACGCGAAGGCGGAGGCAGAAAGGGTGATCAGTAAGGGCGAGGTTTCTGTTCGTACGCCACAGGAATATCAAAGGTACTGTGCTCATTTGTGGAATCGAGTCCAAGGCGCTAATGTAATTCGACCCAGTGGCATTGATGCGTCAGGCGGAGCTTTGGCGCACGTTCACAACGCTGTTGCTGAACAGACCGGATGGGTGGGGTTTGCGATCTACGGAGGGCCGAATCCAAAGTTTGGTGGAAAGCTGAGCATGAAGTAGTCAGTGAGATTCGACTTCCGAATGTGGTCGTGATTCTTACCCTCTTGATTCCCACCAGCAACGATTGGACTGGCGGAATTACTGGGACTGGCTTCTTGGCTGCCCTCAAGGACTTCGACGAGGCCATCTGCCAGCCTTTTCAAGCGTTCTTGAGGCGGGTGTATCGTGAGTGGCATCAGCAGCCGAATGACACGCCGCGACTGACCTCGACTTCTAGCCGTTGCTGAGCGCAAGGCCCGAGCTCTACCTGTTGCAGAAGACTCTGGGAATAAACTCCCCGAGTTGGAGCCCGGGTTTGTGCTGCACGACGACTCCGATCCAAAGCCTGCCGAGAAGAAGAAATCGAAAAAGAGAAAGAAGAAGAAAGCGGTCGATCTCTCCGGTGCACCATCCCCCACTCCCAATCCCACCGATGATACGCCTGCAATATGAACACGCTAGGAATACGTGAAATTTCGCGATTTCTCTTATAACCAACAGTAGTATCATCTCACGAGAGCGCTAGTGCTGAGCCCAGAAGCAGCTAGTAGGATTACGATGCATGGTGTACTGTACGGGTCGAAGGGGAACCTAAGATGACTGACGGACCCACTCCGAAACACGTAGGAGTTCGTGCTAGTCCTCTTACCAATGGGAATATCTTATAACCAAGTCGTTGAGCTCTGGTTCAATCCGATGGTTACAAGGGAATTAGCAGCAATTGGGAATAAGCGGACGGTTGAGTCATTGATCACGATCGAGGCCTCAGCTGGAGTCATTACCAACCGGAATGATGGCGCCGGAAGATCGTGTGCCTGGTCCGTGATATCGGAACACGGGAGCACTCTGGAATCACTACTTGCGAGCTTCGGAATGGTGTCTTTAACGACGGGATACCCAAGATGTGGGTATCGAATTAAAGCTACGGACCAGTACTATCCGGTCCTGGAACGATAGCGCAGAGTAGGAAAGATGGGAATAATGGAACTCGACTTCCGACCCTCGGCATCAGCCTTACCAAACTGAAACATGATGGATCGACGGCTGACTGAGCTTGGGATGGTGCGAGGATGGCGCCATCCAACCTGTAGACCAATGAAATAGCAAGGATACCCTAATTGCGTTGCGAGGATCGCATTCCTGTATTATTTATTAGATTGCCGGACTTGTATATAACTAGGTAGAGTGTTCCCTTGGAGGCCGAACAATCACCCCCGTCTGTTGTACGCATTAGCGTCTCTAAAGGGTTGTGCTTGGGCTTTCGAGGTGCACTGTGTTGGATAGTGGCTTCTTAAAGTTTGTACTAGTTGGAATCATATTATTTTGAATCGGAATCGTCGTCATCGTTGAAACCAAATCGTCGTACTCGCCTCAATCAAGAATCTATTAAGCAATCAGTCAAGTCAAGTCGTTGGAACATCGTCGTATTTGGCTAGGGAATCTCAGTACCAGTCGGGAAGAAGAGTAGAATCGAGTTGCGAAGTTTCGGAATAAGGAATACGATCGGTGTTTGACCACCAACCCACCTACTACATCAATCTTATCAACTACAGCTGAGAAGCTATACAATCTACCAAAAGGGTTGCTTGTTCCAGTCTCGACTGAAGCTAATACCCGTCCCTTGGAAATACCACTTTCCTTCGGAATAAACTTATTACTTTCTCCCTCCACAACCTACTACCTGTATAAGGACCTGTATTGGGACTTTTACTCGTCTGAACACTCGATTGAATACACTCGCTACGTGCTCGTGTCTGTGTTGGTTATCTAAATAAGCTACTTGCTTATTCCTGTGTACCACCGTATACGATACAGTGGTGTTGGGTTTCTCCCTTGGGTTTAGAGCACATTCGTCATCTGGAGCCCACCGCGAGGGGGAAGCTTTAAGCTACCTTCGGAGCTTAAATTGGGTTTTATAACCAAGGCCTATCGTTGTTGGGGGCATTCCCAATAATACATCCGAGTTTTCGCTATTCCGCCTAACGGCAAGGAACGTCAACTCAACAACAAAAACGCTGGTGACTTTCCGAATCTCCTTCGAGATCCGGGACAGTTAAACGCAGGCCTGAATCGTTCTCATACGACGGCTACTACCGGTCGACAGACCAAAACCTCTCTCGCTGCAAAGGCAACTCTGGTTGCACCGCTTGAGAGCGCGCGTTTCCCTACAAAGAAGGGAACATCTACGAGACCAAGACCTTCTGATGCATCTACTACGCAAGGAAACCCCGAAGCAGGGCCATCTAGGACCGAAGGGAATACCGAGCAACTGGACACCACATCTGAGTCTATTTTGACACGCATCTTACCTCCCCGCAACTTTACAACAACCACAAGAATGTCTTTCAAAATACCTGCGTCTTACGACCAGAACCGGCCTAGATTCGATGAAGAAACGGCCTCAAGTTTGAAGTCTTTTATCAGAGACTGTGATACGGTGATTCAGAATGGGGGAATCATTGACGAAGAGAAGAAGAAGAAGCTGATGGTAGACTATTTGGGTAACGCCAATACGCGGGAACAATGGTCTATGCTGCCTTCGTTCGCTGCCCCAGGGACGTACGATAGCTGGAAAAGCGAGATTCTAGAACTGTATCCTGAAGTAGAGGATATGGACCTAGGTTCACTACCGCGACTCAGAGAGATTTGTGCACAGAGCAGGCCGATTTCCCACGCCGAACTCGGGAAAGTACGTCGGTTCAAGATGGCATTTGTCAATGAGGCGGAAAAGCTTCTTTCCGGGTCAGCTCAAGTTACGAACAAGCAACTCGTGGAGATGATTCTCGAGGTCTTCGAAACGTCGTTCTCGTCGGAAATAGAAACCATAATGAACCATCAGGCGATTATGGCCTCGATTGGGCCCCAACCGGCGGCTCTTCCGATGGGATCGCGTAGAGGGGATAAGCTACCCTATAAACAGGTGTTCGAAATAGCTGACCATATATCAGATAATTGGTCTGGGCGCTCTGCAATGAGTCTACTCGGAGGGACTCCACCGAGGCAGATTCAGGCTCCTACCTATATTACTCCCGCGTCTGTGAAACCAGAAAAGGGATTCAAGGCGGAGATTGATGATAGGATGGAGGCGTTTGCTGGTGAGATAGCTGCCATGAAGGACACCGCCGCTTTGAGCGCAAAGCGAATGGAAGATTCTTTCAAACGTATGGAGTCCTCCTTTGAGAACTCTATCCGTATGATGAACCAGAATGTCCGGGCTGCCCCACCACATATGCAGCTGACGCAGAACGGAACTGCACAGCGTCCAGAAGAGAACCAGAGCCAGCCTCGGGAAGAGAGTTATAGAAG
The DNA here is from genome assembly GCA_029378245.1 of Roridomyces roridus. NCBI lineage: Eukaryota > Fungi > Basidiomycota > Agaricomycetes > Agaricales > Mycenaceae > Roridomyces > Roridomyces roridus. The sequence goes on from JARKIF010000015.1 coordinate 1,251,619, forward strand.
GCAGGACGGTTATAACAACCGCCAGAGGGAAGATGGCCAACGCCCGGAGCAAGGACCTTGTTTCTTTTGCAATGAGCCACACATGGTTAGGAACTGTCCGCACAAGGATGAGTATATCAGACTTGGATGGATCATTCTGGACAATGGGTTGCTCAAAATGGGCAATGGCGGAATGTTCCCCAGGTTCCCAGAAAACATGAGTAGGATGCATAGAGTCGACGAATATTGGCGGCGCAAGGGGGTTTCCAAAGAAAGTGCGGCGGCGTCTACAAGGACGTCGATACAAGCGTTCTATTTAGGAGGACCAGGAGGAGCAGGTGACCACCCTGATCAAGAGAATGATCGGATGGATCACTTGTATGATACGAGAGAGGACGAAATACTATCCCAAAAGGTGCAGCAGATGTTAATGGGAAGAAACCAGTATCTCAGCCGCCCGTCTCAACCTACTTCGCCCTACATGTTCCAGCCGGTTGCTCAACCAAACCTGCCCATGCAAAACTTCGTCAATACAGGCGGTGTTCAACCACCGCCTGCCCAACCTCAACCCCAGTTTATACAAGCTTCTCCACCGGTGATACCATCCGTACCACTAGGGCAGGCTTGGGATCTGAACCAGATTATGCAGTTAGTTCAGATCTGCCGGGGTGAAGGAGCTGTAACGCCAGAGACACAGCAACAGTTTGTTTCCACTAGAACGGGGGCGTCGTCGGATCCGAATCCGCCGGCTCCAAAATTTTAGTTGGTTCAAGGAAGGAGGGCAGGAATAAGGAAAAGCCACCTATTCTACCAACGGTCACCCCTCCTGAGAACGGGAAAACGGCTGATACTGATGACAATTGGCGAAGGCGAAAGAAGAAAGTTACTTTTGTGGATGATGAGGAGAGCGGTGGAGAGGAAGCAAGGACAGAGGAAGTTCCACAGAGGAAAACCGCTGATCCTAAACCCTCAACTCAGAGAAGGATGGTTACGTTGGAAGAAGTGACGGACGAGGAAGAGGAAACCTCGGTTCCGTTCGAGAAACTAAAAAGACCAGAGAAGAAGAAGCGTACTGATGATATCTCCAGGGATAAGGAGAATCAGCAAGTACACGAGAGAGCCTACAAGCTCGTTTCGAAATATGATGATCCTCACCTTATTTCGGACCTGTTGGACCAGACGAAGGATACGGAATTAAGAGGCATTACGGTCGGGAAGCTCGCTGCTATGAATGGCGACTATGCAAAAAGGCTGAGAGACATCACGTTCAAAATCAGGAGGCCAGTCAGGCCGGTTCTACTGAGCGCGAATCCTTTGGAAGAAACGTCGGACTTCCCGTTCATGGAAGACGATGATATTCCCGTGACACTCGAGCCAGATGCCATTCATATCAATGAGCTACCTGCGCTCGATTCATTCTATATTTCGACCGAGGAAGACAGAGGGACTATACCAGGGAGCTTAATTGCCACGGACATAGTCTTGACGTACATTGCCTCGTTACCAGAAGGAGAGGTACCGAAACAAATCTTCGCTGCCTGTTCATCGGCGGCATTGAGAGTACTCTTCCCGGTGGTGAACGGATCGGAAAAGGTGGAGAGCGTACGAGATGGAGGGTCCCAGATCGTGTCCATGGCCTTGACGATTGCGGAAAGGTTGGGTCTGACATGGGACCCGGATGTTCAAATATACATGCAAAGCGCGAACGGGCAGTTGAAAAAGTCAGCGGGACTGGCTAGGAACGTACCGTTTTTGTTTGGGGATATAACGGTATATCTCCAAGTGCACGTAATTGATCAACCGGCGTACGATGTACTGTTGGGAAGGCCGTTCGACATCCTTACAGAGGCGGCCACGAAGGACTTCAAAGATGGAAGACAGACAGTTACCATCTGCGATCCCAATAGCACTAGGAGAGCTACCCTGCCTACTTTTGCCAGGGGAGCACACTCGGTCGCTGGACGCGTGAAGCAGGCAGTACTGCCCGCGGCTACGGCTCGCGAGGGGAAGTCAAGCGGTCAGGAAGAAGAAGACGCTGCAAAGCAGGCAAACTTTCATGGCTCTTCGAGGAATTAGGTCTGGATACCGAAGGAGAAGAGTTAGCTGTGAAGTTTGGTTTAGACGAGAATGGGGAAGTACAGATAGAAGGCTACATGGGGCCTACGCAAGGTCACAGATTTTCATCAGATGAGTTGAAATCGGCGTACCTTGTAGCGTCCATGGAGAAAGGTGCCTTGAATGGGGATCGAGCAGCTACACAACTCTTACAAGAGTATGTTGGAGGCCTCGAAAAGAGCGAGACAGGAGAGTTTCAAGTCCTTACCTTCGAGGAACGTCTCCCGGAGATAAAGCGTAGCCGAAGCTCCATTAAAAAGCTGAATCGGAAGAAGAAGAGGCGCTTTCACGAAGCTGATTCGACGAAAGAATGCTTCAAGTGTGGAGTAGTGCCTTGCAAGGAAGATGTTCTGACCCAGGCGGCTGAAGTGCGGGATATTCCGGTTCTAGAGTCATTTGCGGGGAAGAAGTACAAACCGGTGGCGTTGAAAACAAAGCCTGTGTACGCGGATTTACCCGAGAAGTACCGAATTAAACGGGAAATAATAGGGGACCCGTTGAAGGACATTCCCGAACTCTCCACTCGTCCGGGAGAGTTCATTCCGATAGGTCGGTACTCACAGGAACGAAAGGAAGGAATAGACGCGATCCACTCGGAAGACTTCCTGTGGAAAGAGGAGCGCAAGCTGATGCATCATTTCATGAGCATTCAAAACGACGCCTTCGCTTGGGATGACTCGGAAAGAGGCACCTGGAAATCAGAATTCTTCCCACCAATAGAAATTCCCACGGTTGAACACAAGGTTTGGGTGGAGAGATCTATCCCGATACCAAGAGGTCAACTGAGTGAATTCTGTAAAGTGATAAAAAAGAAGATCGACGCGGGTGTCTATGAACCGTCGAATTCCTCGTATCGATCCAAGTTCTTCGGCGTCTTGAAGAGAGATGGGAAGAGTATACGCTTGGTACATGCCCTCGAGCCACTGAATGCTGTAACCATTGCACATTCGGGAATTCCTCCGGCAACGGATGAGCTCGCAAGTCACTGCTCGGGTAGAGCGTGTGGGGCGGTGTTCGATTTATACTCAGGCTACGACCATCGGGAGATTGCTGAAGGATCGAGAGATTTCACAACTTTTCAGACACCTTTTGGTGCTCTGAGGCTGGTGAAGCTACCACAAGGCTGGACGAATTCAGTACCAATCTTCCATGATGATGTGACGTTCATACTGAAGGACGAGATCCCGCACATCACTGTTCCGTATATTGACGATGTGCCTGTAAGAGGGCCCGGTAGTAGATATCAGGACAAGGATGGGACGTATGAGACTATCCCGGACAACCCTGGGATACGTCGTTTTGTCTGGGAGCACTTTGTGAACCTTAACCGGATCGCACAGAGATTGAAGTATTGCGGAGGCACGATTTCCGCTCTAAAAGTCATCTTGTGTAAATCGGAATTCACTGTTGTTGGTCACGTATGTTCCTTTGAAGGCAGGAAACCGTCGACAGAGAGGATTGGGGTTATATCAAGGTGGCCACCTTTACAAGATGTGTCTCAAGTACGACAGTTCCTGGGTGTCGTTGGAGTACTGAGGATGTTCATCAAGAATTATTCGATAAAAGCCAGCAGATTGAATAGGCTGCTACGCAAGGATATCGATTTCGAGTGGACGGACAAGGAGCAAGCTTCAATGGATATACTGAAGAGATCGGTGGAAAATTGTGAAGCGTTGAAGCCTCTAAACTACGATTGGGACTCGGACATTGTATTGGCTGTGGACACTTTGTGGATGGCCATAGGGATTGAAATATATCAGGTCGACCCGAACGACCCTCGAAAGAGGTACTATGCCAAGTTCGACTCTATTCCCTTGAATGAAAGAGAGGCCAGGTTCTCACAACCGAAGCGGGAATTGTACGGGCTGAAGCGGGCTTTAGAACATATGCAGTATTGGCTGCTAGGTTGCAGGAAGCTTGTGGTAGAGACGGATGCTCTATACATCAAAGGAATGCTGGACAATCCTGGGATGGGACCCAACGCTACTATTAACCGCTGGATCGAGGAAATTCTGATGTTCCATTTTACGCTCAAACACGTAAAGGGGAGTACCTTCTCGCCTGATGGTCTCTCTAGAAGGAAGCGTCAAGAGGGTGATGAGGTCCATGGAAGCCCGGAGGATGGGTTTGATGACAACCCGCCCCCGGAAAAACACGAAGAGTGGGATTACTCTATAGATCAGCCCTTCGAGTTTGAAGATTTCAAGACCGGAATAGACACCCGAGGAGGCTACTTTGTGGAAATAAAAGACGAATCTCAACCGTCAAACACAGTCTTGATGAATATCTTCGAGCAGCAGTGTAGAGAAGCGTATATGGACGAACGGGAGGAAGCTAGGGTTCTTCGAACCAAATTCGAGGAGCTAGGTGAACCTATTCCGCAGTTCATAATGAGTCACATCCGGGAGGAAGAACCTTTACTGCCAGATGATGCGTTCAAGTTCGATCCTAAGAAGCGGGAAACCTACCCTGAGGATCAGCGCACTGATTCTGCGAAGCGGCAGGATGAGAGATTGGAAACCGTGCGAGAGTGGCTCGATAACTCGGGAAAGAATAGGCCGTCTGACTCTGGGAAGAAGGCGTTTCATAAGCTTATGAAATACGCTAGGAACTTCTTCCTGGACCAACGAGGACGCCTATTCAGGAAATCAGCGGATGGAGCACACAAGTTGGTGGTGAATAAGGAACACAGGATGTACATGATGAGAGGGTCTCATGACAGTCTGGGGCATAGGGGAGCGTATGCGACGAAATCACTGGTGGAACAGCGGTTTTGGTGGCCTGAGATGGAGCGAGATATCGCTTGGTATGTCAGGAGTTGCCATTTGTGCCAAACCAGACAAGAAGAGTTGCTACGCATTCCGCCCGTTCCTACTTTTACACCGTGCCTATTCCAAAAGATTCACGTCGACGTTGCGGTCATGAGTGTGGTTTCAAATGGACACCGATATGTGGTTGCGGCCCGAGACGCACTTAGCCGGTATCTGGAAGCTAAAGGACTGAGAGCGGATAATGCGCCGGCGCTAGGCAGGTTCTTGTTAGAGAACATCATATGTCGATGGGGTTGTCCAAAAGAGATTGTAACAGAGGCGATTGAATGGTTACACCAGAAGTACGGGATTACTGGAATAAGGATTTCACCGTATAATTCCCAGGCGATGACGAATGTGCTCTAAACCCAAGGGAGAAACCCAACACCACTGTATCGTATACGGTGGTACACAGGAATAAGCAAGTAGCTTATTTAGATAACCAACACAGACACGAGCTCGTAGCGAGTGTATTCAATCGAGTGTTCAGACGAGTAAAAGTCCCAATACAGGTCCTTATACAGGTAGTAGGCTGTGGAGGGAGAAAGTAATAAGTTTATTCCGAAGGAAAGTGGTATTTCCAAGGGACGGGTTTTAGGTTCAGTCGAGACTGGAACAAGCAACCCTTTTGGTAGATTGTATAGCTTCTCAGCTGTAGTTGATAAGATTGATGTAGTAGGTGGGTTGGTGGTCAAACACCGATCGTATTCCTTGTACAAAGCAACGAAGGAGGCGGCGTCGGATGAGGGACTCATAGTCGAAGGATGGTAGAGACGGAGCACAAATGCAAAGGTAGCAGGGTAGAGGTCGCGGAGTAATTCGTAGGGAGAGTAAATGGAGGCGTCCATGTCTTTATACCAAGATACCCGAAACCTGGACGCTTTACTGGGGACAGTAAAGATCTGAAAAATAGGGGAGGGGATCTGGACGCACATGGATGGATAAATTTATGCCGCCAAGCGAAGAACGAACCAGCAGTTTCAAGGGTGTGGAATGGAAGCATCTTCCATTCCCAGAATTAAGACTGCAGGAACAAGACGATCTTCCCATCCGGGCCTGAGCATTCGAGTTAGCCGGGTATCCGTTCGACGTACGGGCAAAATTCCAATAAAGAAGTTCCGGAACAAGGATCTGCAAGGATGAAGGTTTAGGAACGCCGAAAGAAGGGTCCGAACCAGAAAAAGGACAGGAAGTACGGATGATACACTCCTCAGGAATAACACCTGAAGCCTAAGCCAGTACCTAAAAAGACATGGCCAGGCGCGATTGTGGACGTACTCGAGAGAGCGATAGAAGACACCACGACTAGTGATAGTCGAGGTGCACTGCTTCACTCGGCTCGATAGTCGAAGGGTTGGCAGCGGTTAGATATTACGGGAGGATGACGATGGGAATAACGAGACGTTTCATTTACAAGCCGAGGACCGGACGTCCCTGTCAAGATCTAATCATCTTGGCGATGGGAATAAGGGGTTTCTCTAACTTGGATGCTATTTCTCGCTTATTCCCGTAACCAAAATTCGCAGTAATAAGGGCCCGAAGGCCATTTCCATTCCGACTATTTTACAAGGCTAGTAGGGATTTCTACACGACCGACTATCTAAAATACGCGTAAGATAGTGGTGTGTGTGGGTGCGAGCGAGTAAGTATTTTTGAGCGTCCGAGCGCCGGAGTCAGAACATATGAAAACGAAACAAAGGCGAGAAGCGCCTACACCGAAGCACCAGAAGGAGTGGGGGCGGGAACGCCCTCCTCCTCCATGTCAATGTCACCCTCGTGAACCACGACAGGCTCGTCCTCGGACTCCTCAGGCTCATCAGCGTCGGCAACCACGCCTTCGTTGTACTCCTCGATGAGCGCGTTAATGGCGTCGAACATGGGACGCTTCCCATGAGGCGTGGTGGGGTACGAGCTCCAGAGGGACTCGAGGCCCTCAGTGCCGAAAGTGTCGTTGGCAGTCTTGAAGCGGACGAACATGGCGCCAAGGTCTTCGATGAGGAAGCCGCGGCACAAGTCGAAATTGTCCCGAGCGGACTGGACAACCTCGACCTGGCGACGGATGTGGCTCATGTCGAAGGTGTGAGCTGGATTTTTAGTCAGTAGAGCAGGAGACGAAGAAAAGGAAATATGTACTGGTGCCGTGGAGAAACTCCCAGGAGGCGAGAGCAGTGTCGACGAGCGCGAGTACGTTCTGCGAGTCGCCGTAGTGGTCGCAGTAGGCGTCGCGTTTCTTGACGACGCACTCCTGGCAGGCGATGCCGAGCGGGTGAGCAATGCACTTCTTCCGCAACAGGAAGCAGAGGAGGCACGACTTGTGGGGCTGTAAGGAGAGTTAGATGAAGAAGGAAGAAAAGGGCACGGGCACTCGCCTTTACAGCGTCGCCGACGCTGATGTCCGTCACCTCTTGAGACGGGAGAGGCTCGAACTGAGGACCGAGGTGTAACGGTATCATCTGATTATCACATCATCACATCACTAATCAATCTCCGCTGATCGCTTACTATTTAATTTCTCAACTCACGTACATCCTAGGATCCCGCTCCGCTCTATCCTGTATGTAGTTAGTTGCCGACATATACCACTGTTCCGTTTCTCATCATATGTTTCACCTCTAGTAGTATAAAAGCCTGAATGTTCGTAGTTAGCTCTTTGGTCAATCTAATTGTTACGCCACTCATCCTGTTCGCTCGACCACCGAACACCTCTTTTGAACCTCTACTCGTGTATCGGAACTAGCAGTGTACTTCGGTTCCCTGCTCTCCGCTACATCTTTTTGAGTGTCGAAAACCCGTCGTCGCTGCGCTGGTTACTCTTGGTCTGATCAACCGAATCTACCGCCTACGACGACCTCAGCATCCTCTGCTAGCTATGGCAACCAACCCAACCAACCCTAACAACAACAACCCCCGCCAGACTCGCTCGAACACTCGCGCTGGTCTGCATCCCCCTCCGCCACCTCTCTACAGTCCCGAAGCTCACGCCAACGAGACCAGCGAGGCTGGAGAACCCGACGTGGTGCCCACTGACCCGTCGACTAGTACCACGGGTCAAGATTCCCCCGTGAAGCATTTCCCCGAGGATTCGGGACGTAAAACCTTTTCCGCTGCTCCCGCGGCGATGAATACCGATGTCAAAGTCGAAGAACTCTCGGGTTTCCCTGCGCTGTCTCATGACGCTGCTGTGGCTGACGCGCCTGGTTTTGAACCGGCGTCGGATGAGGACGAAGAGGGCTGGGTCCCTGTAACTCGTAAGACTTCACGTACCCATACTACACGTAGAAACTCCAACGGAAGTGATACTGTTCCCGCTTCCCCGAAGCCTACGTCGGACGACAAGTCTGATAGCTCTACCATTGACAAAGCCGTGCAGAACATGAGCCACGCTGAACTCGAAGCTAACGCGCGTCGCTTCCAAGCGATGAGCAACAGGTATCTTGCTGAGATAGCCCGGAAAGGCATACCTGCGGGAGCATCTGGGGACGCCCAGAAGGAGAACGGCGGCTATGAACCGCCCAAGGAACACGAAGGCATGCTCATTGACTTCGAAGACGATGCCCAGGAGCCTGGGCACGACAATCAGGATGGTAGCTCCATCCAAGAGAATGCGAGCGCTGGACCATCTCGCAAAGGCAAAGGCGCCGACCCAGGAAACTGGGGAGATGTCGCCGAGATGCAGAACTTCTCTGAGAAGGATCTGCAGCAGCAGGAAGAGATGTTGGCCAACTATGCGGAAATTCACCGTATTAACAAGCAGAATGCAAAGGTGCCCACCATACAGGGTAATTTTGCTCCAGCCAACACCTCGACCCCCGCGAGGAATGCCAGTCCCAATGGCCGCCGCTCGAAGAGCCCGAAGGCTCATCGGCCTCGCGCCCGTATTGAAACCCCGAGTGCCCCGGAAGGAATAGCTCCTGTCCCGGGCAACACTCCCGAGGCACTTCCCAAGGGTGATAGTACCTCGTCTGATGAACCAGCTCAAGGCGTAGCCGGCGCTGATGCCGCTACTAGTCAAAACGGGAAAGACCCTATTGACTCTCCGTCCGGACATTTCACTAAAGAAGAAATTATTAGTCTTGTGAATCAGAAGATCACTGAACTAGCCTTGAAGCAGCTTGAACGGGAGTCGGCGACGCCGCCGGCTGCCTCTGCCCCTCCCGAGGACGAACCACGGAAGGAGTCCACCCCGCGCGAATGGACGCCGGGGAAATCGGCCGCTGAAGCTTTCTTTGAGAAAGCCTTCCGCGGATCTTCTAAATCTTACCCAGTGGCTGCCGGCTCGCCGTCCGATCCATCTGATGATTCTAGCTCGGACTCGAGTGATAGCTCGTCCGATGCTGAACATGGTGGGTCTGGAAAACCGCGAAAAGGCGCATCGAGTCCGCGCTTGTCGTCCAAACGTCGACGTGGGCATGAACGTCGCCGTAAGATGAACCTGAAGCCGATTCCACCCTCGCGTTACAATGGGGAACCTGACGCGAACGCGATTATGCGTTTTTCGCGTGAATCCATGACTTACGTGAACATGGGCAACGTACCAAAGAAGCAACAGGTGTACTTCATTTCGTACTACCTGGATGGGAAAGCTCTTGATTTTTACAATCGCATTGTTGCCCCGAGTGAGGATTCGAAGAAATGGACACTCGACAAGTTCTTCGTCGAGTTGTTCAACTTCTGCTTTCCGGTTGATTTCAGAAACAAACAACGCAGAAAGCTCGAGAGATGTTACCAGGGCACGAAGACCATTGACGAACATGTGGCCGGATGGTCGCAAATTTTCAATACAATTGGTCTTGAGGACAATCAAGAGAAGGTTGTGAAACTTTTCAACAGCTTTGCATTCGACGTACAGGCAGAAGTCCTAAGAATGGACTTAGATCCCGAATATGCCACCCAGGAGCAGATAATCAAAGCTGCGAAGAAAGCGGAGTTGCTTCTGAAAGTTGCTGCAAAGGTCGCATCAGCTGCGGGAGGCTCAAACAAGCGTTCGGAGCACCCACCGAAACAGAGCCAACCCGTCTCTGGTGGTTCATCTCGTGACTCTCGTCCCTCTCGCGGAGGATTCCGTTTCCGCGGACGCGGTCGTGGAGGCCGCGTTGGCGGTTCGGGTCGCACCGAGGCTATGCGAACGTCAGCGACGTCTATGCCGACACGGAATGTGAATACTCGCACGGAGGCTAACAGGTCTAACGCACCTGGTGCACATCTATCGCCACAAAAGCGAAATGAGATGCTGGCTGAAGGACGCTGTTTCAATTGCAATGAGCCAGGTCACCTTGCGAGAAACTGCCCCAAGTCGCAGACAATGCGATCTGGAAACAGAGGAAAACCCCCGGGAATACAGGCAAATGCTGTGAATATCCCGTCGAGTTCTACTTCGCGGAACGCGCTGTACGAAAGTACTACGGTATTAGAAACAATGGCCATAGGGCTGGGCGTTCGGCTTGAACTCGGGGAGGGCGGGGAACCTCTGGAGAATTTTTCAAACATTTCTGACTATGATTCGAACGGTGACACAGACACGGACTCAGACCCGAGCTGGACAAATGTCAGTACACCCTGGGATAACGTGGACACTGATTCCGAGTCCATTGCCGAGCACCCACCTATTCGTAGAATCGGAGATCTCTGGGCATCTCGTGCCGAAGCCCTGTTGCAATCTGCCCAACCATATCCGGGAGAGACCCCGATGACAGACGAACAGCGCTTTGCCGAGCAGCGTTTCCTCGTCTATCGAGTTACTGTCAATGAGTACGTCATTATGGACAACTTACATCCCGAACTGGACACGATCTTACATCGAGATTTCTTGTTGGAGCCGACATTTCAACCCGCACTTTGGTACGCCAAAGTCCTGGCTCAACTGCTACCTGCCAACGAGCGTCAGTTCGACGAAGGAAGATACCTCACCCCAATGAGGGATGTGGATATTGAGATGGTACGATTACTGCTCATGAGCTACCAATTGGATGGCATTGAGAACAACTCACGGATCGAAGATCGGTATGAGGTGACTTGCGAGCCCGACGGAATAATCTTGTGCATATCAGATCGTGAGGAAGCTACGAGAATCTTCTTGAATCGATACCTTCTGGTTCCTGGATTTCCGTTAGAGTCTTGGTATAATCACCAGAGACATTTGCACCCTACTGACGGGCCCGAATTGCTGCGTGATTGTCTGCCTCTGAAAATGCTCAGTGACGGCGGTGCTGTCATGTTCAATTGTAAATTGAACCAGTGGACACATACCTGGACTGGGACTGAGTATGAATCACCCAGCGTAGATGCTCCATTGTCTCCGTCACTGCACAGCTCTATGCCAAGTCTATGCACCATTAGTCCCTCCGACAACAATCAGTCTGAAACGGATGAACGTACCCGTCCAGTACTCCCCGGAGATCCCGGCGAGACTCTTGAAGACCGACTGAACCTATGGGCACGCGCTGCAGAGAAGAACACAGCTCCACGGACACCGCCATTGCCACGCAGTCATCGACTCGGTGATGTGCTTGGTGACACCGTTGCTGCCTTGTTGAGCTTCTTCCAGCCGTACCCCGGTGATGACTCTGCCATGTGGTCTAGCGAGAATCGCCGACGATTCCATGTTGTTCGTCTCGATCATGAAACTGTGATTATCGAAGATGATCTCGTCAACTTTGCAATCCCGCTCGAGATGAAGTACTTACGCGGATCGGGATTCCCGCTCATCGAATGGTATGCTCGCAAGAGAGCTGCAGCCCTTGGGATCGAGGACTACGAGCCCTCGCCTATCCACAGTTTCACCACGGAGGAAATCCTTGCAGATGGAGTGCAGCAGTATCTCCATGATGTAGGCCGTCACTTACCCGAATTCGAGCAAGTTGCCATCGAAAGGATACCCCGCGAGCCGGATGATGCGCAACTTGACGGGCCGGACTTGTTTTTGATCACCATTCGGATGGGAGAGTTGCGTCTGCACGAAGAGATCACCGAGGAGGAATTATTGAATCCCCGATTGGATCTTGTCGAATGGGTTCGCAAGCGCAAGCTCAAGCACGTGCTCAGGGAAGCTGAAAGCGGGTTAGACTACCGCTGGATGATGGAAACATTGTTCAATGAACCGGAGACCGGAACGGAGGGCGCATCTGTCCTGCAATGCTTTGCCGCACAGATACCTGCCGACAGCGTCAAAGGAATATCCCGCACTGCATCCAAGCCGAAACTTACTGATCGGATCGTCGCTCGACCTCTGGTGATTGTCGTTCGAGTCAATGGAGAGCCCGTGAGAGCTCTGGTTGATACTGGTTCCCTCGGAGACTTGATTTCTACTTCTCTCGCAGATCAGCTTAAACTGCGAAAGAAACAGCTATCGGAGCCACTCACCTTGAATCTTGCCGTTCAAGGTTCGCGTTCGAACATCAACCATTCTGTCGAGGTCAAACTCAGCTATCAAGACACCTCGGAGATCAGAGAATTCTTGGTTGCAAACCTGATTGGATATGACATGATCCTTGGCACGGCCTGGTTATTCCAACACCAGGTAAGTGTCGGTTTCAATCCTTCTCGTGTTTGTATCGGCAGCGCTGACGTACTTCCTCTTGAAGGGGTAACTACCGCCCGGGTTTACGCTGGCGCAGTTGGTATACGAGAAGAGGACTTGGATGCCGCCCGAAATCAGATTCTTGAATATGCGAAGCCTATTTGTAAAACTGCTATTGAAACTGGCTTACCACCTTTACGTGCGATTAACCATGAGATCCCATTGATTGACGAGAATTTGATCTTGCCATGGCGGCCATCGCGCTGCCCCGAGGCTTTGAGAGAACAATGGGACTTGAAACGGCAGACTTACCTGAAGGCTGGCCGTTGGGAAGTTACGAACGCGAGCAATACCGCGCCGTTACTGTTAATACCAAAGGTCAAAACAAATCCTCCAGGACTTCGAGTCGTTGTGGACTTACGAGCTCGAAACGCAAATACGAAGAAAATGACTTCGCCGTTGCCGGACATGGAAGGAATATTGCGGCGTGTATCGCGCTGCAAGTTCCGTTCTCTGATCGATGGTCAGGACGCCTACGAGCAGATTCGGGTTATTCCCGAGCATGTACCGCGCACTGCTGTTAGTACCCCTGATGGAAATATGATCAGCCACGTACTGCAGCAAGGAGACTGCAATGCACCAGCCACTTACCAGTCGCTGATGAATCACCTATTCGGTGAATATATTGGCCGTTTCATGGACGTCTATCTTGACGATATAATCATCTACTCGGACACGTTAGAGGAACACGTCAAGCATATCAAATTGATTATAGACATACTGAAACACGAGAAGCTTTACCTTAGTGCCAATAAAATGCAGATCTTGAAATCCGAGTTGCAGATACTCGGTCGTGTCGTTGACAATGACGGTATCCGTATGGACCCCCACAAGGTTGACACTGTCGTGAACTGGAAAGTCCCGACGAACCGTGAGCTTCTTCGCGGATTCCTCGGGTCTGTAACGTACCTTGGAGGCGACGTCCCGGGAGTGCACATCCCGATGGGTATCCTACATGAGTTAACGAGCGACTCGGTGCCGTACCGATGGAGTTTCACTCACCAACGAGCATTTGAGGATGTGAAGCGGTTGGTAGCGCAGAGCCGTGACCACCATCGTACACCACTTGATTACAAGGACGGCGCGCCGCCAATCTGGCTTGTGACCGACGGATGTAGCTCCGGTGTATCTGGAGTTGTGTGCCAAGGCGAGGATTGGAAGAACGCCAAGGTTGCGGCGTTCTTTTCGGCCAAATTGAATTCTGCACAGCAGAATTATCCCGTCCACGAGATCGAAATGCTTGCCGGCATTGAGTCCATGCTGAGGCATCGAGACATCCTACAGGGATGTAAATTCACGTGGGTCACCGACCACAAAGGATTGACTCACTTGGTGAATCAAAAGAACCTATCTGGACGGCAAGCAAGGTGGATTGAGAAAATATCCACGTACAATTTCGATATCATGTACATACCTGGGACGGAAAATGTCCTAGCGGATGCGCTATCGCGGATTTACTCCAACGAAGCCCCAGGTACTGTGCGCGCGCGATCAGAATACACATATCATGATGTGGTTGACAACGACGTACTGAATATTGCGTCAATCACCATGCCAGTCTTTGCTGGTTTGGAGGCGCGTGCGTTGACAACAGACCGACAGACCCGATCAATGACACGAAAAGCCGCCGAAGCTACCGAGCAGAGTTTGGGTTCAGACTCCCGTATGTCCCCAAAGGAGGGCGAGGGTACCAACCAAAATTCACCAAATTCATCAACCCGAATGCAAACTCGAAGCAGAAAAGTCCAGATTGACGATACAGCGAAGGCCGAGAATAGCCAGATACCGTCGGAAGATAGCCGGATGAAACAGCCAGAACGCCGGTCCACGGATCAAACGCCAACGCAGGTGCACAACACTCGGAGTCGGAGCCGTGCAGAACAAAATGCACCGCCGAAGACGCCCCGAGTGATCGACAGTCGAGAGGGAGATGAAGGCAAGAGCAGAGCACGCGGCGTGACAGCTGTCAACACCGCCTCGGACGGATCAGAAATTCCGTCCCGAGACTCCGGAGCTCCTTCTCACGAACTCCCACCTGACGCCGTGCAGGCATCGCTTGAAGACGACTCTCAGCTAGTCAACGACTTTGAACACCTGGATGACTCTCTGCTGAATGTCGTCAACTCTGGCTGGCAAGGCCTTGATCTCTCCAAACTTCTGGCCAGTTCCTACGCCGAGGACTCGTTCTTCAAGAAGATACTGGAATCTCCGAAGGAATACCGGAACTTTGAGATTGAAAATGGACTGATCTATCTATCTCAAGAAGACCATCGTGTACTCTGTGTCCCGAAGACGACCTACCACGGACGGAACGTGCGCGAGATTGTCATCTCGGAAGCTCATTCAATTCTCGCACATCTGGGTGTCCGAAAGACTCTCGACTATCTGCGTGACCACTTCTGGTGGAAAGACATGGTGGATGACACCCGTAGCTTCTGTGAATCATGTCCTACGTGTAAACGAAGCAAGCCAAGTAATCAACGGCCCTACGGTTTATTGCACTCGCTGAATCCGCCGACTGAGCCTTGGGAATCTATCGGCGTCGACTTCGTTGGACCGCTACCTGAGTCCCGAGACCGAGATGGATTGTACAACTCAATTGCTGTCATCATCGACTTACTCACCGGGATGGTGCATATCGTTCCAACGCGGATCAACTACACTGCGAGGCAAATGGCTGAACTTATGTTCGAGCACGTCTATAGACTCCATGGTCTTCCTAGGTCAATTGTGAGCGATAGGGACTCGCTGTTCACTAGCCTGTTTTGGAAACGACTCCACGAACTAATTGGTGTCAAGCTCAAGATGTCCAGTGCATACCATCCGGAGACAGACGGAAGCACCGAACGTGCGAATCGAACCGTAACGCAGATGCTGCGTCAATGCATTGGTCCCAAACAGAAAGACTGGGTATCTAAGTTGCCGGCTATTGAAGTTGCCCTGAACTCGGCGCGTTCCGAAACGACTGGTTACTCTCCATTCTTCCTGAACACGGGCCGGATGCCTCGAGCGCTATTATGGAATTCTGACAAGTCTCGTGCCTATCCTGGTGTAGCTAATTTCGCTCTGCAACGGAGACTTGCCATTATGGCTGCCCACGATAGTATGCTCGCTTCTCGTGTGAAACAGACGCGCAATGCCAATCGCAAACGGCAACCAGCTCCATTTGTGGCTGGGGACCTCGTTTATCTGTCTTCGAAGAACATCGCATTCGAGAAGGGATTAGCCCGCAAGCTTATTCCCAAGTACATCGGTCCCTATGCTATTGTCAAAGACTTTGGGAATGAATCCTTCCAACTTGAACTCCCCGCTAATTTGAAGCAGCGTGGCATTCATGACGTGTTTCACGCGTCTCTCCTCCGCATCCATGTTCCGAACGATGACCGCAAGTTTCCCGGAAGGTTAGAAAATCAACTGGGGATATCCTTAGCCGACGAGACCAATGAATGGGCTGTGGACGAAATAATCGGTCATTTTGGGCGCCGCACCAAGGCACTGTTTCAAGTAAAATGGAAATCGGGGGACACGAGTTGGATGCCGTATGAACAAGCGAAGCGGCTCCAAGTGTTTGCTGATTATCTGGAGTCACAAGGTGCATCTGACATAAAGGCACTAGTGTATGGCTCGGGGAGACCCGATAGCGGCGAAGATTTATTCCTTGGAGCAATCCTGCTACAGGGTTGGGTATATAATCCAATTGACGACCTCGCTGAATTTGCCCCCATCGAACTCCCCTCATTTACATCGTTCAAATCATCGCACTTACCCCTCATGCCTCAGTTTGACCCCGAATTCTGGACCAACCACCAATTCGAGACCAGTGATCATGGCTATCCGGACGATCGAGCCCAGGCCATTCAGGAGTTCAACGAGGAGCACAACTTTCTTCGACGTGTCAACGTCTACCTCCTCATCCTTCGCTACCCGAATGGCAACTTCGAATTGATGCACGTCCAGACACTCCAGTTGTTTTCGCAGTTCAATCAGGTCCTCGCCTCTCTGGGTCCCGGGGACAGCTTACCCAATGTGTACCCCGCCGGATTCCTTTGCTTTGCCGCGGATGCCAACGAACTCGATAACAGCCTTTTGTGTTGGCTTACATTCGGCATCGGCCCTGATGGGCATCGTTTTATCGTCCGTCCCAACGCACCTTTCAGTACTCCTGCCACGCCCAAGAACATGCTGGTGCTCGACCACCAGATAATGCCGCCTCACCTCTATGTGCACCCGAAGGAGCATGTTGTTATCTCTCTGACCCAGCACAAGGTCCTCTCCGCTGCGCGCGAGGAACTCTCTCGGCGTGATTTATATCACGAGGAGAAGCGGGCCCAGGAGCGACTGGCGCGAGAGAACGACGGGCCACGCGATAACTCGCGTGATACATCTGTCTCGCGCAAACGTGCGCGCTCGCAGAAATGGTCGGCTCAGGCTGTGCAGTCTCGTGCACACTCGGTCTTCTCTGACCATCGTTCGTCGGTCGGATCCCTCGGCTTTGGAGGCATGGGTCTCGATACGCCGATTCATCACCCTACTCAGGGTCTCCCTGGTTTCCCCGACATCATGGTTCCGTCCACTTTCCCCGTTGCGGGACCATCTCACGCTGCCGCCGGCTCGACTCAAATCAACAACGATAATCCCATCGGCCCGGCCAACTCGGCTACGGCCTCCGGCGCTCCTGGCCCTTCGCCAGTCGTCGAACTCAACGGCTCGGCTGCGGACCCTGCGTCTACTTCGGATAATGGGAAGGGGAAGAGGAAGGCTGATGAAATTTCGGGCGAAGATGGAGACGGCATGGAGCAGGACCACAACTGATCGAGTCCGCCGCTATGCGCCGGCCTGGAGGGCGGGTGTAACGGTATCATCTGATTATCACATCATCACATCACTAATCAATCTCCGCTGATCGCTTACTATTTAATTTCTCAACTCACGTACATCCTAGGATCCCGCTCCGCTCTATCCTGTATGTAGTTAGTTGCCGACATATACCACTGTTCCGTTTCTCATCATATGTTTCACCTCTAGTAGTATAAAAGCCTGAATGTTCGTAGTTAGCTCTTTGGTCAATCTAATTGTTACGCCACTCATCCTGTTCGCTCGACCACCGAACACCTCTTTTGAACCTCTACTCGTGTATCGGAACTAGCAGTGTACTTCGGTTCCCTGCTCTCCGCTACACGAGGTGACGGGTCTGGCTGGTATCGCGTGAGTGGGGCTCGTTGCCTTGATAGTTCCGCGGGCGGATGATACGAGTCTGGGCGACGTTGGACACGGACACCGTGATGACGCGATTGAGGCCTGGAATAGGAATAGACACTGCACAAAGGAGTCAGCGCGCAGAAATGTGGTGAAGCCAGAGACTCATACCATGGTGCTTTTTGCGGTCGCTTAAGATATCCTTGAGGCCTTCGAGGACGTCGGCGGTGACGGTTGCGTTGCGAGACTCCTCCTCCTGAGCAAGGGTGCGTTAGCAACAGAAGGGTGGAAAGGAAGACGAGCGGTTTACCTCCTTCTTCCCTTTTTCCTTCTTCACGGTCGTGGGTTTGGAAGACGACGCGACGGGAGCGGACGACGAGGTCTTCGCGCGAGAAGTAGTGGAAGAACGAAGAACGCGGCCAGCCTACGAGTGAGTAAGGGCAGAATATATACGCATGCGTATTGTTACGCACCTTGGCTCCCACCGAAGCGTCATCCGCGACGGTGTCCATCTCGTCGTCCTCGTCAACCTCGGGCTCCGGCTTGGGTGTGTGACTGACTTTCGCCTTCTTGGAAGCGGGGATCTCGACAACGGGCCGCGAACTGGAAGCCATTATCAGCAAAGCTGGGCTAAGGGAATGAAGTAACGAGACGTACGGGGAAGTCTTGGATGGAGTAGGAAGAGGACCGGCGGCGCGCTTTTTGGACTCGAAAGTTGTGGCGAAGGTGCTGGCCGAAGCCAGTGTCGCGGAAGACACAGAGGTAGTGACCTTGGGAAAGGTAGCCGTCTTGGCAATGAACGAGTTCTGAAAAAGGTGTCAGAAAGCTCTTGTACGAACGAGAGGAGCCTGGCGTACCGTTTTACGAGGAAGGGGAATCGCGGTCCAATCTTCGTCCCTGTCGGAAGCAGCGGCGACGAGCTTGCGGATGCCACAAAGGAACGCGGTGACGTTCTCGGGTAGCATCTCCCCGTGCTTCAGAAGAGCACAAGCGATGCGCTGAAGAAGATGTGAGACGAAGTTAGGAAGCGAGAAAAAGGAGAGGGCGTACCATATGAGCCAGCCCCTTTCTCAGCATCTTCTCCGCG
The DNA here is from genome assembly GCA_029378245.1 of Roridomyces roridus. Lineage (NCBI taxonomy): Eukaryota > Fungi > Basidiomycota > Agaricomycetes > Agaricales > Mycenaceae > Roridomyces > Roridomyces roridus. The sequence continues at coordinate 1,270,382 of JARKIF010000015.1, forward strand.
TGAGGCTGCTCGCAAGCGACGCCAGGGTTGGTCGCAGCAATCACGTATTTGAAGAAAGAAGACATGGCCGGGTCGAGGACGACTTTGAAAAACGGGGAAACCGAGACCTTGGTGATGGCAGAAACGAGGGGCGCTGGGAAAGAGAAAAAGTTGTTCCGTTCGTAGATGGGTGGAGGAGAAGGAGAGCGTGCAGGGGAGTTGGGACGTTCGTCCTCGCTGTCGGTGGGCGCCTCGACGAAGTTCATGATGGTGAAAGATAAGGAGGGGACGACTTGGCCATGAAAGTCTTATAAACTGAAAAATTTTCAATTCAGTCCATAGGAGCCAATGGCCAGCGTACCAGGGTTTTGGAAAGAGAATGGTCATGGCCGTTTAAGAGAAGGAGAAGTGAGTCGCCGTAGTGATGACTCTATTTCAATACAAAAGGCTATTATAAGCTGCGAAATAGAGTTTGATAAAAGACCCACGAGTCCGAGTCATGGTCTAGAAGCCGGAACGAGGCGGTTCCGCAACGGCATTCTTCATTTAGCATGGGAACGCATCGGCGGAGGGCATACTCGAGGCAAGAAGTGATAATGGAGTGACGTAAGGATTGGCGGTTCGGGAATAAGCCGAGCAGGTCAGCTCCTCGGCATCACAACATTCAATGATCAACCGGAAGACGCTGAAATACCTCCGTTGCTGCTATGATCCGGGAACTAAGGATTGACCGGGGGCGGTCAAGATTAGAAAATAGGGGAGATGATAGGCCTGCAATATGAACACGCTAGGAATACGTGAAATTTCGCGATTTCTCTTATAACCAACAGTAGTATCATCTCACGAGAGCGCTAGTGCTGAGCCCAGAAGCAGCTAGTAGGATTACGATGCATGGTGTACTGTACGGGTCGAAGGGGAACCTAAGATGACTGACGGACCCACTCCGAAACACGTAGGAGTTCGTGCTAGTCCTCTTACCAATGGGAATATCTTATAACCAAGTCGTTGAGCTCTGGTTCAATCCGATGGTTACAAGGGAATTAGCAGCAATTGGGAATAAGCGGACGGTTGAGTCATTGATCACGATCGAGGCCTCAGCTGGAGTCATTACCAACCGGAATGATGGCGCCGGAAGACCGTGTGCCTGGTCCGTGATATCGGAACACGGGAGCACTCTGGAATCACTACTTGCGAGCTTCGGAATAGTGTCTTTAATGACGGGATACCCAAGATATGGGTATCGAATTAAAGCTACGGACCAGTACTATCCGGTCCTGGAATGATAGCGCAGAAGACGGAAGATGGGAATAATGGAACTCGACTTCCGACCCTTGGCATCAGCCTTACCAACCTGAAACATGATGGATCGACGGCTGACTGAGCTTGGGATGGTGCGAGGATGGCGCCATCCAACGTGTAGACCAATGAAATAGCAAGGATACCCTAATTGCGTTGCGAGGATCGCATTCCTGTATTATTTATTAGATTGCCGGACTTGTATATAACTAGGTAGAGTGTTCCCTTGGAGGCCGGACAATCACCCCCGTCTGTTGTACGCATTAGCGTCTCTAAAGGGTTGTGCTTGGGCTTTCGAGGTGCACTGTGTTGGATAGTGGCTTCTTAAAGTTTGTACTAGTTGGAATCATATTATTTTGAATCGGAATCGTCGTCATCGTTGAAACCAAATCGTCGTACTCGCCTCAATCAAGAATCTATTAAGCAATCAGTCAAGTCAAGTCGTTGGAACATCGTCGTATTTGGCTAGGGAATCTCAGTACCAGTCGGGAAGAAGAGTAGAATCGAGTTGCGAAGTTTCGGAATAGGGAATACGATCGGTGTTTGACCACCAACCCACCTACTACATCAATCTTATCAACTACAGCTGAGAAGCTATACAATCTACCAAAAGGGTTGCTTGTTCCAGTCTCGACTGAACCTAAAACCCGTCCCTTGGAAATACCACTTTCCTTCGGAATAGACTTATTACTTTCTCCCTCCACAGCCTACTACCTGTATAAGGACCTGTATTGGGACTTTTACTCGTCTGAACACTCGATTGAATACACTCGCTACGAGCTCGTGTCTGTGTTGGTTATCTAAATAAGCTACTTGCTTATTCCTGTGTACCACCGTATACGATACAGTGGTGTTGGGTTTCTCCCTTGGGTTTAGAGCACATTCGTCATCGCCTGGGAATTATACGGTGAAATCCTTATTCCAGTAATCCCGTACTTCTGGTGTAACCATTCAATCGCCTCTGTTACAATCTCTTTTGGACAACCCCATCGACATATGATGTTCTCTAACAAGAACCTGCCTAGCGCCGGCGCATTATCCGCTCTCAGTCCTTTAGCTTCCAGATACCGGCTAAGTGCGTCTCGGGCCGCAACCACATATCGGTGTCCATTTGAAACCACACTCATGACCGCAACGTCGACGTGAATCTTTTGGAATAGGCACGGTGTAAAAGTAGGAACGGGCGGAATGCGTAGCAACTCTTCTTGTCTGGTTTGGCACAAATGGCAACTCCTGACATACCAAGCGATATCTCGCTCCATCTCAGGCCACCAAAACCGCTGTTCCACCAGTGATTTCGTCGCATACGCTCCCCTATGCCCCAGACTGTCATGAGACCCTCTCATCATGTACATCCTGTGTTCCTTATTCACCACCAACTTGTGTGCTCCATCCGCTGATTTCCTGAATAGGCGTCCTCGTTGGTCCAGGAAGAAGTTCCTAGCGTATTTCATAAGCTTATGAAACGCCTTCTTCCCAGAGTCAGACGGCCTATTCTTTCCCGAGTTATCGAGCCACTCTCGCACGGTTTCCAATCTCTCATCCTGCCGCTTCGCAGAATCAGTGCGCTGATCCTCAGGGTAGGTTTCCCGCTTCTTAGGATCGAACTTGAACGCATCATCTGGCAGTAAAGGTTCTTCCTCCCGGATGTGACTCATTATGAACTGCGGAATAGGTTCACCTAGCTCCTCGAATTTGGTTCGAAGAACCCTAGCTTCCTCCCGTTCGTCCATATACGCTTCTCTACACTGCTGCTCGAAGATATTCATCAAGACTGTGTTTGACGGTTGAGATTCGTCTTTTATTTCCACAAAGTAGCCTCCTCGGGTGTCTATTCCGGTCTTGAAATCTTCAAACTCGAAGGGCTGATCTATAGAGTAATCCCACTCTTCGTGTTTTTCCGGGGGCGGGTTGTCATCAAACCCATCCTCCGGGCTTCCATGGACCTCATCACCCTCTTGACGCTTCCTTCTAGAGAGACCATCAGGCGAGAAGGTACTCCCCTTTACGTGTTTGAGCGTAAAATGGAACATCAGAATTTCCTCGATCCAGCGGTTAATAGTAGCGTTGGGTCCCATCCCAGGATTGTCCAGCATTCCTTTGATGTATAGAGCATCCGTCTCTACCACAAGCTTCCTGCAACCTAGCAGCCAATACTGCATATGTTCTAAAGCCCGCTTCAGCCCGTACAATTCCCGCTTCGGTTGTGAGAACCTGGCCTCTCTTTCATTCAAGGGAATAGAGTCGAACTTGGCATAGTACCTCTTTCGAGGGTCGTTCGGGTCGACCTGATATATTTCAATCCCTATGGCCATCCACAAAGTGTCCACAGCCAATACAATGTCCGAGTCCCAATCGTAGTTTAGAGGCTTCAACGCTTCACAATTTTCCACCGATCTCTTCAGTATATCCATTGAAGCTTGCTCCTTGTCCGTCCACTCGAAATCGATATCCTTGCGTAGCAGCCTATTCAATCTGCTGGCTTTTATCGAATAATTCTTGATGAACATCCTCAGTACTCCAACGACACCCAGGAACTGTCGTACTTGAGACACATCTTGTAAAGGTGGCCACCTTGATATAACCCCAATCCTCTCTGTCGACGGTTTCCTGCCTTCAAAGGAACATACGTGACCAACAACAGTGAATTCCGATTTACACAAGATGACTTTTAGAGCGGAAATCGTGCCTCCGCAATACTTCAATCTCTGTGCGATCCGGTTAAGGTTCACAAAGTGCTCCCAGACAAAACGACGTATCCCAGGGTTGTCCGGGATAGTCTCATACGTCCCATCCTTGTCCTGATATCTACTACCGGGCCCTCTTACAGGCACATCGTCAATATACGGAACAGTGATGTGCGGGATCTCGTCCTTCAGTATGAACGTCACATCATCATGGAAGATTGGTACTGAATTCGTCCAGCCTTGTGGTAGCTTCACCAGCCTCAGAGCACCAAAAGGTGTCTGAAAAGTTGTGAAATCTCTCGATCCTTCAGCAATCTCCCGATGGTCGTAGCCTGAGTATAAATCGAACACCGCCCCACACGCTCTACCCGAGCAGTGACTTGCGAGCTCATCCGTTGCCGGAGGAATTCCCGAATGTGCAATGGTTACAGCATTCAGTGGCTCGAGGGCATGTACCAAGCGTATACTCTTCCCATCTCTCTTCAAGACGCCGAAGAACTTGGATCGATACGAGGAATTCGACGGTTCATAGACACCCGCGTCGATCTTCTTTTTTATCACTTTACAGAATTCACTCAGTTGACCTCTTGGTATCGGGATAGATCTCTCCACCCAAACCTTGTGTTCAACCGTGGGAATTTCTATTGGTGGGAAGAATTCTGATTTCCAGGTGCCTCTTTCCGAGTCATCCCAAGCGAAGGCGTCGTTTTGAATGCTCATGAAATGATGCATCAGCTTGCGCTCCTCTTTCCACAGGAAGTCTTCCGAGTGGATCGCGTCTATTCCTTCCTTTCGTTCCTGTGAGTACCGACCTATCGGAATGAACTCTCCCGGACGAGTGGAGAGTTCGGGAATGTCCTTCAACGGGTCCCCTATTATTTCCCGTTTAATTCGGTACTTCTCGGGTAAATCCGCGTACACAGGCTTTGTTTTCAACGCCACCGGTTTGTACTTCTTCCCCGCAAATGACTCTAGAACCGGAATATCCCGCACTTCAGCCGCCTGGGTCAGAACATCTTCCTTGCAAGGCACTACTCCACACTTGAAGCATTCTTTCGTCGAATCAGCTTCGTGAAAGCGCCTCTTCTTCTTCCGATTCAGCTTTTTAATGGAGCTTCGGCTACGCTTTATCTCCGGGAGACGTTCCTCGAAGGTAAGGACTTGAAACTCTCCTGTCTCGCTCTTTTCGAGGCCTCCAACATACTCTTGTAAGAGTTGTGTAGCTGCTCGATCCCCATTCAAGGCACCTTTCTCCATGGACGCTACAAGGTACGCCGATTTCAACTCATCTGATGAAAATCTGTGACCTTGCGTAGGCCCCATGTAGCCTTCTATCTGTACTTCCCCATTCTCGTCTAAACCAAACTTCACAGCTAACTCTTCTCCTTCGGTATCCAGACCTAATTCCTCGAAGAGCCATGAAAGTTTGCCTGCTTTGCAGCGTCTTCTTCTTCCTGACCGCTTGACTTCCCCTCGCGAGCCGTAGCCGCGGGCAGTACTGCCTGCTTCACGCGTCCAGCGACCGAGTGTGCTCCCCTGGCAAAAGTAGGCAGGGTAGCTCTCCTAGTGCTATTGGGATCGCAGATGGTAACTGTCTGTCTTCCATCTTTGAAGTCCTTCGTGGCCGCCTCTGTAAGGATGTCGAACGGCCTTCCCAACAGTACATCGTACGCCGGTTGATCAATTACGTGCACTTGGAGATATACCGTTATATCCCCAAACAAAAACGGTACGTTCCTAGCCAGTCCCGCTGACTTTTTCAACTGCCCGTTCGCGCTTTGCATGTATATTTGAACATCCGGGTCCCATGTCAGACCCAACCTTTCCGCAATCGTCAAGGCCATGGACACGATCTGGGACCCTCCATCTCGTACGCTCTCCACCTTTTCCGATCCGTTCACCACCGGGAAGAGTACTCTCAATGCCGCCGATGAACAGGCAGCGAAGATTTGTTTCGGTACCTCTCCTTCTGGTAACGAGGCAATGTACGTCAAGACTATGTCCGTGGCAATTAAGCTCCCTGGTATAGTCCCTCTGTCTTCCTCGGTCGAAATATAGAATGAATCGAGCGCAGGTAGCTCATTGATATGAATGGCATCTGGCTCGAGTGTCACGGGAATATCATCGTCTTCCATGAACGGGAAGTCCGACGTTTCTTCCAAAGGATTCGCGCTCAGTAGAACCGGCCTGACTGGCCTCCTGATTTTGAACGTGATGTCTCTCAGCCTTTTTGCATAGTCGCCATTCATAGCAGCGAGCTTCCCGACCGTAATGCCTCTTAATTCCGTATCCTTCGTCTGGTCCAACAGGTCCGAAATAAGGTGAGGATCATCATATTTCGAAACGAGCTTGTAGGCTCTCTCGTGTACTTGCTGATTCTCCTTATCCCTGGAGATATCATCAGTACGCTTCTTCTTCTCTGGTCTTTTTAGTTTCTCGAACGGAACCGAGGTTTCCTCTTCCTCGTCCGTCACTTCTTCCAACGTAACCATCCTTCTCTGAGTTGAGGGTTTAGGATCAGCGGTTTTCCTCTGTGGAACTTCCTCTGTCCTTGCTTCCTCTCCACCGCTCTCCTCATCATCCACAAAAGTAACTTTCTTCTTTCGCCTTCGCCAATTGTCATCAGTATCAGCCGTTTTCCCGTTCTCAGGAGGGGTGACCGTTGGTAGAATAGGTGGCTTTTCCTTATTCCTGCCCTCCTTCCTTGAACCAACTAAAATTTTGGAGCCGGCGGATTCGGATCCGACGACGCCCCCGTTCTAGTGGAAACAAACTGTTGCTGTGTCTCTGGCGTTACAGCTCCTTCACCCCGGCAGATCTGAACTAACTGCATAATCTGGTTCAGATCCCAAGCCTGCCCTAGTGGTACGGATGGTATCACCGGTGGAGAAGCTTGTATAAACTGGGGTTGAGGTTGGGCAGGCGGTGGTTGAACACCGCCTGTATTGACGAAGTTTTGCATGGGCAGGTTTGGTTGAGCAACCGGCTGGAACATGTAGGGCGAAGTAGGTTGAGACGGGCGGCTGAGATACTGGTTTCTTCCCATTAACATCTGCTGCACCTTTTGGGATAGTATTTCGTCCTCTCTCGTATCATACAAGTGATCCATCCGATCATTCTCTTGATCAGGGTGGTCACCTGCTCCTCCTGGTCCTCCTAAATAGAACGCTTGTATCGACGTCCTTGTAGACGCCGCCGCACTTTCTTTGGAAACCCCCTTGCGCCGCCAATATTCGTCGACTCTATGCATCCTACTCATGTTTTCTGGGAACCTGGGGAACATTCCGCCATTGCCCATTTTGAGCAACCCATTGTCCAGAATGATCCATCCAAGTCTGATATACTCATCCTTGTGCGGACAGTTCCTAACCATGTGTGGCTCATTGCAAAAGAAACAAGGTCCTTGCTCCGGGCGTTGGCCATCTTCCCTCTGGCGGTTGTTATAACCGTCCTGCCTTCTATAACTCTCTTCCCGAGGCTGGCTCTGGTTCTCTTCTGGACGCTGTGCAGTTCCGTTCTGCGTCAGCTGCATATGTGGTGGGGCAGCCCGGACATTCTGGTTCATCATACGGATAGAGTTCTCAAAGGAGGACTCCATACGTTTGAAAGAATCTTCCATTCGCTTTGCGCTCAAAGCGGCGGTGTCCTTCATGGCAGCTATCTCACCAGCAAACGCCTCCATCCTATCATCAATCTCCGCCTTGAATCCCTTTTCTGGTTTCACAGACGCGGGAGTAATATAGGTAGGAGCCTGAATCTGCCTCGGTGGAGTCCCTCCGAGTAGACTCATTGCAGAGCGCCCAGACCAATTATCTGATATATGGTCAGCTATTTCGAACACCTGTTTATAGGGTAGCTTATCCCCTCTACGCGATCCCATCGGAAGAGCCGCCGGTTGGGGCCCAATCGAGGCCATAATCGCCTGATGGTTCATTATGGTTTCTATTTCCGACGAGAACGACGTTTCGAAGACCTCGAGAATCATCTCCACGAGTTGCTTGTTCGTAACTTGAGCTGACCCGGAAAGAAGCTTTTCCGCCTCATTGACAAATGCCATCTTGAACCGACGTACTTTCCCGAGTTCGGCGTGGGAAATCGGCCTGCTCTGTGCACAAATCTCTCTGAGTCGCGGTAGTGAACCTAGGTCCATATCCTCTACTTCAGGATACAGTTCTAGAATCTCGCTTTTCCAGCTATCGTACGTCCCTGGGGCAGCGAACGAAGGCAGCATAGACCATTGTTCCCGCGTATTGGCGTTACCCAAATAGTCTACCATCAGCTTCTTCTTCTTCTCTTCGTCAATGATTCCCCCATTCTGAATCACCGTATCACAGTCTCTGATAAAAGACTTCAAACTTGAGGCCGTTTCTTCATCGAATCTAGGCCGGTTCTGGTCGTAAGACGCAGGTATTTTGAAAGACATTCTTGTGGTTGTTGTAAAGTTGCGGGGAGGTAAGATGCGTGTCAAAATAGACTCAGATGTGGTGTCCAGTTGCTCGGTATTCCCTTCGGTCCTAGATGGCCCTGCTTCGGGGTTTCCTTGCGTAGTAGATGCACCAGAAGGTCTTGGTCTCGTAGATGTTCCCTTCTTTGTAGGGAAACGCGCGCTCTCAAGCGGTGCAACCAGAGTTGCCTTTGCAGCGAGAGAGGTTTTGGTCTGTCGACCGGTAGTAGCCGTCGTATGAGAACGATTCAGGCCTGCGTTTAACTGTCCCGGATCTCGAAGGAGATTCGGAAAGTCACCAGCGTTTTTGTTGTTGAGTTGACGTTCCTTGCCGTTAGGCGGAATAGCGAAAACTCGGATGTATTATTGGGAATGCCCCCAACAACGATAGGCCTTGGTTATAAAACCCAATTTAAGCTCCGAAGGTAGCTTAAAGCTTCCCCCTCGCGGTGGGCTCCAGATGACGAATGTGCTCTAAACCCAAGGGAGAAACCCAACACCACTGTATCGTATACGGTGGTACACAGGAATAAGCAAGTAGCTTATTTAGATAACCAACACAGACACGAGCTCGTAGCGAGTGTATTCAATCGAGTGTTCAGACGAGTAAAAGTCCCAATACAGGTCCTTATACAGGTAGTAGGTTGTGGAGGGAGAAAGTAATAAGTTTATTCCGAAGGAAAGTGGTATTTCCAAGGGACGGGTATTAGCTTCAGTCGAGACTGGAACAAGCAACCCTTTTGGTAGATTGTATAGCTTCTCAGCTGTAGTTGATAAGATTGATGTAGTAGGTGGGTTGGTGGTCAAACACCGATCGTATTCCCTATTCCGAAACTTCGCAACTCGATTCTACTCTTCTTCCCGACTGGTACTGAGATTCCCTAGCCAAATACGACGATGTTCCAACGACTTGACTTGACTGATTGCTTAATAGATTCTTGATTGAGGCGAGTACGACGATTTGGTTTCAACGATGACGACGATTCCGATTCAAAATAATATGATTCCAACTAGTACAAACTTTAAGAAGCCACTATCCAACACAGTGCACCTCGAAAGCCCAAGCACAACCCTTTAGAGACGCTAATGCGTACAACAGACGGGGGTGATTGTCCGGCCTCCAAGGGAACACTCTACCTAGTTATATACAAGTCCGGCAATCTAATAAATAATACAGGAATGCGATCCTCGCAACGCAATTAGGGTATCCTTGCTATTTCATTGGTCTACAGGTTGGATGGCGCCATCCTCGCACCATCCCAAGCTCAGTCAGCCGTCGATCCATCATGTTTCAGTTTGGTAAGGCTGATGCCGAGGGTCGGAAGTCGAGTTCCATTATTCCCATCTTTCCTACTCTGCGCTATCGTTCCAGGACCGGATAGTACTGGTCCGTAGCTTTAATTCGATACCCACATCTTGGGTATCCCGTCGTTAAAGACACCATTCCGAAGCTCGCAAGTAGTGATTCCAGAGTGCTCCCGTGTTCCGATATCACGGACCAGGCACACGATCTTCCGGCGCCATCATTCCGGTTGGTAATGACTCCAGCTGAGGCCTCGATCGTGATCAATGACTCAACCGTCCGCCTATTCCCAATTGCTGCTAATTCCCTTGTAACCATCGGATTGAACCAGAGCTCAACGACTTGGTTATAAGATATTCCCATTGGTAAGAGGACTAGCACGAACTCCTACGTGTTTCGGAGTGGGTCCGTCAGTCATCTTAGGTTCCCCTTCGACCCGTACAGTACACCATGCATCGTAATCCTACTAGCTGCTTCTGGGCTCAGCACTAGCGCTCTCGTGAGATGATACTACTGTTGGTTATAAGAGAAATCGCGAAATTTCACGTATTCCTAGCGTGTTCATATTGCAGGCGTATCAGCGAACGGACCGGTTGAGCCGGGGCATAAGCACATGAGACAAATGTTGTACAAAGCAACGGGAGGCGACGTACGGAAGTGGTTCTGGTTCTTACCCCAAGTGATATGGGCGGATAGAATTACTACCCGACGTGGTCTTGGGTGCTCACCTTACTATGCAGTAACGGGAAGTCACCCGAGTGTCCCGTTGGACTTGGTAGAGGCGACGTGGCTAGTGGAATACCCTGGGGAGATAATCTCTACGGCGGAATTAATTGGTCTACGAGCTAGGGCTCTGGCAAAGCACCGTCAACATTTGGAAGAAATGAGGGACAGAGTGGACGCAGAAAAATTGGCTGCGGTGAGGAAGTACGAGCAAGAGTTCAAGCATTCCATCAGAGACTACGACTTCCAGCCAGGGAGGCTAGTCTTAATCAGGAATACGCGTGTTGAAAAGTCGTTGAACGCGAAGTTTGAACCCAAATACCTTGGACCGATGGTTGTACTACGTCGGACGAAGGGAGGGTGCGAAATGAATGGAGCAGTATACCCGGGTAAAGTGGGAGCTTTCAGGGTTATACCGTATATAGCTCGAAAATTCATAGGGCATCGAAAGAAGGTTGAAGAGCTTATTGACATGTCCAAGGAGGAATTGGACGCGTTAGTGATCAAGAAAGCGGGAGGAGAAGAGCCGCTGGATCGAGACCTACAGTTTGAGGATATGACCCTGAACCCAGGATGGGAAGAGGAAGAGTCCGAGGACGAGCAGGATGGTCCTGCGGCAGAGGAAGAAGTTGAAGAGATGGAAGAAGACCCAGATCCGTCACAAGTCAGACGCTCGAATAGGAAACGAATTCAGAGAGAACGTTCACATTGAACCTAGATACAAGTGCTAGAGCGGACACGGTACTGTACTATGACTACCCAAGCACGGGGGTGTGAACGTGGCTATAAAGGATTAAGCTCTTGTGAAATAAAAGAGTGAGGAAGGAACGAACCTGGAAGAGCACCTAGAAGCGTCTAACGCGGAAACGCTCGCATCCAACGAGGAAACTGTTCACGACGTCTGGAATACGGGTACCACGGTCATCCGTGCTATGCTTGCGGTTGAAGGCGATTTGAGCAACCTTAATCTCGACGGAGGCGAGCAGCGTAGCAACGCCTTCGGAACCGGCCACCAGCGTGAGCGTGGGTTCCTCAAGGAAAGGAATCTAAGGGGGTGACATGAATAAACTCGAAGTCGAGGGCCGAGGAATAGCCTATAACTCACCCAGAAGCGGGCGGTCCGAGCCATGAGTCTGTTCACTTCCTTCGGTACGATCTCTTCAGCACGCAAGTCGAGGAAGTCGGAAGACACGGAAAGCAGGTGAACCCAGTCACTAACGAGGTGCTGGGGCGGTTCGAAGTCGGGAATGGGAGTTATGCGGACGGTGCGTGCGACGAACATGGTGTATAACGGGTGAGATGGGAACAAACCCGTCCCCGGCTTATATACACTTGAGGTCAGCACCCGGAAACGCGACGCCCGGAGACGGATTGAAAGGAGCATGACAATGCGGAAGGAACGATCTCGCTAGGAAAAATAGTGGGACGGCCCTAATTCCGGATAATCTTTGAATCTTGCGCTTATAACTACTCTAATACACAGATAGTATTACGGGGAAGAAGCGGGGTTGAAAGGGTTACGAGGGTTCGTAACTAGAGAGGGACTAATAAACGACCGGTGAAGCCAAGAAGCGAGCCAGAGACTTACACAAGTAGGCGTGGCGGGCGCGACGGTAGTCCTCACAGAGGTCGAGGAAAGCCTCGAGCTCGGTAGGAAGCTGACCTCCCGGCCAGGAGTCGCCGAAGTCGTGCGCGATAGCAATACGGGCGATCTTGATAGCCATGGCCGACACCATCAGACTAACGTCCTGGTCGAGGATAAGGCGCGAGCCTGTCAAATCGGAAAGGAAAGGAGTCTGGGAATAATTTAGCAGACGGCAATAAGAGCTCGGAATAACGCACCCAAGAGGCCGCGCACTCCGTAGCATGATCCCGGGCTGCTGAGTTATTGAGAGGGCCGAATAAATGGATAAGGCGTTGCTGCATGGACACAGCGCGCTGCCCAGGAAGAATATCGTTGGGTTGGGCGACGTAGGCAGTGTGAGGGTATGGCATTGTTAGCAAGCAAAGCCCGGTCAATTCCCTTTTTAAAAGGGAGCGGCGGGTGTAGTTTCAAGAGTGGTGCGATTGTCGGAATAAGGTCCCTCGAGAAGATCACTCGGAAGACTGTTTCAAGGAGAGCTGAAATGCATCACTATGATTTTGAAATACAGGGGCTTCGCTTACCGAGATTGGAACACGACAGTAGGTCCATTGATGGTAAAGAAGCACGTCGGCAACAAGCGGCCGCCTGGGAGATCGCTTATACCGATCTTCGGGAAACCGGGTTGGGTTATTCCAAAACAGCAGCGATATATTCAGGGTGCTAAGGAACTACTTTTCACAAGAGGTATTCTAAGGAGCGTATTGAGTTGGTCAACGGAATAGAGTCTAAAGAGCGTATGAAAGTTGGACAAAGAGATCAAGTAAGGACAGGAAGCGTCGGGAACGACGACGAAGTTTGTTACGGAAAGAACGGAGCAGGAGTATTGGAATTAGTTGCGAGAGTTGCGGGAACGAGTTTGCATAGCCTGCGACTTGGCCGAATCATGGGCTCCGGAAACCTGAATCCCACCACGCATGAACGTGGTGCGACGAGGAATCTGGCCTCCCACGAGTGGGGCAGCGCTACCCGAGGGTTCCGACCTGGGAATAACGTTAGCAAAACGAGTCTTAGGAAAGGAATGGAGGTATACCTACTGGAAAGTGAAATCCACGGGAACGAGCTGGCGATCGTTCATAGTGCGACGAACAGCCTCGTACTCGATAAAGACCGCATCGTACTGGCGAGCGGGGCAGAGTACAGTCCTTGGCAAGGATTGGATTGGCTTGATGCACCGCACCCACCACACCCTTTTCAAGTCGTTCGCACGAAGGCCTCGATTGGTCACATACTCAAGCAATCCTTAACTGCTGCAGATCAACGTGCTTTGGCTACCGACTCGATTGATACGCTCCAGCAAGAATGGGAGAATACAGGGCAGCATGAATGGGAGGATATCCCCGAAGTCATGTCCCAGCCACCATCTCCTCTGTCGACGCCATCTGCCTCACCCTCTCCATCTCGTACCCCCTCACCACAGCCACGGCCAACTGTAACCTCTCCTTCCCCACCTCCCTCTCCACCACCCCTAGATACGCCACCACACCCACTGGAACGACAGCGGCAACACTCCCGCTCTAAGATACGGCGTCAAAAGAACCGTCAGATCGCCTCCAGCAATCCGTACTCTCGGAGTCCCAAGCGTCGCGGCCCCCAACGGGAGCTCTCGCCCGTGCATGTCACCTACGACATTGCTGATGCACCTCATTCGGCGGGTGGAGCTTGGGTGGGGCAGCGGTCCGCAGATTGCGACGACAACGTGCCCACGCTACCAGAGCTGCTCGAGGAAGGCTGCGAGGAGATTGAGTGGAATGGACGGTGTGTACAAGTGACCTGTTGCTCGCACGGTTATCTGACATCCCCTTTAGTGATCCCAAGCTCATTGTCGACGCAGAGGGCCGCATTATTGCCATCCTTCTTGGTACACCGGACGACCCCAACTGGCCGAATATCATCAAGGAGGCTGTCAAAGCTATGGCGCGTGCACGTCGCAAAGCGCGTGAGCAAGGGGCATGGAGTCCACATCGCCACCGACGTAGGCGCTACATGCCATTGACGACAGGTGTTTCTTTTGGAGGCGGCCAAAAGGTAGGCGTCCCATCCCCACACCAACCTCATCTCGTCTCATATGCATCACCAGCGTCCCGGAAACCTCGCCAACTCGCGATTCTACCGCTGCTTGATTCGATCCCTCCTGCGGAACAAAGCAATCCAGCGAATTGCAGGATTCCAATCGGGTTTGTCACGCCATCCTTCACCTCCGCTATCTGCTGATTCTCCACAAGCTGGCTTGGCGCTGTACGCACCCAAGCTGTACCGCTACATGCGCCGCACACTCCGCGAGCTTTTCAAGCGCCAGCCGGAGCTTGTGCACAACTTCAAGAACTCCATCTTCACCGCCACCACATTCAATTGCGGTCCGGACGCAGTCACCGTCACCCATGTTGACCAACTCAACCTCTCCCACGGACTCTGCGCTATCACCAGCGGCGGCCGCTATGACCACACCAAGGGTGGTGCAATCCACCTCAAGCAAATTCGGCTCGTCATCCAATTCCCCGCAGGTGCTTCCATTCTCATCCCCTCCGGCTGCCTCGACCACGGCAACACGGCAATCCAAGAAGGGGAGGAGCGCTACTCCATGACCCAATATGCAGCGGGAGGGCTGTTTTGATGGGCGGAGTATGGGTTTCAGACTGCGAAGGACCTACTTTCGCAGCCGGGCGGGGAGGAGCTCCGAGCCAAGTTTGATGGTGTGCCGGGCGCTCGTTGGGAGTGGGCCGGCCCTTGGGCTGTTCTCCAAGCTCGACGAGTTGGAGGCAGATCGTTTTGGGGCTGCGGACTAAGGTTACCACTACTGATATTTTGCTATCTCGTCGCTTTGCTTTGATCACGCTATCTCGTCGCTTCGCTTTGCTTTGATCACTTCGCTTTGCTTTGATCACACTCTCTTTGTCGTACAAATAAATATATTCTGCTTCTACTTTTCTTCCATGCCCGAAATCGCTATTCAAACGGACCGTGCAGAGCTTGACGCTCTTGAGCGTGGCTTCAAGCTAGGTATCCCCCTCTGCGTCCGGTGTTGACTCCATTTTTAAAAAAGAATTAGAAGCTCTCAAATTCTTCGAAGGAAAAGTCCCGAAACTCAGTGATGGTACCATGGCTTGGCTTGAGACGAATCTCAAGCCTGCATCCAACAGCAACAAAACCGAAGAGAAGCCAGAGGACAACAGGACGAGCACCAGGAAGCGGGGTCTGGAGTTTGCCTTCCCCGAGACAAAAACGGAGCCGATGGTGCTGGATCCAGAATGGGTGCAAAAAAATGGAGAGCGCGCGTCGGCGGAGTTGCATGTGTTGCGGTATGGGGAGAAGGGGGTGAAGCGCAGGAGGCGGCTGGAAATGATGGGGTATTACTCTTAGTTTCAGTTGTGTAAAATTGCCCAGGCCATTGTGCGCACCTTCATTATCCTACATACGGAATTTCGGGTTCCGGCCCTCAATGGTCTGCGGTGCCCTCAATCACGATGGACTTGCGGTTCGGCTAGGTGATTTCGGATAAGCCCTCCCTTTCCCGGACGACCATGAAAAAAATCCCTCTCTTCACCAGTCCGCCTCCTTCACCTGCTCCGGCTTCCCCTGCTCCGGCTTCACCACGGTTTTCAGACCACCCATGCCCTATCATTCTCAAGGGTTTTGAGGACGACCTGAGCGGCAAGACACCCCCGCCGAAATTCGAGTGCATTTCAAATCGGTCTTGGACCTTGGTTATTTGGTGCTGAAAAAGTTTAGAATTGCCTCGACTTACCCCAATTCCGAGGTGTACGAACACATGATCAAGAAATGCATCCAAGACTCGGAGCGCCCAATTCCGTGCAAGCGCAAGCGGGCCCCTTCCCCCATCGACCCACATGAGCAATGGCTTCGGGATATGTGTTCTCGCCCGCCCCGGTCAGCCCCCATAGTCCGGCGTAAACGCAAGCACAGGGCTGTTGACGTTGCCTCTCCCGGTATGTTGCGTTGTCTTCATTCTCATTCTCAGACTGACAATTCCGTGAAAGCAGGGGAGTCGTCGAGTGCGAAGGGTCCGGAGTAGTGTAGTTGCGTAGAAAAACAAGAATGCATTTGCTGGGAATAAGTAACTACAATTTTGCACGCAGTTTCGCCGGTTCGTCGAGTGCAGGCATACCAGAGAAATCATCTGGGTCTTCATTGAGCTCGAGAGGTGAATGGAAGGCGGTATAGTAAAAGGAGCAGGTCTGGTTGTGCGCGGCGGCGTGGCATGTGAAGTCGTAGGTTACATAGACGGGGGATACAGACCTGAATATTATTCAACGCGCATGAATCCCAGTTTCTGCATATACGCACCGCCGCAGGCTCATTGGGAGGTCCTGATCAGTGTTGCGAGGGCGCTCACCGCGGGCGATATCGGTGGCTATATAAATAATGTTATTCAGATTCTGAAAGGCAAGGCTTTGACTCACTTTCCATGGACCCTGACGTGCTTGGGATGGAGGTTATGGGCAAGGGGTGATGTGCGATCAAATTGTAAACGACCTCCACCACCACCATGCCCCGACTCTAAAGCCACGCTCGTTAACCACGGCCCACACTCGTTTTAACACCACCATCCTCCGTCGTCTCTCCAATGCCACCTAAACGGACCATCCACCAGGCCCAGATCAATTTTGACGGCTCGGATGCCGACTCGGATGACGAAGAGCATATTCCCTCCAAGGGCCGAATGCTTCAAGAATCGGTGGAACTGCGACGAGGAGGCACTGTAAGGCATCGCTCAACGTTTATCCCTGTGCTGCAGTCTCCACAAAAGAGACGCACGCAATCATATGGCCTGCTCGACCCCGATGACTTGGGTTCCTTTCAAAACGGAGCCAACGACACTTTGGAAGCAGAGATGCTGGGCGTAGAGTCCGCCTCGGACTCTGGCGAGGAAGATGAGCCACGGGCATTGCGTGACTCGGTACATGTCCTTTTTTTTTCAGCTGACATCCGCCTGACTGCTGCAGGATGATTAGTGATGTTCAGGGCCGGGCTGGGCCTAAAAGCCCGGGCTTGGGCTGGGCTTTGGCGGGCTTAGGCTTGACATTTCCCGAGCCCGAGCCCGAGCCTGCATCAAGCCCGGCCCAAGCCTCAAGCCCGGGCTCGAGCCTGGGCTTGGTACAAGTTTTTTTCTTCTACTAGGAGACTTGCTTAAAGAGTGGGTGTAAATGTATCTCTTGCATTGTCTGTGGCTGATTCAACCTGTATTAAAAGATAGAGGCTCAATCAGCCAAAACATACACTCTTCCCGTGGGCGGAGTCATGCCGGCAGAAGCCGAAGCCTGATCTTGGAGCAGATCAGAGAATATTCTGAATATGGGTGAGTCAACCCACCTATTCGGCAGCAAATGACATTCGGCAAGTGATAACCCGGCGCCGGAGAGCTTGCCGAGCACCAGTGATTCGGCCTGCCTGATACACAGCCAAGCCCGGGCCTGGCGGGCTTCGGCGGGCCTGAGATTTCCCAAGCCCGAGCCCTGGGCCCTGTCAAGCCTGATGTCGGGCCGGGCTGGGCTTGATGAAGCCCGGGCCGGGCTTGGTCGGGCTTTCGGGCTCAAGCCCGGCCCTGAACATCACTAAGGATGATCCTCTACGCCAATGGACCCAGCACTCCAGAGACGACTTTCTGGACCTGCTGCTGGAACTCGAGGGCCGGGGCGTGCACCATTCACGCTCTGTTTGCCCAGCATGCTATCTCGAGCCGTCCGCATATTGCTGTGACAGCTGTACCTCGGGTGGCGAGCTCTTATGCAAGGGGTGCATTGTAAAAGAGCATGGGAAGAGTCCGCTGCATGTTATCAAGGTAGCAGACACGCTTTTCTCACTTTTAAAGCGCTGACAATATGCCCAGTTCTGGAATGGCAAGTTCTTTGAGACCAAAACGCTCAAAGATCTTGGGCTTCGGATACAGCTCGGCCACTGGGCAAGCCGCGAGGATCGGTGCTTCTTGCCGGACCGGGCGGCGGGTGACTCGTTCGTCATCATCGGCGAGGGTAGGGTGCACTCTGTAGCCCTCGACTTCTGTGGATGCGGGAAGGGGGGATTGCAGACAACTCAGCTAATGCGTGCTGGCTTGTACCCCGCCACGGTTGTCGATCCCAGGACTGCAGCTACGTTTGCCGAGCTCGACCGCTTTGAGCTCTTGAATTACGAGTCGAAATGCTCGGCGTGGGACTACTATTAAAGCCTCGCAAGGGGTACGGACAACAGCGGGCTCCTCAAAACACCGGTAAGTGTGGTTATTTGCATTGTGCGCAACCAGCTGATCGGTTAAATAGGGCCGATACTACTCATTTCTCCGAATGACACGAGAATGGACCCACCTCCATATGCTGAAGCGTGCGGGGCGTGGCCACGATCCGCGTGGATTATCGGCCACCACACCTGGCGAATGCGCTTTACTCTGCCCTGCATGTCCCCACCCCGGCAAGAATTTGGTCGAGGATTGGAAAAGCTATCCGGAGGAGAAGCAGTAAGTCTGGTACATTTATCGTTCTTCATCCAGACGCTGACTTGTCCCAGGTTTCTTTTTGCCTTATTTCTCGCCATGGACGCCAATTTTCGACTCAAGCGGAAAGACGTGTCGACAGAGCGCAAGGACCCTGGCCTGGGAGATGGCTGGTCCTTCTACTGCGAGGTAGAGAAGTACATGAGCCACGTCGCCAAGCATTGGGATATGCCTCAAGAGGTGCGTTAATACACCCCTCCGTGTACCGGTCAGTTAATCATCTCACAGCGCAGCACATGCGTCTCCCATGATGCAGTGGACAAGCCCGACCGTGAGGCGCGCGGAACGGCATCGTCGGGCATCGGAGCAGTTGATTGCGCTCGCCATAACATGAGACGACCATTAGCTGTGGGGGATTTACAATTTGGAGAGCGGTAGGTCCCTACAAATCACTGAATAAATTCCTCTAACTCGACTATAGATACATCAATATGGACTACATGTTCTTCCGGAGTGTTGCCGGTACCGACCTCGTCCGCCTCATCGTCTCCTACGATATCGCATGCCAATGGCACATCAACATCTGGAGCCGGATGTCGACTTACGATACCGAAATCCAGATGGACGGCGGCGCCATCCAATACATCAGCTTTCTTGTCTCGAAGTTTCACCTCCCTGCGCACATCGAGGCGTGCAACCTCTTGTTCTCCTTCAACCTCACACCACATGTGGGGCAGACTGACGGAGAGGCGCCGGAGCGAAATTGGGCTAACACCAATCCGCTTGCCGGCAGCACGATGCAGATGGGACCCGGCGCGCGTCGGGATGCCCTCAATGCTCATTTCAATGACTCCAATTGGAAGCGCATTGTAGGCTTCGGTGAGTAATGATTCTATTCCTATGTGATTGCGTTCTGAAGCAAACCCCCAGGTCGCTCCCTGCTGAAAAAGACGAAAACGGCGGTACCCGAGATGATGGTCACCAAGGCGGCGCTAGCAGACATGGAGAGCTCGCTCCGTGCTGTAGCAGACGATGGGGACGAGTTGGATGCAGTGGAGACCTGGACGGTGATGGTGCAGGAGTGGGAGAAGGATTGCGAGAAAGGCGTGGAGGGGGAGAAGGAGGTCTTTGACGGAATGCACTTGTCAGAGATGCTTTCCATTGGCCTGCAGCTTGAGGAGAATCAGTAAGTCGCCGCCAGCTACTCGGGCATGTACACATACTGATACGGCTCCCAGACGAAGCCTGAGCTCCGACATATCAGCTATGGGTCAGCATGCAACGGACGACCAGCAGCGCAAGTTGCTGGAGCGCACGGGAAAACTGCGGCGGCGAATCGAGGCATGGGTGGTGGTTAGGGGCAATATCCACTGTGAATTGGTGGTTAGGGGTGTGAATGCTGGGTTAGGGTTAGGTTGGGTGGCTGGTATTGTATGGGCTGCGAATATTTTAACTATTATGGTTATTATAGTGTAGTAGTAACAGTTGCCATTCTGATTATGTAATGGTGTTCTGGAGGCTGTGGGTTCAATTCAGCCTTCTGCCTGCTGTTTTTG
Organism: Roridomyces roridus; assembly: GCA_029378245.1. Lineage (NCBI taxonomy): Eukaryota > Fungi > Basidiomycota > Agaricomycetes > Agaricales > Mycenaceae > Roridomyces > Roridomyces roridus. Next base: position 1,290,457 of record JARKIF010000015.1, read on the forward strand.
GTTAGGGGCTGTGCTGCTGTCAACACACTGTTCAGAGGCTGTGTACCCAGAATGCATTATGGGCACATGCTGGCCGGCCGGCCAAGGTGTGCCCGTAATGCAATACGGGCTCTGGCCAAATGAGCCCGCATTGCATCAAGGGTACAACCACACCTCGCGATAGGAGGCTATATGTGGCATAAGTCCATAAGCGAAATGCCTCCGATACGTCGGCGATATGATCTACATGACACCGATAAGAGACCGATAGGAAGCGGGACACAACGGATCAGAGAAGCGTAGAACTAATAAGATAAAGCTTGGCTATAAGACTATAAGTCATTTAGGCCAGTTTTGTTGGACAGCTGTCAGCTGATGCAAGTCAACTCCGAGTCGAACGGGAAATTGACCAACGAGTCAACGACACGACAGCAGCGGCCCCAGCTCAATCTCAGTCCCGCCGTGTTCGAAGGCGCACCCTGACCTGACAGTGCAACAGTGGACGGACATATTCCGCCCACAGCGCTTAACGAGGCGAATCAGCGACTCAGAGCAAATCTTGAGGAGGCAGACTTTAGAGACATGCAAAATCCAAATGCGGTGAAGTGGTGGGACGCAGGTGGAGGAGCTCAGGTAACGGAAATCGATTGTAACGATGGGCGCGAGCGGAGGACTGAGCGTTGATTAGCGCAAGAATCAGGGCGACAAAGATAACAAACCCGAGCCCGATCGAAAAGGATGTTCTTGCGACGAAAGGTGAAGGGGAAGAAAGACACTGTATAGCGGATTCGTCTACATAGAGGTCTAGTGGTCAACGAGTCGAGCAATACCATATGACGATGTGTCTACTCCGAGAGAGAGGCAAGCATGAGGCAAGGACCTGGATCAACTACAGCGAAGAGGTGAGGTGGCGACTTGTGTGTCTGCAGAATGGTCGGTCACAGCGTAAGCTTTCGGATGGCGAGGAATGGTAACCCGACAAGCAATAGAGAGTTTGGCTATGGGTCCAGTCGCACTGAGGACCACGGAAGGAGTGAATTTCGCGGGGATTTTTCACCTAGAAATGACGAGAAATTCGCCCGGTAACGCAGTGAAATTCGCGAAAAAAAGGTGAATTTCACGGGGGAAATCGGTTGCAAATGTTCACGTACAAAACTGAGTTTTTCACTATACCTGTTCACCCCAACTCTCGGTGAATTTCGCTCGATTTCAACTGGATTAACACTCGGGATTCAGGGGAAGATCACTTAGAAAAGGCTTCGATTTCACTCAAGGAATGTGGTGAATGTTACTTGTAATTAGGGTGAAATGATACAAAGATTGTCTACAACATGGGCTGGTCATCCTTAACTCAAGCATCCTCCTCCTCAGAGTCGGGATCCGGCCTTAATTCAGGCAATGACTGTTCACGGGCTAGGTACGGTCAATCAAGGAGATATTTGATACATCGAAGGTACGCACGTGAAGAAGACTGGCAGGGCGTGCGGGGTTGTGGGCGACGAATTGGGGATGCACCGACTTATGGTCAGAGTCGTGCGAGGGAGGAATGAGGAGACATACCGGGAGTCAGAGGCCCTCACCCTCGGAGCCTCCTCGTCGTCGGCAGGGTTCCTCGGCCTTGGATCGAGCGGTGAGATACAGAAATAGTAAGCGGGTGGACACGCACGAGGAAGTCATTCCGTTTCTCGTCATTCTCGTCGCTGGAAAGATTGAGTTTGCAGCGGATACGGTGACGTATTGCTGGGTTTGGGAATGGAGCCAACAGCGGGGCCTTTGGGCCGAGCTGGTCAAGAGGGGGGAGCCTCTACGTCGTTGTGTTCGCCCCGAGTGCGGGCGAGGGCAGCTGTGGATAACTTGAGTCAGAGATGCTCAGATGCAACAGAGGAGAGCGAAAGAACCACGCACCGCGGAGTTCCGTTCCTTGATTCATGTACCCCTGAAGCTCAACGGTGAGGGCGTCTTCATGGTGGCGTTGTTTGAGGGCCTTCTTAAGCTTGGCTTGAGGAGTGCTTGCGCTGCGGCCGCTTGTCATCGAGAGTGTATTGAGCACGAGCAGACACTTTGCGGCGCCTACTGGTGGAAGGGCGAGGTGGGTGTGTGTTTTCCTTGTTGAGACGGGGGATGTGGGGGTGAGAGTGGAGACGGGCATCGTCGCGGAGATGAGTGTTAAAGGCAAAGAGTGGAGTAGTCTGTCACATGTGACATTTGATCAAATGACTTCATTCTACTCCACACACCACTTGCCGGTGGCCGTCCTCGCCAACTTGCTCGCCTGGCGACGAGGACTGCTCCCCAATTGTTGGTGGCGACTCCGACAATCTCTAGTAGCAGATTCAATTACTGTAGACATAAGTACTGCCAACATTAAATGATCTTCGGTGAAATTCACTAGAAAGGTATAGTGAATCGAGATTTCACCTGAGAATGGGGTGAACACAAAATTTCACCCCTTGCCGTGAAATTTTTGGTTCACCCAAAAATTCAGTGAAATGTGAAGTTCACTGTGGGTCAGTGTGAAATTCGCGTGTTCCGTTTTTCACAGTGTCGTTAGCGGGAAGAGTAATGTAATAGAACGAGCAGGTAGACCTTGGCACGCAGTCGATCCTTGGACATCCGGGCTCGCTGCGAATAAGCCTGCGTCTACTCAGAGACAGAGGCACGCATGAGACAAGGACCTGCGCTGGATAGCAGAGGTCGACGACCCGCCCAATGTACTTCGTTTATCGTGATCAAGTTCAGCACCGGCAACTATCTGTTTGAGTAGTATCGAGCCGATTCGACCACCTCGAACTGGGAGGCCTCAGGCTCCAAATCTCTTCAGACTGGCTATGGGTCACAATGTGTTCGTGGGTAGGAGTGATTTCCCAAGCGTAACAGCTTCCCTCTTCCTCTTTCCACAGCAACTTCAGCCTCATCTTCGCCTCCTCCAAAAGGTCCTCCCTCTTCCTCACCCTACCGTTGCCCCGGCTGCGACCAGACAAAATTCTCCTCAGGCCGTTCACTCCTCTCCATCTTCGCGCTCACAAGACTTCTAATTTCGAATGGTAAGTCTCACATGATGGTTCCTACACCCCGCTGAGAGCATTTAGGCATGTGAAGACGACGAGCAAGCGAGGAAGCAGCCTAAAAACAAATACTCATTTTGTGACCAAGGCGCTGATCAGGCTGGGTGATGACCATGGGCGGCAGGGCGCAAAGCTCGGTGATGAGGAAGATGTGACCAAGGAAACAACAAACAAAGGCGGGACAAAGACGACGGTGAGGTGAGTGGCAAGCGGCAAGCAGGGACCAAAATGTATTCATTTTGACAAAGGCGGTGATCAGGCGGGACGCGTACACAAGTCTGAAGACATCTGGGGTCATGCAGGGCATTTGTCAATGGTTTATGACCGTTCTCGGTATTGAGACTGTTTAGTGTTCAAGTAGTACGTTCCAGTACCAGTGCAAGAGACCTTGCTCCTCCAGATCCTGCACGCTATCCTCGAATTGCTCGCTAAAATCACTGTCAAAGATCGCCACCTCTTTCAGACACTTGACTCGAGGCGGAGCTGTGCGGGAGAGCAACGTCGCATCGGTCCACCACCGCGATCGGATAGCTTCTTCTAGCAGGCTCCCGCAGGATACGTGGCAACATACGGCATACAGAGTAATACTCTGCAGCTGCGGTGCCAACGTAGTGTTGCTCTCATTGTATGTGAAAGCTCGCAGAAAATCCTCCGTAAGGCAGCGGAATGCATAGGCGAGCCTCAGGCTCTCGAGACAAACACATTGACGAAGAATATCGATGAGATTCTCCGCCTCCAAGGGGCAAAAGTTAAACTTCAGATCCGTGATATTTGGGGAACGAAGCTGGAAGTCATGAAAAACTTGCACAGGCCAGTTTTCGCTCGAATCACAGTCGAACCTGATGTTGAGGCTCCGGAGGAATGGGAGTGCGAAGGGCGATAGAAAAGCCTCAAGGCCACCAATCTCGTTGTGGCGTGGCTGACCCGAAAAAACAACCGTGAGTGCTTCCAAGAACGGAAGCTCTACGACCGAGGTTTGGGCAGCTTCGAGGGGGCAGTCCCAAAGATGAGAAGTAGTTATTCTCGCGGCCACAAGACTGGTGCATTGCATCAAGGCTTCGCGACAAGCGCCCAAAGATTCATCAACGATGGTCAACACCGTGAGTTGCCCCCATGGCATGTGGAAGAGCCCGATCTTGGACTGGGAGTCAACGGAGCAGAAAACCAAATGTTTAAGCTGCGGGGAGTGCTGGAAGACTGTAACAGGGTTCTCTTGCCATTCCATGTCGGCAATAAGGAGGCGCTCGAGGGCTTCAAACGCTCTCGAGCACAGATCCAACTGGGGAAATGAAGGGAGGTGGATGCTGAGGTTGAGGAGGCGGTCTGCTGTCCGGGCTACGATGCCCTCGAAAAACGGTGCAGCTGATTGACCCTGGTACAGGGAGAGTGATATAGGGGATCGGGCGGAGCGGGCAAGTAGAACCTCTAGGCCCTCCTTGTACGAGCCCGAAAGAAACACCCGGTCCCTGTGGAGCTCTATGACTCCCTCTGCCCACAATCCGGGCGTGGTGTGTACCACCTGCCTCCAATGCCGAGATACTTGCAATAAGGGCAAAATCTTCTTCAAAGCGGTGGATCCCGCGTGATGATCGAAAAGGCGGTCCCACTCCAAGGCAAAACCCAAAATCTCGGTGTGTACCACGAGCTTGAAAATTTCGATGAGTAACTCTATCGGCAGTTTGGTTACTGGCGCCGCCATGGCACGAAGTGTGGCGAGGACGCTGACTTCTCGTTGACGGAGGACGGCAAGTTTGGCGATTTCAGTTGTCAGCAGCGCGATGTTGGCCTCTGCAACCTCGGTTTGCGTCTTTCTGGGTTCGGGGGTCAGAGTGTCAATGAGAAAGAAGAGGGGTTGCGGACGTACTCTCCGGGCCACTCGACATATTGGAGGTGTTCTTTCAGATACTCTGCGTCGCGCGCCATTCCTGGCAAGGCCACGATGCGCGAAAGTTGGACGCGTCGAAGGTCGCAGACGATAGGTGGACCCAGGGATGCTAGACGGATACTTGATGTGAGCAAAGGACGCGTCTTTAAGTGAAGAAGGAGAAAGGGAGATTGAGGAAGGTATCTACAAATGCTGCCCTGCTCTGTGGTGGGAATCGGGCCAGAAAAGAAACGAGAAAGAGGGAGGAGTGAGGAAGGAGGGAGAACATGCACCTGAGTCGAGGTTGCGGCTCGTGCTGGAAGAGAGGTGGTGCGCTTAGTCAGCTCTCCTCCTTTCTGCCAGCAAGCCTGTTTTTTTTTTCAACTCATAGAAGCCTGGGAATGGGTAGTTTGGTTTAACGTGTTCGACCCTGGGGTAGTACCTCAGTTTGGCAATTACCCATGGGTGTTCCACCCTTTCATCCAATTCAAGACTTTAAATTTAAATTGTAGGTATCCTTTTTACACGAAACATATTGGAACTTGGAGCATCTGGCAGAGAGAGGGCTGGCAAGGAATGTATTGTAAGTTCTTCAGTCTGAATCGTCGGTTTCTTCGAGCAGTTTCTTGCGGGTACCGTCCGTCAATGGAAAAGAGGGTGTTTTGGCAGTACGTACCTGCAGCCCGACCATCATAGTTGTGCTCTCCAGGGGGTGCGAGCGATGTCCTTTTCTTTCAAAATTTATGCAAGACGCGCTTGCGCCACTGCGCCATCCCAACCAAGTGTTCCGCCTCGTTGACGCCCGCGAGGTGGAAAGGTCTTGCACAATGAAGGATCGGGGGGCGGCATCGCGAGAGGAATGCCTTAATGGGATCCTCCCATTCCGGCGTCTGCTGCTGCTCCTGCGCTTGAGCCTCGGTCTCTGTCTCTGTCTCGGTCTCGGGGTCAGGGGAGGACGAAGGCATGTCTGTTAACATGGAGGCCGGCTGGTTTAATTGAAGCCGTATACTCAGCAGCGGGATACATGAACGCAGATAGCCCAACTTTTCGGATGATCGCCTTGAAGTTGGGCGGCTGGTGGTCAGGATCTTTGGAAACATCCAGGTCCGGGTGGGCGTAATTGTTTTGGCGGCTTTTGCTGAATCGATGACAGCTGGGGACCACCCATATTCTCTTGAGATGGCAGCGGAAGTGATGCCATGCGTACTCGTCAGCTCGCGATGCAACGCGCGCTAGGAGCGGCTCAAGGTCGGGCTGAAGTAACGTCGTCAGAGGCATGGACGCACGGAAGGAAGACGCCAGACGCACGATCGTCCGACATGTTTACTAGGTTCGGGCTTCAGAGATATGGACACGGAGGACGACGGCAGACGTACATGCTGGCAAGTTTGCCTTGGGCTTTTGGGGGGCTGTCCGGGCTTCAGAGATATGGACGCAGGAGGAAGACAGCAGACGTACGTGTGTGCGCCTTTGCGTTTTGGGGGAGCTAGCTTGGGGTTTGAATTCAGGCTTAATTCGGGCTTTGGGTGCAGACTGGACATTGTCGGTGGGGATGTGAAATTTGAAAGAGGAGGATGAAAGATGAAAGATGAAATATGGAAGACGCGAGCTGCGATGTATTGTATAACAGCCTACAGCCTCATGCCGATGGAAAGCAACGGAACTTTGGAAGCTCATGGAAGTCGACATAATAAGAATGATAAAAATGGAAAATCACATATGTCTTGTTTCTCATTTGGCAACACTGCAAGTTTTCCAGCACGACGAGAAGTGAGTCTCCCTGTAGCAGACCTCGCACGTCGCCCATAAATGGCCGTAATCGCCCATCGCTGTCGGAGGAGGGCATGGTCGCACAGCATACTGCGAACGGCGGTAACACAGGTTTCCCGGTAGCACAGAAGGGACATAAGCGGCTCGTCAGGAAGGCGCAATACGCATGCGATCGCGAAAACTCTGTGCGGCTCTTCCACAGGCGAAGCAGCAGGTGGGCTTCGATGAACCGAATATGAGACGGAGGCTGCTAAAGGCGTCGCGTGCGCTTGTGTCCTTGAAGAGGCGTGACAACACGGGCGACGCCACGGCGACCACGGTTTGGTGCGCATACAGTCCGGGGCCATCGGCGGTTCCTAACATTCGATATACGTTTGGCGTATAGAGCTGTGGTAAAGGGAGAATGGGGGTCTCAGGGGCGTCCATCTTTGCAGGCGTCTTATCTGAATGGCTACGGAGCGGCGGAAGGAGGTTTGTGGTGCCAAAGAAAGCGGGTGTCGCGCCAGTTCAATTAATTAGGTACTATCCAATTCAGGACTAGATAATTGACATTCGAGCGGCGGCAGTGCCATGGGTCTAACCATCTATCTCGTCCTGAAACACACGGTGAGCGATTCAGACGAAGATGACTGAGAATTGCATACAGATTGGAGCCGACCCGAGGCGCAGATGCGCATGTTTGACAGGGCCGATGACAAGGTCGACGCGCGGCCGAGGACGACTCGGGATTATCAGCAATCCATTGTGTTCCTGCGCATGGGACCACTTTCTTGAAGACTGTCGCGAAGGGTCAAATAGTGCTCTTGGGCATTAGATGTAGGCGTACCCCATTGGCCTTCGTCCACTCGATAGCAGATGACGAGGATTTGACGCTGCTCATCGACGGACTGCTCAGTCTCAGTCTGGTAAGCGAACGAGGTTTCAAGTTGGTCGGTGAGATAGTCCGTCATTGCAGTGGAGTTGGAGGCGGAGCTCGAGGAAATGAGCGTGGTTGTGCAGTGGGAAAAGTGGGGTTCTCGGCCGTTTTGTACCACAGACGGGTAGGCTCTGACGAGGCAGTGACCTAGTGCAAATATTGCAAATATGAGTGTCGGGGGAAAAGACGGCGGTTGGCGTCTAAGTAGGGTCACACCTGATGGTCACGTCACTCGTGCTCTCCTGAAGACAGCACAAACCTCCTACTTTTTCGCTTCACAATGACCGCTCTGGACGTCGTCAACCTTTTCAGCCTGCCTGGCGCATGGCTACATACATCAACGCAGGTCGAAAATTTTGACTTTCAAGCCGCCGCCAAGCAAGTCTCACCGATGTTTCATGCGCCCCCAGAGCAGATGGAGCCCTTCATGCGCAGTGTTTCCAAAGACAATCGCGCGCTCAAGGAGCACCCAGATTACCCGGTCGAAACGACGGAGTATCAAGTGCTTCGTGGGAACGTCCTTGAGTGGGCCAGGAACAATGCAAACATCAATTCTTTCGGCCGTCCGGTCCAGGTGTTTATACCCACCCACTTCTTGCCGCTATTGACGGCAGACCTTCTTCTCCACGTCGCTAGCCCAGCTCCAGCCACGGAGGTTGCCCGAGCTCAGACTCGAGGCCCCGAGGCCGAGCTTGCGAAAGTACTTACGGTTTCTTTGACTTTAAATGTGTGCTCGCGCTGACCGAATTCCAGGAGTTCCGCTCCAAGAACGACTGGAAAGCACTCTTGCGCGTAGGCAAAGCCAGCTACGACAGCCGTCTGAAGCAGGTCGCACAGCAAAGGCAAATCCACAATGAGCAAGACGACAAAAAAGCCGAGCTACTCAATTACTGGATCTCCATCCAGAAACAGGCCGGGACCACGACGTATGCCAACCTCCGTCACGTCAGAACCGCCCTTTCGATAATGCTTCGTGTACGTTCTCTTGGGGCAGAGCCTGCGATCGGTTCTCAATGATTCGCCTCCAGGGTGATACCGGAATCTCGATGGAGGGCCGCAAACAACAGCTGCAGAGGTATTTCGCCTTCACTTCGCTTCCACTCGTCGCTTACGGTCCCAAGGGATGGCGAGCTGTCAGGCGTGGAGTTCTCTGAGGCCGAACTTATCGACGCTGTGGAGAAAACAAACCTTCGTGTGCTGACCGCGCCTTTATTTGCGGCCCTGGCGCATTCGCCGCTTATTCTTATCGCAGACAAGACGCTCACACAGTCCCCTTTTATATCGGCGCGCTCAGCCATGCTCCAGGCGCGTTATCCCCTTGTTGTCAGGTTGTGGTTGTCTGATCTTCCTCGCAGACTTGGCGGAGGCTGGGAAACCAACACAAACTGGCTGAGAACGACATCCTGTGGCGGATCGAGAAGACGTTGTGGTCCCTGCTGTTCTCGATGGCCTGGGGGATAATAACGGCAGAGCTCGTCCTGGAGCGGTTTTGGGACGACCCCGACGTTCGGGATGTGCTTGCGGGTAAATATGGGGAAGCGGAAAGCATAGGGCTCCGTGCGTACCGAACGTCTCATCCGTTCTGCAGTTCATCATCGTTCTCCAGGTTACGCTGCTGACGAGCAAGAAGAACCGCAACCCCAGCCACCGGTCCCCGCGCAAGAAGAAGAAGAATCGGAGCCCCAGCCACCGCCCAGGAAGAAGCCCCGGCTCGCAGCACCTGGACCAGACTCTCCACCGGCAGAGGAGCAGTCTGGGAGGGACCTGCGTTCCAAAGGAAAATCCAAGGACGTCCCGCCTCCGAAACAAACTCCGACACAAGCTCCGAAATGAACTTCGAAACGGTCGTCAAAGCGTCCAACGTCGAAGCGTCCGCGGGCTGCGCAACGGGATGTGGTGGAGTCTTGGCTCGTCACTGCCAACGACCGCGTACCGTATCCCATTCCTGAGCCTGAGCAACTCGAGGACCAATGGGTGCATACCGAACTCCATCTCGAGCCCCGCCTCTATGCACTGGCGCCCCCTAGCTCCACCGTTGACATCCCTTACTGGGTGTTTGCCAACGGTGGACAAGCGGATGACCCACTCCAAGCGACCCCTCGTCAGTATAAGTACCTACCCTTTCGGCAAACGGTATGTAACCATTTGGATGCTTTGCAAGCCCTGCTGATGTCGCTTAGGCCCAAGAGGGAAGGATACTTCAGCTTATCGTAGATAAGCAGTCAAAAGTACGGCATGGAGGTCCCGTTACATGTTCACGAGGATGCACAGCGTCTGCACACGTCCGGCCGGCTTCAAGGGGACGACGGCTAGCCGCTCCTCCCCAACATTGTCCCGTCCGACACCGAGTCCGTGGTCTTCCCGGTCTGTGAGGAACGATGGCGAGCCCTTGCCCGGCTGCAAAGGCAAGAGGTTATGAGGGCGCGCTGCGCCTTGATTAAGCATCCGAAACCAATGGAATACGATGGCGAGATCATTTCCTTCGACGATGAAGGGATGAGTGCCTTCACCAACCTGGATCGGAAGGCCTTCATCCAAGGTAGACTCCGGAAAATACTTCCCGAAGCACCCCCAGCCTAACAGCCTCTCACCAGACCTTGGTCAAAAGGAGAGCGTTGAAAACTTCAAGCTGCACATCGGCACCCCGCGAGCCCTCCTCGACTGCGTAAAGGCCCGCAAAGCCCGCGAAGGGGACCATCAAGATCAGCGGCTCAATCTCCTCTCAAATCTCATTAGTTCCCAATCGTTACCAATTCCACCGGGCTGGGCGTAAGCGCTCAGTGATCTATATCCTCACTAAGGTAATCCCTGCATAGAGACATCGCGACCCACGAAGCTGCGTGGAGAGTCCTCGACCAGAGCGCTCTGGTACCAAATGTACCTTTTCTCTGGCAGGAGACTCTTTGGGCCATATTCGGAGGTGTGGTTGTACCCTTGATGCAATGCGGGCTCATTTGGCCAGAGCCCGTATTGCATTATGGGCACACCTTGGCCGGCCGGCCAGCATGTGCCCATAATGCATTCTGGGTACACTGCCTCTGAACAGTGTGTTGACAGCAGCACAGCCCCTAACCAAAAACAGCAGGCAGAAGGCTGAATTGAACCCACAGCCTCCAGAACACCATTACATAATCAGAATGGCAACTGTTAGTACTACACTATAATAACCATACTGGTTAAAATATTTGCAGCCCATACAATACCAGCCACCCAACCTAACCCTAACCCAGCATTCACACCCCTAACCACCAATTCACAGTGGATATTGCCCCTAACCGCCAATTCACGGTGGATTCTGTGAGCGATATTCACAGCCGAGGCCGCGGGGGGGATGTTGACAGTCCTGGGCCACACCAAACCTAACCTAACCTAACCTAACCGTCATCTAACCGCCAATTCACGGCGGGATCTCTGTCTGGGGGCATGGTTTGGCTTGATGTTGGCAGCTACCTGTCACTCTACAATGGTCTAGTTGGTTATGGTGTCTGTCTTCTGCTCTGGTCAGTTGACAGCAGGAGGTTTTGGGTTCAATTCCTGCTCTTAACCTTTGAGTTCTTTTGTGTTTCACCCTATGACCCGTAATGCATTACGGGCACATCCTGGCCGGCCGGCCGGGGCACGCCCGTATTGCAATACGGGTCCCAGCCAAACGCGCCCATAATGCATTCTGGGTGCTGCCACTGGTGATATTCGCCACTAAAGACACGCTCACGTTCACTCACGGTGATGTGCAAGCCACCTTTGTGACCCTCCCGGCCGGTAAAAAGCTGTGGTTTTTGGCACGACGTCGCGCCGACCTCGGTCCCGATGATCGCAGGGGTGACATGCGATCGCGGCTTGCCTTCAAAAGCTACGACCCGTGGGGCGATAACACCGACGTCTTTGTCTTCGAGATCGTCTACCTCGACCAGTACACCACCCTCCTGATGCCGACACCTTTCCTGCATCTGGTCATAACCATCGAGGACTCCATTGGGCTCGGAAGACACGTCGTGCCGGCTGCAAACATCACCGCCTGCGTGTACACCGCTCTGCACAATACGATTACGGGCTCTGCTACCACAAATGCGGACCATGAATCAGCGCGTCAATTTCTGGTCCGAATCTTCATCTTCTGGACTTTGAAACTCGTTGACAGAGGAGCGCCCACGAGGCGAGAACGCGCACACCTGCCTGATCTTTTGCGGAAAGAGGGTGTCATCGATCTTCTCGCCCTGCGAAGCTTCGTCGTCCTCTTTGTGGCCCTCAGCAGGTCCTTGTACAAAGACTCAGCAGTCGACCAAGGGCTGCCCTTGTCTGATGACATGACCAAAGAGTTGTCCTTCGCCTGGAAGCAGGCCCACGCCATCGTGAAGCACGTCGAGGCGTCCTACAACTTCGAAGTCTCGTCGCCTGTGAACCAGGAGGAGGATGCCGATAGTGCCGATATTCCTGACAACTTCTCGGCGGCTGCGAGTGTAAGTTTCTCCTCCGTTTGCTCACCCTTGGCTGATGCGAGTGCTTAGTCTTTGCTGGTGAACATGGCGGCGTCCATGTATTTCTACCTGGTCGACGAGTACGACGAGAAGCGCAAGGAAAAAGATGGGTTCACGCCATCGGCGTTCTCTCTCCGGTTGGGCCAGAGCCTTGCAATGTTCGACCGTCACACGGAGCTCGGTGAAGGCGAGCTCTTCGTAGACTTGTCCGACGACACTGCCAAGGAGTCCACTCTCATGCAAAAGTTTGAGACCATGATCGCGGTCGAGGACGAAGACGAGCCCGATGACCAGAGTGGTCCTGCGCCCATGCTTGTGCTTTGGGACGAAGCCAGCCTGCCGTTTGTATTGAAATCAAAAGCTGAATAGATAGATACTTGTACTATGTATATTTCCCTGCACTGCGAAATCGAAATCGTACTTATTCTGATTTGAAATCTTGACCTGTTATCAACTTGATCTAACCCGCTTGCTTGTGGCATTCGACGACATGCAACGAAGCGTCATGAACTTCCAGAGACCTGCTTTACGGCGCCGCACAAGACAGCAGCGCAAGCAAAGTTTTCATCGCTGTGCGTGTGTTCATTGTTCCATCCCAGAGCCAGCTAGCGCGCCGACGCCAGACATCGGACCCTGCCTGGCGTCTACATGGACAACAAATCTATCCTCCTTACTTTCCGGCGATGTGGCAAGAAGCTCAGCATAGGCTCGCTTTGATTCACATCGCGCCACGGAAAATAACCTCGAGACTAACGAACGCAGCCTCCTGTCGGGACCCGAAAGAGGTTCAACTAGCTTCCTGTCACTCCCCACGACCACCGCACAATGTCGATGAGCAGCGACCTCAGTGGAGAGACATTTCCCGACGTCTCTTCGTCATCCGCTTCGTCTTCCGACTCGGAGGAGGAGGTGGTCTTCTCTATTCCGCCCAAAAAGAAGACGCACCACAAGGAACGGCACGACGAGGAGGCGGTCGCTCCGGCCAAGAAACCGACGCAAAAGAAGGGCAGCACCAAAGAGAAAAAAAATTTCAAGCCGGAGGAGATTACGAACATGATACAAGTGCGCGGAAGTTTCCACACTAACATCCTCGTCTTGTGGAGCCTGACTTGCAGTTCTCGCAGTTTTTAAAGGCCAAGCAGCTTCAAGCTGAACGCTCCGTTAAAGAGGCCGCTCGAGCGGCCAAGAAATCCAGTAAAAAAGCCCCCGAGGAAGCCGCCACGCAGCGACGGCCGACCAAGGGAAGCAAGAAAAGCGTCGGCAAAAATGAGAAGGACAAAGTTGTAGGGCGCACGAAGAGCGCCCGCAACGAGGGAGCGCGCTTTGACGGGGAAGATGTTGACGGCTACAGGGAACATCTGCTGCCAATGGCCAAGTCCTACGCCCCTATGAAGTATGGATGGCCAAACCGTTCTCACTTCGGCACCCGTTACACCGAATACGTCGCGAAGGAGGCATATCTCGAGATCTTGACTTCAGCTGTCCGCTCCAACTCTTACCACGCGGAGGACGTCGTCGAGTCGCAAGAGATGACGGATCTCATTATCTCTTCCCTGCACGACCATGTCCCTTCAAAATTCCATCGGCTTTTGCGCAAATACCCGCCTTTCGGCAAAAACGTGAGTCGCTCAAGGCGTTATTTTGGCTCAGCTGAATCTGTGTTCCAGTTCTTGCGTCAAGTCTCCGGGCAACGCTCGCAAGATGTGGGCAAGGCCAAGACTCATTGGTTGACCCTCCTTCTTCAGTCCGGTTATATAACGAATCCGCTGGACCCACAACAATTCAAGGATTTGCTGAGCTTCCGGTCCACCTCCGACGAGGCAGCCAAGATCGTTCACGACAATGTTCCACCGTTTTGCTTCGATGATCCGGCTCACGGCAGTGTGGATGGACTCCTTTTGAGCCCGCCGCTTGTGAAGGTATGTGTGTTCTGGCATCATTGAGAGTTCTCCGCTCAACGGGCATCAGCTCGCTCGCTGCTTCCTAAATGGTCCCGCAAGCATCAGGATCAGCGCTGAAGGTCCCAAGAAGCCGCAAGCTTCTACCCTCGCTGATCTGTGGAAGATCGACCAAATTTCGATTGCATATATGGCCTATGTCATCAATATTGTGCGTTTTTTATAGCCCATCCACGGTATTCAAGGCTTTGACGGTCAATTGGGAACAGGCTGACTTCGAGACCTATTGCGCGGCTTCCGGTACCAGAGAACCCTTTACTCCGCGCGGTTCCAAGTCTGGGATCAACTGGCAGCATCGGTACAATGTCATCCGGTACACCCTCGAGCGTTTTGCCGCACAAAACAAGCTGCTGTTCGAGAACGCGGTCAGGTACTGGAACAGCGAAGTGTTTGGCGGGAACAAGAAGTCGGGAGGGGTAGCGACCGTGACGTCGCGCGACGCTGAGGAGGATCTGGACGAGCTCTTCGGTGCCATCAGTCTCAGAGGACGGGAGTATCGTAGGTATTTTGCTTCGGCGCGTATGCAAGCTCCTTAAACTTCTACAGCTCACTCTGCTCCGGTGGAAAGGTCAAACGCGCACCTGGTGACGTTTGGTGAGTCTTTATTTTCCTGGCCATTCAAGCATCTGAACCCTGCAGTAGAAGGGTTCCAGCCGTCCCTCTCATCCCCGATGGTCCCCAAGGCCAAGGCACCGTCCAAGACGAAACGCCCGAGCCAACCGCTGCCTCAACTCGAGCTCCGCAGCGTGGACAGCATGTCCGTCTTGGCCGGCTTGGAGCTGTCGCCGATCCAAAGCACTAAGAAGACCCGGAAGCTCATTTTCCCCCCGCCCCAGCCTGGGTTCGTGCCCGTGCCAAAGAAGACTCAGAAGTTGGTGCTGCCGGCGGCCGCGTCTGTGCCTTTGGTCGAGCCCCAAGTTGCCTCCTCCGCGTCCATGGTCGTGAACGATCAAGACGAGGATCTCAGCCCTTTCCCCGTCCGCACCGCTGCCCGGCGTAGAACCCCCGCCATCGTGACGTCTGATGGCGAAGAGTCGTTCCTAAACGTCGCTGTGGGATGCAACTCCGAGGAGCAAGAGAAGGAGAAAGATGGCGAGGGTGACGGCGTCATCCACCCGCCGGAAAGCTGGGAGACAGACCTGGTCGATGATGTCCGCTCAGGTCATGTTTTCCAGTCGTCGCCGCGTCGCGAAACTCTTTCCCTCATTTCAAGCTCGGGTGGAGGCCACAATGCCGCTGTTCTGCAGGATCCTGTAGAAGAGGGCGCCGCTCCAGCTGAAGCCTCTGCCCAGCAAGAAGAAGCCGCTTCAGCTGCGCTCCCCGTTCCGTCACTTCCCCCCGCCACACCCAAGGCAAGCGATGGACTATGGACGTCCCCACGCAGGACCGTCGCACGCATCCTGAAGGACAATGCGTTCGACGAGGTCGATCGAAAACTGGGGCCGCAGTCACCGCCACCGCCTAAAAAAAAGGTTCGCCGCTCACCTCAGAAGCGACCCAACAACGATGTGGCCGACAACTTTACGGGTTGGCGAGCTGGGCCAGAGGAGGAGGACGGGAACGAGTGAACGATTGCCCAGTAAATTATTTTCTTGGATTTCTACAGAGCGATATTGTACAGTTGAGAGGAAATATACATTGCGTTTCTTGTATTGTACTTCTCGATATCAGCAGATAGTAAGCGATAAATGTCATTCAGAAAGACATGTAATAGGCATTGCGCGTCGTTACTGCATGGCGAACGGCACAACGCGGTCCGAGAGCGAGACACAGCAACTAAAGGCCAAAAATTATCGACCACTCAAGACATTCGAACAAGAACGCACCCTATCGTGCCCAGTGTGCCGGACCACGTTGCCCGGGATGCTGGGACTCCAACGGACGACTCGGAGGGATACGAAATTCTGGAACCGCGACTTGCGCAAGCTTCGAGTCGTGGAGCGCTGGAATGCTCCGATGGAATTCGGTGTAGAGCACGGAGAGGTACCGTGGCGGCGGCGAGGTACATGACGGCGTACCCTCGATTTTTGTGCCTTTCACATTATGATCCAATGGAAGGTCCGAATCGTAGGCATGCGCGCCGTTTAATTATCTTCGAGATTTCCATGGGCAGTGCAGGTAACGAGAGGAGAGAGCAAAAGACGAGCATAGCGAGTACAAGGAGAGACAATGCATAGAAGTCTGAAAGCATTCTAGTAGAGTAAAGGAGGGTCCAGGACGTATGCTATTACTTGAGTAACATCTCCGTAGCAAATTGCTCCAGTATCGCGTACAGGTCCTCGTCGTCCATGATGGTTTCCCTTGCGCTCTCATACTTGACGAGAAAGTAGCCGCGGTCCTTGCGGGTCAACGTGCGACCTGAGACACGAAGACAAACAAGGTCATCGCCTTCCCGGACGCGGAAGGCAACACCCAGCAGCTCCTCAGGGTGCTTTTTGAAGTGTCGGACCTGAGCCAGGGATATGGGTGAAGAACGATGTCCGGAAAGATCTTCGCTCGTGAAGCTATCAGACCTCAGCCTGTCAACCCCAGGAGCAGCCAATGGGTGCTGAGGAGCTGGGACGGATGCATTTGCATTCGCTAGACTGTTGGCTGTTAGGGAGTGAAAGGAATTCGCAGAATGGGATGGCATACTAGTGCGCGCATCGTATCTTCATAGCCTGCCTGAATGCAGCGTGGTTTCTGAGCGCCAAAGCCTGCAGTTTCCTCTGCGCGATTGTCATGCAGTTGCTCATGACGCGGTAGCGGCTGTTCACGGGCGTGAGTGGCACGATCAGAACGATGAAGGCCAAGGACCTACTCCCAGACATCACGAGAGGTTTCGGGAAACTTCAACGCTTCGTCCTCGAGGTCGGCGAGATCCAGCGTGCTCAGCTCACGGTACCGGTGACCCGACCATTGTGTATGAATGTCGCGGACTGTCGCGATGTGAGTGCGCAAAAATTCTAGGTGGCCTTCCGCCAGGGTTTCGAGGCGGATGACCGCGTGGGCAACATCGTGCGCGGATTGGAGCTGGGAACGGCTTAGCTGGGTGCGTCGCGAAGTTGCTCGCTGTGGGTGTGGCATCATTGAGCGTGGATGTGGTTTGAAACAAGCGCTGTATCGTCTTGTTTGCCTTTCAGGTCCTCATCTCGCTCCCAACTTAACTCCGAGTCCGAGCACTCAAATCGGCAGCACAAACAAGCGACTAACTTATTCATCTCCCGCATCCTTCTCTGTCCTGTCCCTCCTCTCTTCTGCACGACATGCTCAACGATGACAAGGAATCGGTGCCCACTCCGCCCCACTCGGTTCCCATTTCTCTGAGTTTTTGTTGTTACTCTGCCAGCTCCGCGTTGGGCCTTACTCACGAGCAACAGGCCCGACTCTGCAACCTACGAGGGACACGGGACCCTTTACAATCATAATGTATACGGACAAGGCGCGGATGTCTCCGCTTCGGTCGTATCCCGCAATATCATGCCCCCTCGTAGGCCTCCCCGTTTGCGTGGAGGAGCAGCATTTCAGTGCATTTTCCCAGTCTCAAAAGTGTATCATAACATTCTACAGCCTTGCGGAGAAAGCAGGGGGGAGCGAACGAGCCGGCGAGGTTACTAGTTGATATGGAGCAAGCACTCGTCTACGCACACTCTGTGTTGTAAAGCCGTCCAGTCGCTTGCAGTCGCATTTCGTTACCGCTATACTATGATCCTTTGGCTCTCTCGCACCTTCTCGACGCGTGTCCAACCCTTTCAGCCGGCTAGTTCGCTTCCTCCTTCTTCTCCGCGGCGCTCCGCCCCCTACGCCCGCGTCGTTTGCTCACACCAAGTACCCATTTAGTATTCCTCGGCCCACCCATGGTCTGCGAGCAGTACGACCTCCGCGAGGCCTTGCGCGAGAACGACGCGCGCCTCGGGCGGCGGGCGGGAAGGCCAGGAGATGGACTTACTTACATAGCTCACTGTTGGCCTTGCTGGAACACAATAACTCCCCGTGAACTTCAAAAGACCTGCTACATTCAATTCAAGATATCTCACTTCTGCTCGTCATCGTCGACCTACTCCTCCTCGCTGCTGCTGTCTTCGCGCCAGAATCCCCGGTCCTGGAACACCTCTGTGCACGCCTCAACGGCCCAGCATTAATTAGGTGCTGGAAGGACTCACGGCTCAAGTTGGCGCACTCTTCCCGGTGCACAAGGGAGTCCACCCTCTCGCAGACGGGTGAACAATAGAAGGCCGTTTTGCAACGGCGGCATGGTCGCAAAGGGTGTGGAACCTGCGCGCGAGTTTCACCCCGGAATGACCGCTACTGGGTAGATGGGCTTACCTCCAAGGAGTGGTCGAGTGCCGACCCGCACTAGGGAGCAATGAGTGACCAGGGACTGTACAGCGACCTCCTACTCACCGATGTACAAACAACCGCAGCGGAGCCCCCTATCCACCGCTCCGCGTGAACTGCGAAACGCTCAAGCGCACCAAGGAGGTGGAGCTCACCCTGTAGTCCCATTATAATGTGCCCTGGTCCGCCCACAAGTACACGTTACAATGTGCACCCTGCCTTTCCACGGGTGGTGCACATTATAATGCCCACCCACCCACCAGACGAATGTGATCCTACCGGCACTCCGGCATCTTTGATGCAGGTGAAATATGATACTTCAATTGTTTTTCTATTAAAATGACTACCCGGCTGTGCCTGGAGGAGTGATATACATCATCAGAGATCAATGGCACCTCAAATCGGTCCACTGATCAAAAAGCACACCCGGCACAATTGTTACCATCATAATTGATGTGATGCATCAAAAAATTAAAGTTGTAGAGCGGCTCAAGAGCTACACAAGCTGTCAACAGGTGTTTTAGCTCAAAAGGCTTGGTTGGCCTGAAAAATGCAAAATACTTTTCCAAACCAGAGTCTTTTGATCAAGTGCCACTACAGAGGGTGAAAAAAGCCATGTTCCACTGATTTGATCTGCTCTGCCGTGAGTAGAAAGTGGTTGAATGGATTGACACTAGGAGGACAGGCCCTGTACACACGCCACTACTACTGACCCAGTCCCAGAATGTTTTGTACAATGTCTCCTTGGTCTAGTTGTACGTTCCATCCTTTCTACTTACCCTTTTTGTCTGAAGGTCCTGGGTTCAATCCCCCAGCTTTCCCTTTTTTGCCGTCCTTTCACAATGAACACTTTGCAATTGCCCTAGGCATCATAAGATGCCTGAATAATGCCTTGAAACCCACCGGAGCTCGATGTACTTCAAGTTTTTAATGACTTTGATCCCGACTTCCAATTGTAGCCACTACGCTTTTGTCCCAAAAAGGAGATTTTCGACTTGCTGGCCTCCCTTGGGTTTCCATGTGAGCCTAGGGTCAAAAGTCCTCCCAAGGATATTTCTCTCAAGTCATTGGTATGTTTTGGTAGCCATTCCAGCTTCCAGTGACACTCAGGTATGCCTGTAATTGCTGAACTAGGCTCTCTTGGGTTGATCTCTTGATATGACTTTCATTTTGGCTGCTTAATCGTGTATCTCTACCTAAAATGAGTACCTCCAGTACTAGAGATGACCTCAAAGCAATGTGCCCACAGTTCCATGCTTTGAAGGTGAGATGTGAATGAATCAATGAAAATCCTGATTTGGCTGCAGGTACTGATAATGTTCATGGAACCCATGATCTCAGGGTTTCTGTAGTTGATTAGAGACCGATCTATCCATTTTGACTTGCTTTTCACTCAAGACTATCCAACAGACCAGGGTAATGTTTGATAGTGTCTGGACAAGTATGTTGGCCACATGGTGCATTGCCTGGATTTTACTAGGTGATACTATTATCTCAGGAGACATTTGGGAGTTCAAAGGGAGGCTTCAAAGCCAGAGATCACTGAGGGATGTACTCAGAAACATGAGTTTCATGGACATACATTTTCTGATCAATTCAGTAATGGGGCACCAAGAAGATGTGGTAGAGCCGTTTTGAGACTGAAAATGGATAGATGGCATTCAGAGCGTTCTAAAAATGTGTTTTTTCATTAGATTTGGCCAAGAACCGACAGAGTTTTGTTCAGGTAGTCACCGAGCAAATGGCCAAGATTTCACTCTACAACCAGTGCATCCAACCACCCATACAGGTCCAACTTCCTCAGTTTTCACTTTGGATGGGTACATTGGCAATTAATATCATGTTCCATCTCTGTTTGAGCCCTTGATTGTGGGTACACAACCCCCCAGACAGGGAACTTTGGGGATCAGTGCAAAATGATGCTGCCTGAATCTCAAGTTTCCCTGCCTCAATGTTTTATTTGTAAGGTTATAGTGGTGTTTTAGACCCATTAAAGACTCTTTAGGCCGTAGGATTCACCACATGAGTTATATAAGAGGAGGAATGGTGCAGAGTGGACTTTTGCCAAGTTATGGCACAATCTCTCTGGAGTGACATGCCTGTGTGAAGCTGACTTTAAATTCGAGTTTTGAGAGTATTTGGGCATCCCAGAACTCCTGAGATCACACAGAATACTGCCTCTATCAACACAGACCAGAAAATCACTGGCTGGGTTGATGCATCTTGTATTCTTCCTCAATGGTCTGTGTCCTTGGTATGAAGCCACAGGGTTCATCCAATCATATGTGAAAACCCCCAGGAGTAGTGTGTAAAGGATTGAAGAATGATAGCAAATGGTATGATGAATTGATAAAAGTGCTCTCTGTTCAAGCCATACAGTCTCCTGGTCATGTGCTGTTGCCCTCCAATGTGAGCCAAAAGATGTAGAATCTATCAAAGAAGAATTAGTGAGCAGCATGCAACCCAAAATGCGGAGATTTCTGCTTGAATTCCCTCAAAAACGCGAAAATTGCCTTTTTGGGAAGAAAGCGTGGTGGCTCCTGTCAATCAAGGCTCTCATCAAACCCCGAAGTTGAAGCATTGCACAAGTAATGGTCACATTGAGGATTTGCCTGTCATTTACAAGCATACTGACTGCCTGGTGAGGCAGAATTGAAGGCACAGGGAGGGAAAGAAAGAAAGAAAAAGAAAAAACATGCACCGGGGATTGAACCCGGGGCAATAAGAAGATCTGAGTCAAATGGGAGGAGGGACACAACCAATACACTACAGCAGAATTATAAGGCATGAGTCCCAGAGCTTGTGGTGCTGGCTGGGGCTGTTTATCTGAACCGTTCCTTGTACCCGGGAAATATTGTGATCACAAATGTTGATGGGCATCAGTATTCCCTTTCAAAGGTTGAACCAGTCATATTTGTTGTGTATTCCTTGATGCTGGCTTTTCCCACAGTATTTTGCATTACATGGGCTAAGCAACCATTTTCAGGCACAAGTATAAGAGAGCTTATGTAGCCCAGAGCAGGAGCTATAAATTTGATCTACATCATTATTTGATGGCCGATGCGATGCAAGTTGTTTTTTGCACCTGGATTGATCAACAATTGATCCTGGAGTGATATGATCCCGGCAGTAGATTGATGTCATCAGCTATCAGCTGACCTGACTTTGATTGAAGATCATCGGATTTTGATTTTGATATCCATGCCCCGTGAGAATTGATTCCAACATGTAGCCCACTGTTCTCTGTAATTTATTGCACATTTTCAATAAATATACAGTTAACAGTCCTGCCGGGATGCCGGGGGTGATGAGAATATACCTGGCTGGTGGGGCCCACTGCCGGGTAGAGTGCGCATTATAATGTGCACCAGGGGTGGAAAGGCAGGGTGCGCATTGTAACGCGCACTTGTGGGCGGACCAGTGCACATTATAATGTGACTACTGGCACTGGTGGGAGGTGGTCGGACTGCTCCTGGAATTCATCGCCGAGGAATGCCACGTGTTTCCAGCCTTCCGATGCGAGTCTTTCGTGCAGTATCTTCACCAACTGGGGATTGCGGCAGATCGCGGCCACGGCCACCTCGACCTGAGTGCGGACGTACGTGGGGAGGAGGTGCTCGGCGAGTACGCGTCGCATGGTAAGCCAGAGCCCACTGCGAAGGGCGACCTCATAAAGCACGGGCTGCTGCCGTGCCTGGTCCAGTATGGTACTGAGGTTTGCGACTTGCATGACCATGGCGGGCAGGTGCGCAAACGGGAGCGGGTTGGAGCAAGCAAGAACGACACTAACGACCAAGGTTCGTCGGAAGCTTTACATAAATGGCGCAAGTTTAGCGCTCGAAGTAAGAAGGGTGGCGGCTATAGACATGGCCCATGGGGTGAGGGCACCACTCACTCGAAGAATACAAACCCCATTTTGGCGTACGTACCGCCCTCGCAGATACCCATTATTAATTTAAATACAGAACTCGAGAAGAATCGCGGACGCTACTGTTAATTTGTTCGCTGGAATATGCTATTGTGGTTCCACCAGCATCTCCTCTTGGGACGTCTCCAGGATAACAGCACGTAGTAGTGCACCAAACCTCCAAGAACGTGTTCAAAAAACCTCGCCCTTGTCGCATGGCTGCTCCATCCGCACCTCCGCTACCTGTTCAACTGTTCGGCTACCCGACAACAGCCTACTCCATTCTCGACGACCCCAAAGTCGTCAGTTAATGCTGGCTGGCCAGATCCCATCCAAGCTGCCTGAGTCGCCCAGTCGTCTCCGTGAAGTTGAACCCGGGTGCGACGGCTCTGCCTAATTCCTTCCTGTAGCTGAAAAAATTCGCATCTGGAAGAAAAGTGGAGGGAGAAAGGGAAATGCCAGCGTCAAGTTCCACAAGGGAGCTCTTTGCGGCCTGCGCCGGGTTCCAAGGTCGAATTCCTTTGCAACGCCCACCGTGCAAACGGTCCCTGTGCGCAGGAAAAATGCGAACCAGGTCGCAGGTGCGGCACCGGATGACTGCGGTAGACACCACTGTCCAGACATCGAAGGGAACGCCGAGCCTGGAGCTCCATTCCAACAGTGCAGCACCCACCGGCGTGCGCAAGGACTCGACAATGTCGAACCGTTGGTTCTTGTAGAAAGTACGGAGCGGGAAGTCGGCCATGGTGGCAGTTGGCTCCTCGACTGCAGTAATGTGAATAAGCGGATAATGAGAGTTGAAGAGATAAACGTACCCTGTTTGAGATCCGGATGGTTGGTGCAGACGGATGGAGAAGTGTGTGGGACAACCACAGCTGGTACAGTAAATGTTTTGCAAAAAACCACACTATGTAATAGACAGCTATTTTGCAAAGTGTCCAACTAGTTGGCGTACAGCCACCGGAGAGCCTATATATGGCATATATGGCTCGGGAATCACTGCAGGTATCAGGCCTTCACTGGATTTCTGATATAGATAATCAACCATCAATCCCAACTGCAACCCATCAGAATGCACACATCCGGCATACATGGCACCATCATTGCATCAAAAAAATCAAAGTTATAGAGCTGATTCATGGCTACAGGAGCTGTCAATATATGTTTTAGCTCAAAATGCTTGGTTGGCCTGAAAAATGCAAAATACTTTTTCAAACCAGAGTCTTTTCAACTAGGTTCCAATATAAAGTGTCTCAAAAGTATATTGAAGTCATCTGCCAATCATATGCTCACATTTGCTGGGAGGAGACGGTGTTTTGAATGGACTGAGTTATTATAAGGGAAGATTCCAGTTGAGCCCATGGATACAATCCTCCCCACACATGTCATATCATAGTCTGCTTTGTCTACTTGTATAGTGCTCTTTCTATTTGATTTCCCATTTGCTGGAGCTCCCGGGTTCAATCCTCCTCCCTCTCTTTTTTTCTGTTCTTTTTATTGGATATGAGCCCAAACCATCTCTCAACTACACAGATTTGAGTTGAAAGCTAAAATTCTCACCCACACTGACTGCTATTGAAGTTTGATCTGAGTTTGATGGGCAATTCTGAATGTAGCCACTACGCTTTTGTCCCAAAGAGGAAATTTTCGACTTTGTGCCCTTCCCGCGCTTTCCGTGTTGTTGTGTGGGAGAATTTGCACCAGAGGATCCTTCCTCTATTGCATTTATGCATGCTTGAAGACATCTGAGTATCCAATGTCATTGTTTCAGGGCTCTAATTGCTGAAATAGACTGTGGTTGGCTGATCTGTTGATATGACTTGCACTTTAGCTCTCCAATCACCACTTAATACCTCCAATGACTAGTGCCATGAGTAACCATGAGCCCTAACTAATTTTGCTAGGATACACATGCTCTCAAGGTGCCCTGTGGATGATTCAGTGAGAATGTTGATCTCAATGATAACCCTGATAGAATCCACAGAACTTCTGATCCTACTGTTTCTCAAGTGCAGTAAATGTCACACTACCATTTTTGAGTAGCCTTGAACTGGACAGTATCCCACAGACAGGGATACTGTGTGAGGTTGGCTGGGGAAGACATTGCATCTGCCCTGGGATCTTCCAGGTCATTCCCATGGCTCAGGACGTATTCTGAACTTCCCAGGTACGATCTGGAGCCAAAGATCACCAGTTAATGCAGTGATAAACATGAGTTTCATGGACATACATTTCTAGATCAATTGATTGAATGAGCACCAAGGAGACCATTCAGACCGGATTGGAGACTGAAAACGGGCACAGTGAACATACAGGATCCTGAAGATGCTTTGGTTTATCAGATTTGGTCAAGAATTGACAGAGTTCTGTTCAAGTGGTCTCCGAGCAAATGGCCAAAATCTTACCCTACAACCCGAACACCCCATGACCCATTCAGATGCAACCTGTGCATTTTCCACTTCCAATGTATGTCTTGACCAGAAATATCATACTCCACCCAGGTTTGAGCACCTAATTTGAGCTCCATAACCTTCCAGAGGGTGAATTTGTGGCATCAGTGCAAAATGATGTTGGTTGTAATTCATGCTACACCTCACTGAATCTTTGGTTTCTTGAGTCAAACAGGTGATCTAAGTCTATTGAATGCCTAATAGGCCATGGGACTGGTCACAGCAACTGCACAGGAGGAAATGTATGGCAGACTTCATTTTACCCAAATTGTGTAAGTATCCCTATGGCATGAGAAAGCACCATGAAGCTGACATCAAATTCGAGGTTGGGGAGCTTCTGGGTAGCCCACAGCCTGTGGGATCAGACAGGATAGTCACTCTATCAGCACATACCACAGCATCACCAGCTGGGTTGAGGCACCAGCTATGCCTCCACATCATTTTTGGTGCTTGGTATTGACACATAAAATTCATTGAAACATCTGTAGAAGCACCATGGAGAAGGCTCTCAAGGCTTGACCAACAATAGCAGATACTGTATTGGGTGGAAAAATGTGATCACTATACAACCCATACAGCCTCTTGGTTACCCTTTGTAGGGCTCCAATGGAAGCCAAAGGATGTAAGATGGTTGAAACTTCAATGCCTGGGCAGAATTCAGCCCAATGAGTAAAGAGTCTTCTCAAATGCACTCCAAACTGCCAAAACTTCCTTTTTGGGAAGAAAGCGTTGTGGCTCCGGATTGACAGCTGCCAATCAGTGGTTGGATTCAACCTGGATTCAACTATTTCCTGTGATTGTAACACATTGCAGACTTTGGAGTTATAATGATGCATGTTGTGAAAGTATGGCAGCAATTAAAAAAGGACAGGAAAACAAGGCAGAAAAAAAAGACATATCCGGGGTTTGAACCCAGAGCAAAAAGACACATGAGTGAAAGATTAAGGGAGGGTGTTACATATAGACTACGCAAGCATACAAGTAGGTTCTTGTCTGTGTATATCTACCTGGTGAGCTGCTCTCAAATCACAATGTTGATTGTCATTATGATGCTGATTTTTGGGCGGTATTTTGAATCTCACAGACCAACCACATATTCTCAGGCACAACTTTATTGGGATCTTCAGTAGCTCGGAGGGAGGGCTACAACTTTGATCTCATCATCATTTTTTGATGGCCGCTCCAATGCCAGGCCAATATGATCACCAATTGATACTGCACCGGTCCTGCGCTGATGGCCTGCATGCCACAATTGATGCCATCAGCCATGCCATCACCTCTGTGCACGATTGATCTGGCAACATGAGAAATGATGAACTGGGTGATCCGAGTGCCAGCCGGGCCAGAGATATCGGATTGAAGACCTGATTGAGATAGATAATATTTAGCACCTGTAAAGACCACATAAGTAGGCTAGTTAGCCCTGTACCTAGGGGGGGTAGTACAGGGCTAATTAGCCCTGGCTCGTGCTTCTACACCAGGCTTCTACACATGCTTCTACAACTCTAGAAATGCCTGCAAGTCTTATGCTCCTACTGCCTTGGAGAAAATAAGACAAGTCCCTGTCGGCAAACTCGGCATCTAGCTGGGTATCATCAATTTTTGATGGAGGGGTAAATTAGTGATATCTCTGCCAAATTTGAAGCACAATAATGGCGGAAATCATGATTGGGCTTCAGCCACTGATCAGATCTCATCAAAATGATTGATGGCATCAAAACACAGAAGCTGTAGAGGATGGCATAGGTGGCCACATATCAGCACATTTATGGCTGTTGATCACATTACATCAATGATTGATCCCATCAGCCAAAATGCAAAGTTGCAGTCTCAAGAGCTACAGGGGTTGCCGGTAGACTTGTACCTAGAAGTGCTCCCATCACCCATAGAATGGACAACATTTAATAATCAGTGGCATCTGGAGTCTGGACTGGATTCACAGATATGCCCAGGCCAGTGGGACGCAGCTACCCAGCCAGGCGTTGTCTCCATGGTCATTTGGCTCAATGGAATCTTGCTCTTTTGTTATCAACCATATTTTTGGAGTGGTCAGCAGTTCAAGTCCCATCCCTGCTTTTTTTTTTTTTCACTTCACAACTTGTTACACACCTCAACCCATTCCATCTATCACCCTGGCCCCATTTGAGTGCAAAAATAAGTCTAGTTGTTCATCTGGATCCACCTATGCAGCTGATCAGACCCTTTTGAAGCCGAGTCCTATTTGGGACCACTACTCCAAGTGGCCCAAAAAGGAAGTTTTGCCCAATGCACCTACTCCATGCAACCCTGTACAGCAGCCAATGTCAGGAGAGGCTCTATGGGTGTATTAATGTCATTTACAAGCGCCAAATGCCCATAGGTCAGCAATGCCAGGCTGATACATCAGTGTTTGTTGGGCAGGGGAAGTCCCCGGTATTTCATGGCTATTTGCGATCCATTCTGGCTGGGAATCATGTGGGCCTGCTCATGCTTTGTCCTTGGTCTCCTTGAAAGCTTGTTACTGGGGTCTATGCCACAATATGGTTGAGAGACACCAGGGTTGATTGGAGATCAATTGCTGGTTTGAGGCCCTTTCTCCTTGAGAGGATAATCTGTAAAGGACTTCTAAATTTTGTTTCAGACTTTATAAGCCCGAAATGGTGCAAATCCGGAGTAGCCTGGGATCAAAACTACTGATTAGAGTGAGTTTTCCTCTGACAGTGATACAGTCCCATTCCTCAGACTCAGGATGTCCCTGGGTTGTCAGCTTGTCTTATATTGCTCAGGTATCCCAGACAGCCATTCCTACCATACAAGATCACACTTTGAGTCCTGTACATTCCTTGAATAAAGGAGATCAACCTGAGAGTGATCAATGAATTACAGGTCAAGGGGTTGGTCAAACGGGCTGATGGTGGGCTCTAATGAACTCTCCGATCTCAGAGGATTCAGAATATATATAGTTTCACATGGGTTGCCTCATTGGCTGTTGAGTTATGAGCATTTGTATGATGAACACTCCACTTTGAGTGGTGTGCATATATGCTACTCAACTTGCTCTCGGGCCCAACCAGTGCACCTGCAAATCTCAACCAGCCTGGGACAATGAATACATATTCTGGACCAGTTTTTCAAGGGGAATCCATTTTTCATATCCCCAGAAGCTGAAACTCCACCTGGGAGCCAGTATCAAGGGAATGATCCAAATTTGATCACATACATATCTCAGCTTCCTGCTGTATTCTTAGTAGGTATCCTGGCCTCTAACTGAACTTTGAGTTCCAGGATGCTCTCTTACCCTGTTTGTATCATCACCCTGCCTAGAGATAATGTAGTATACCACAAACATGAAAATGGAGGATGTTCAGGTTAAACATGCTCTTGGTCTTGTAGGTAACATTCTTAACCTATTCAGAAGTATTGAGATGGTTCTAATATAACTTCTGGACAAAGAGATCAAGGCCTGTCCCCTACTACTGGCCTCATACACCAGCATCAGCTTGAAGATCATGGCCTCTGAAATGGCCTCAGTATCACTCTCAGGCAAGAACTAGTGTATCAATAAGCAGTGTCTATACTCCCCCTACTCATTTGAAGTGACAAGGGGCATTTGGGAAATCAAATTCAACATGATATCATCCTCTCCAAAAAAATCAGTTTGTGTGGCTGTTATAGGCAGGGTAAGGTATCCCTCTGGCTCCAAAAGCATCCTATATCATGAGTAACATCTCAAGGCAGATGCCCAGCACTTTAGTTCATACACAATCCCACCAGTGTACAGGATACCAGTGAAAAACCACAAAATTTCCTTTCTGGGACTTGGGAGTAGTGGCCAAATTGGGAATGTCACTGAAATCAGACTGTATTCTGGAGGTTTCTGGGCAAGGGTACCAACCAGAAGTGTTGTATCTCATAAAAGCACATTCACAACAAGGGTTGAAGCATCATTTGGGTGTGGATTGGGTGAGGGACAAAAGAAATTGCCTAGAGGGAGGATTGATCTTGAGACCTTGAGCAAAAGGAACAATAGAAGAAGCAACAGAGTAACAAGTAGACTATGCAGGGAATGATGGTGGTGGGTTAGGAGCATTGATCACCGATGAGGGACCCAGCACTCACACCTTGCTTATCAGTGATTCTTCAATGTTCTCCATTCTGTGGGTGATGGGAGCACTTCTAGGTACAAGTCTACCGGCAACCCCTGTAGCTCTTGAGACTGCAACTTTGCATTTTGGCTGATGGGATCAATCATTGATGTAATGTGATCAACAGCCATAAATGTGCTGATATGTGGCCACCTATGCCATCCTCTACAGCTTCTGTGTTTTGATGCCATCAATCATTTTGATGAGATCTGATCAGTGGCTGAAGCCCAATCATGATTTCCGCCATTATTGTGCTTCAAATTTGGCAGAGATATCACTAATTTACCCCTCCATCAAAAATTGATGATACCCAGCTAGATGCCGAGTTTGCCGACAGGGACTTGTCTTATTTTCTCCAAGGCAGTAGGAGCATAAGACTTGCAGGCATTTCTAGAGTTGTAGAAGCATGTGTAGAAGCCTGGTGTAGAAGCACGAGCCAGGGCTAATTAGCCCTGTACTACCCCCCCTAGGTACAGGGCTAACTAGCCTACTTATGCGGTCTTTACAGGTGATATTTAGTTGGACATTTTGCAAAAGACCTGTCCATTACATAGTATGGTCTTTTGCAAAAGACCTACTGTATCTAGTGACAACCAAGCGTGCTCTTGAAAGATCATGCGGTCGTGGAGCAGAGATCTCGGATAATTCGACCCTGAAGCTGGTCGAAGAGTTGGGAATGCTGGAACGTGCGGGGAGGGTAGAGAACGGCGTGGGTCAGGGCTCAGCTGGGCTTCGACCATGAGCTGGGAGAGGGCGCTTGACGAGCTCGACTGGGAGCTGCGACGACGAGCTGGCGACCATGGTGGATTCGTCTTCATCATCGTCTTCATCGTTGTCATCTACATTGATCGAGATAAAATAGAGGAAACGTGCAAAGGTGCTTACTCTTGAAACGACGCTTGTCTTCCCAGGTCGTAAGGTATCTGGGTGAGTGGAGAGCGGGAATGATTACTAGAAAGGAAAGGTCAATTTTCCGAGCTCGAGATTGGGGACAATGGACGACATACTCAAAAACTCGCAGTGGTGGTCCTTCGCCTCAAAGAAGTCATGCTTCACCCCGTCAACAAAGCCCCGAGTCGAATTTTGAGGGGGGTTGGATGGTTTGCTGTTGGAATTGACACGCGGGCAGTAGACCTCCAGTTGTTTCTCCTTGGGAAGCCTCAGTGTGTAGCAAGGAAGGCCACGGCGGGACTTACCTGGGTTCTCAATCCATCGTTTGAGGAACTTGTGGTCCCAAGATATGAGTCGCCCCTCGCCAACGTTCAGACGTTGATACTCAAGCTTGACCTCGAGAGCCAGAGGCGCTGTGGCTGGTGAGGGACGGTTATGGCTGGTAACGCCGGTAGCTCATGGGGACTTGACTCAACCCAAGCCTACCCCATCCTTAAAGTCTGCACATATTCGAACAAGACCTGTGGTTTGCTTGACAACGGCGGAGGGAACATTGCCAGCGTCTTCGTGGCTTATCTTGACTGGCATCTCAACTTCTTCGGCTCCTGCTGTCCATCAAACCAATCAACCTACTTCCCTACTTCCCTTTTCATTATGCATCGCTGCTTCAATTTGCCAGAACTTGTTACACTCGTCGCCCAGAACGTTGACTTGGCGGACCTGTGCAGCCTTGCACGATCCTGTCGAGATATCAGCCCCTGTGCTCTGGATGAACTTTGGAAACACCAAGAAAGCCTCGTTCCATTACTCAAATGTCTTCCTGCGGACGCTTGGCATGAAAGCGGGGGCTCCTTTGTATGTCTAACCTTTTTACACTGGATCTGTCTTGAACGCTTGTTCTCAGGACATCTCTCGTCCACTTTATAAAGAAGACTGGGACAGATTGATCCCTTACTGCCGCCGCATAAGGTCTCTGGACGACCGCTTGTTGCGCACAAAGTTCGAAAGTCTGTACGGTATCACACAGACCGTTCAGAACAGTGTCAATGGCATGCCGGGCCAAAGTTCATGCAGCTGCATTACTACACAAGCTATTCAGAGCGTTGTCATGACCTCTCCGGAAATGCCAGTTTTGGGGAACGTCAACACGGTCCATGCATACACGTCGTCACCCTGGTTCCCCTACATCGCCTTGTTCCTTGGCTCTAACATGGCAACTTTCCACGTTACGACCGACGGGCAACGACTTAATCTTTCTGCGTTGAGTCGCTTATCACAATGGGCTAATCTCAAAACACTCCACGTACGCGGCGGGAGTGCCGAATGGACGGGGATCATATCACCATACCTTAAAGCAGCAACTTTCCAGTCGTTACGCAAGTTGTCCATCGAAGACTTGCACGACGGTGGATGGGAAGCGGTGGCAAGACTCCCTCACCTGCTTTGTTTGGAGGTCGGCGACCCTCGTCGTCTATCCTATGGCCAAGCAGTTCGTATTCGGGATGAAATGGTTTCACCCATTTACAAAGGCTGTCCATGCAGGTCAGGTGGATCGGTACAGGCGTCACATTCCTGGAGTCCGTTACGCATGCACCTCTCACCAACATTACCGTTCACGTCAGGGAATCAACCTATGATCATTTCCGATTATGTGTGTTGACTGTTGTGCGGCATACGGTGGCTACTCATGTCAACATCTCTATGAAATGTTGGCCCGATTCAGTGCCAGTGATGAACACAGCTAGCGACTTGCGGCCGTTGCTTGACCTGGTGCACCTTGCATCCTTGACGCTTTCTTCACCACATGGCATCACCTTTGATGATGCCTTTGCGGAGGAGATGTGCTTGGCATGGCCGAAGATCCAGAAATTGTCATTTGGTCCCTGGAACGACGGTTTCCGTCAGAATGACGTTCCATCCATGCCCACAGCGACTGCCTTGATGCACTTCAGCAAACACTGCGCTCTGCTGCATACTTTGGATTGCATCGTCGACATCTCCGGTTTGTCTGGAGATGCAGAATCCCCTCGCGGAATCCGCCAAAGCATGTTGTCTTCGATCAACATACGTTCGACGGTTGTGAAGCATCCCTTCGGGTTTGCAAAATTGCTTTCATCCCTGTTCCCAAATCTGCAGTCGATACTTTCAGTTTCAACCGATTCAACATCATCTGTTGACGACACGCTGACGGTACTAGTTAGGCAGCTGGCATCTGTTCGAAAGGACGAGCGTGCCAATGCTTTGCATAACTAGCTCTGTGAAATACAAGCTCTTTCTCTCCCCTCGCTCCTCCTCATTGCGTGCCCAACTTGGGACGTTTTTACTGTACAGCGACCCGACTAAATCAAAGACCAAAAAGACTTATCAGACATCAGAGTTCTTAGGTCTTCAGACACCGCAAAGACCTGTCCTGGTCTTTGAGGACTTTTCCAAGTCCTAACTGAACACTGGAAAGTCGTCTTGAGACTCATAAAGACCAAAAAGAGTACAATTGAAGAGTGGTGAAACTGCATTGGATTCACATACAACTACTGCAGATATACATAAGCTATCACGGCAAACGAGGATAAAACCCCGTAGACTGTGGGAGGAGGAAAGGGTAACGGCAACGAGCGCGGAAGAACGGCACTTGGACGCTGAGCGCGCGATGATGGAATTGCCAGAAGCAAATGAGTGGGTAGAGCGGAACGGGACATGGGTGGCGGCGTCGAATCGTGGGGACAGAGCTTTGCCCGGTGACATGGCTTTCAAAACGCGGCGCTGGCAGACAACCGAGAAGTGTGGAACTGCGACGGGGCTTCCGATGAGAGAGGCTTGCGGATAGGCCGGACGAGAAAGGCTTGCGATGGGGCTTGTCCAGGGCAGAGGAGAGCCTTGGTGCACAGGACTTGACTTGACCAGCGAATGGCGTTGCTTGAGGGCGTCGAAGAGGGCTGATCTTGGCATGTTCTGGCTGGGTTTGGTCTCGGGTGGAGAGGCGCATAGGCCGCCAAGGAGAGTGCGGGAGGGGAGGGAAGATGGTGGGAGAGAAGAAGGAGCGGCCAAAGTTTGCCCGAAATCACGCCATCGAGTTAGGCTCGTGAAACCAGTCAGACCGCAGCCGAGGATCAGTCAGCGTTGGCTTTGATCGACTATCATCAAAGTTTGGAGCCGCACGTGCTTACTGGTGTCGAGTCTACCATCGAGTCATCTCCCGAACCCCGATCCTCAGTCCAGTGGTCACCCGGCGCGCCAGCCCCACGCTATCCACGGCCGCCCTGACAGCATCTTCGCACACTCCATTCCCATTTCATCAACAAGCCCGAAGACCTTCGTCAATGAAAGATGTCCGAAGATAGTCTAGTCTCCTTAACACCCTCGACGCTCCCAAGCTCCACGAAGAGCTCCGAAGACCTTCAAAGCTCAAGTCTCAAAGCCGAAGACCTCTTTCGTTTCGTCTTGGACGGTGCCTTGGCCTTGGGGACCATCGGGGATGAGAGGGACGGCTGGAACCCTTCTACTGCAGGGTTCAGATGCTTGAATGGCCAGGAAAATAAAGACTCACCAAACGTCACCAGGTGCGCGTTTGACCTTTCCACCGGAGCAGAGTGAGCTGTAGAAGTTTAAGGAGCTTGCATACGCGCCGAAGCAAAATACCTACGATACTCCCGTCCTCTGAGACTGATGGCACCGAAGAGCTCGTCCAGATCCTCCTCAGCGTCGCGCGACGTCACGGTCGCTACCCCTCCCGACTTCTTGTTCCCGCCAAACACTTCGCTGTTCCAGTACCTGACCGCGTTCTCGAACAGCAGCTTGTTTTGTGCGGCAAAACGCTCGAGGGTGTACCGGATGACATTGTACCGATGCTGCCAGTTGATCCCAGACTTGGAACCGCGCGGAGTAAAGGGTTCTCTGGTACCGGAAGCCGCGCAATAGGTCTCGAAGTCAGCCTGTTCCCAATTGACCGTCAAAGCCTTGAATACCGTGGATGGGCTATAAAAAACGCACAATATTGATGACATAGGCCATATATGCAATCGAAATTTGGTCGATCTTCCACAGATCAGCGAGGGTAGAAGCTTGCGGCTTCTTGGGACCTTCAGCGCTGATCCTGATGCTTGCGGGACCATTTAGGAAGCAGCGAGCGAGCTGATGCCCGTTGAGCGGAGAACTCTCAATGATGCCAGAACACACATACCTTCACAAGCGGCGGGCTCAAAAGGAGTCCATCCACACTGCCGTGAGCCGGATCATCGAAGCAAAACGGTGGAACATTGTCGTGAACGATCTTGGCTGCCTCGTCGGAGGTGGACCGGAAGCTCAGCAAATCCTTGAATTGTTGTGGGTCCAGCGGATTCGTTATATAACCGGACTGAAGAAGGAGGGTCAACCAATGAGTCTTGGCCTTGCCCACATCTTGCGAGCGTTGCCCGGAGACTTGACGCAAGAACTGGAACACAGATTCAGCTGAGCCAAAATAACGCCTTGAGCGACTCACGTTTTTGCCGAAAGGCGGGTATTTGCGCAAAAGCCGATGGAATTTTGAAGGGACATGGTCGTGCAGGGAAGAGATAATGAGATCCGTCATCTCTTGCGACTCGACGACGTCCTCCGCGTGGTAAGAGTTGGAGCGGACAGCTGAAGTCAAGATCTCGAGATATGCCTCCTTCGCGACGTATTCGGTGTAACGGGTGCCGAAGTGAGAACGGTTTGGCCATCCATACTTCATAGGGGCGTAGGACTTGGCCATTGGCAGCAGATGTTCCCTGTAGCCGTCAACATCTTCCCCGTCAAAGCGCGCTCCCTCGTTGCGGGCGCTCTTCGTGCGCCCTACAACTTTGTCCTTCTCATTTTTGCCGACGCTTTTCTTGCTTCCCTTGGTCGGCCGTCGCTGCGTGGCGGCTTCCTCGGGGGCTTTTTTACTGGATTTCTTGGCCGCTCGAGCGGCCTCTTTAACGGAGCGTTCAGCTTGAAGCTGCTTGGCCTTTAAAAACTGCGAGAACTGCAAGTCAGGCTCCACAAGACGAGGATGTTAGTGTGGAAACTTCCGCGCACTTGTATCATGTTCGTAATCTCCTCCGGCTTGAAATTTTTTTTCTCTTTGGTGCTGCCCTTCTTTTGCGTCGGTTTCTTGGCCGGAGCGACCGCCTCCTCGTCGTGCCGTTCCTTGTGGTGCGTCTTCTTTTTGGGCGGAATAGAGAAGACCACCTCCTCCTCCGAGTCGGAAGACGAAGCGGATGACGAAGAGACGTCGGGAAATGTCTCTCCACTGAGGTCGCTGCTCATCGACATTGTGCGGTGGTCGTGGGGAGTGACAGGAAGCTAGTTGAACCTCTTTCGGGTCCCGACAGGAGGCTGCGTTCGTTAGTCTCGAGGTTATTTTCCGTGGCGCGATGTGAATCAAAGCGAGCCTATGCTGAGCTTCTTGCCACATCGCCGGAAAGTAAGGAGGATAGATTTGTTGTCCATGTAGACGCCAGGCAGGGTCCGATGTCTGGCGTCGGCGCGCTAGCTGGCTCTGGGATGGAACAATGAACACACGCACAGCGATGAAAACTTTGCTTGCGCTGCTGTCTTGTGCGGCGCCGTAAAGCAGGTCTCTGGAAGTTCATGACGCTTCGTTGCATGTCGTCGAATGCCACAAGCAAGCGGGTTAGATCAAGTTGATAACAGGTCAAGATTTCAAATCAGAATAAGTACGATTTCGATTTCGCAGTGCAGGGAAATATACATAGTACAAGTATCTATCTATTCAGCTTTTGATTTCAATACAAACGGCAGGCTGGCTTCGTCCCAAAGCACAAGCATGGGCGCAGGACCACTCTGGTCATCGGGCTCGTCTTCGTCCTCGACCGCGATCATGGTCTCAAACTTTTGCATGAGAGTGGACTCCTTGGCAGTGTCGTCGGACAAGTCTACGAAGAGCTCGCCTTCACCGAGCTCCGTGTGACGGTCGAACATTGCAAGGCTCTGGCCCAACCGGAGAGAGAACGCCGATGGCGTGAACCCATCTTTTTCCTTGCGCTTCTCGTCGTACTCGTCGACCAGGTAGAAATACATGGACGCCGCCATGTTCACCAGCAAAGACTAAGCACTCGCATCAGCCAAGGGTGAGCAAACGGAGGAGAAACTTACACTCGCAGCCGCCGAGAAGTTGTCAGGAATATCGGCACTATCGGCATCCTCCTCCTGGTTCACAGGCGACGAGACTTCGAAGTTGTAGGACGCCTCGACGTGCTTCACGATGGCGTGGGCCTGCTTCCAGGCGAAGGACAACTCTTTGGTCATGTCATCAGACAAGGGCAGCCCTTGGTCGACTGCTGAGTCTTTGTACAAGGACCTGCTGAGGGCCACAAAGAGGACGACGAAGCTTCGCAGGGCGAGAAGATCGATGACACCCTCTTTCCGCAAAAGATCAGGCAGGTGTGCGCGTTCTCGCCTCGTGGGCGCTCCTCTGTCAACGAGTTTCAAAGTCCAGAAGATGAAGATTCGGACCAGAAATTGACGCGCTGATTCATGGTCCGCATTTGTGGTAGCAGAGCCCGTAATCGTATTGTGCAGAGCGGTGTACACGCAGGCGGTGATGTTTGCAGCCGGCACGACGTGTCTTCCGAGCCCAATGGAGTCCTCGATGGTTATGACCAGATGCAGGAAAGGTGTCGGCATCAGGAGGGTGGTGTACTGGTCGAGGTAGACGATCTCGAAGACAAAGACGTCGGTGTTATCGCCCCACGGGTCGTAGCTTTTGAAGGCAAGCCGCGATCGCATGTCATCCCTGCGATCATCGGGACCGAGGTCGGCGCGACGTCGTGCCAAAAACCACAGCTTTTTACCGGCCGGGAGGGTCACAAAGGTGGCTTGCACATCACCGTGAGTGAACGTGAGCGTGTCTTTAGTGGCGAATATCACCAGTGGCAGCACCCAGAATGCATTATGGGCGCGTTTGGCTGGGACCCGTATTGCAATACGGGCGTGCCCCGGCCGGCCGGCCAGGATGTGCCCGTAATGCATTACGGGTCATAGGGTGAAACACAAAAGAACTCAAAGGTTAAGAGCAGGAATTGAACCCAAAACCTCCTGCTGTCAACTGACCAGAGCAGAAGACAGACACCATAACCAACTAGACCATTGTAGAGTGACAGGTAGCTGCCAACATCAAGCCAAACCATGCCCCCAGACAGAGATCCCGCCGTGAATTGGCGGTTAGATGACGGTTAGGTTAGGTTAGGTTAGGTTTGGTGTGGCCCAGGACTGTCAACATCCCCCCCGCGGCCTCGGCTGTGAATATCGCTCACAGAATCCACCGTGAATTGGCGGTTAGGGGCAATATCCACTGTGAATTGGTGGTTAGGGGTGTGAATGCTGGGTTAGGGTTAGGTTGGGTGGCTGGTATTGTATGGGCTGCAAATATTTTAACCAGTATGGTTATTATAGTGTAGTACTAACAGTTGCCATTCTGATTATGTAATGGTGTTCTGGAGGCTGTGGGTTCAATTCAGCCTTCTGCCTGCTGTTTTTGGTTAGGGGCTGTGCTGCTGTCAACACACTGTTCAGAGGCAGTGTACCCAGAATGCATTATGGGCACATGCTGGCCGGCCGGCCAAGGTGTGCCCATAATGCAATACGGGCTCTGGCCAAATGAGCCCGCATTGCATCAAGGGTACAACCACACCTCCGAATATGGCCCAAAGAGTCTCCTGCCAGAGAAAAGGTACATTTGGTACCAGAGCGCTCTGGTCGAGGACTCTCCACGCAGCTTCGTGGGTCGCGATGTCTCTATGCAGGGATTACCTTAGTGAGGATATAGATCACTGAGCGCTTACGCCCAGCCCGGTGGAATTGGTAACGATTGGGAACTAATGAGATTTGAGAGGAGATTGAGCCGCTGATCTTGATGGTCCCCTTCGCGGGCTTTGCGGGCCTTTACGCAGTCGAGGAGGGCTCGCGGGGTGCCGATGTGCAGCTTGAAGTTTTCAACGCTCTCCTTTTGACCAAGGTCTGGTGAGAGGCTGTTAGGCTGGGGGTGCTTCGGGAAGTATTTTCCGGAGTCTACCTTGGATGAAGGCCTTCCGATCCAGGTTGGTGAAGGCACTCATCCCTTCATCGTCGAAGGAAATGATCTCGCCATCGTATTCCATTGGTTTCGGATGCTTAATCAAGGCGCAGCGCGCCCTCATAACCTCTTGCCTTTGCAGCCGGGCAAGGGCTCGCCATCGTTCCTCACAGACCGGGAAGACCACGGACTCGGTGTCGGACGGGACAATGTTGGGGAGGAGCGGCTAGCCGTCGTCCCCTTGAAGCCGGCCGGACGTGTGCAGACGCTGTGCATCCTCGTGAACATGTAACGGGACCTCCATGCCGTACTTTTGACTGCTTATCTACGATAAGCTGAAGTATCCTTCCCTCTTGGGCCTAAGCGACATCAGCAGGGCTTGCAAAGCATCCAAATGGTTACATACCGTTTGCCGAAAGGGTAGGTACTTATACTGACGAGGGGTCGCTTGGAGTGGGTCATCCGCTTGTCCACCGTTGGCAAACACCCAGTAAGGGATGTCAACGGTGGAGCTAGGGGGCGCCAGTGCATAGAGGCGGGGCTCGAGATGGAGTTCGGTATGCACCCATTGGTCCTCGAGTTGCTCAGGCTCAGGAATGGGATACGGTACGCGGTCGTTGGCAGTGACGAGCCAAGACTCCACCACATCCCGTTGCGCAGCCCGCGGACGCTTCGACGTTGGACGCTTTGACGACCGTTTCGAAGTTCATTTCGGAGCTTGTGTCGGAGTTTGTTTCGGAGGCGGGACGTCCTTGGATTTTCCTTTGGAACGCAGGTCCCTCCCAGACTGCTCCTCTGCCGGTGGAGAGTCTGGTCCAGGTGCTGCGAGCCGGGGCTTCTTCCTGGGCGGTGGCTGGGGCTCCGATTCTTCTTCTTCTTGCGCGGGGACCGGTGGCTGGGGTTGCGGTTCTTCTTGCTCGTCAGCAGCGTAACCTGGAGAACGATGATGAACTGCAGAACGGATGAGACGTTCGGTACGCACGGAGCCCTATGCTTTCCGCTTCCCCATATTTACCCGCAAGCACATCCCGAACGTCGGGGTCGTCCCAAAACCGCTCCAGGACGAGCTCTGCCGTTATTATCCCCCAGGCCATCGAGAACAGCAGGGACCACAACGTCTTCTCGATCCGCCACAGGATGTCGTTCTCAGCCAGTTTGTGTTGGTTTCCCAGCCTCCGCCAAGTCTGCGAGGAAGATCAGACAACCACAACCTGACAACAAGGGGATAACGCGCCTGGAGCATGGCTGAGCGCGCCGATATAAAAGGGGACTGTGTGAGCGTCTTGTCTGCGATAAGAATAAGCGGCGAATGCGCCAGGGCCGCAAATAAAGGCGCGGTCAGCACACGAAGGTTTGTTTTCTCCACAGCGTCGATAAGTTCGGCCTCAGAGAACTCCACGCCTGACAGCTCGCCATCCCTTGGGACCGTAAGCGACGAGTGGAAGCGAAGTGAAGGCGAAATACCTCTGCAGCTGTTGTTTGCGGCCCTCCATCGAGATTCCGGTATCACCCTGGAGGCGAATCATTGAGAACCGATCGCAGGCTCTGCCCCAAGAGAACGTACACGAAGCATTATCGAAAGGGCGGTTCTGACGTGACGGAGGTTGGCATACGTCGTGGTCCCGGCCTGTTTCTGGATGGAGATCCAGTAATTGAGTAGCTCGGCTTTTTTGTCGTCTTGCTCATTGTGGATTTGCCTTTGCTGTGCGACCTGCTTCAGACGGCTGTCGTAGCTGGCTTTGCCTACGCGCAAGAGTGCTTTCCAGTCGTTCTTGGAGCGGAACTCCTGGAATTCGGTCAGCGCGAGCACACATTTAAAGTCAAAGAAACCGTAAGTACTTTCGCAAGCTCGGCCTCGGGGCCTCGAGTCTGAGCTCGGGCAACCTCCGTGGCTGGAGCTGGGCTAGCGACGTGGAGAAGAAGGTCTGCCGTCAATAGCGGCAAGAAGTGGGTGGGTATAAACACCTGGACCGGACGGCCGAAAGAATTGATGTTTGCATTGTTCCTGGCCCACTCAAGGACGTTCCCACGAAGCACTTGATACTCCGTCGTTTCGACCGGGTAATCTGGGTGCTCCTTGAGCGCGCGATTGTCTTTGGAAACACTGCGCATGAAGGGCTCCATCTGCTCTGGGGGCGCATGAAACATCGGTGAGACTTGCTTGGCGGCGGCTTGAAAGTCAAAATTTTCGACCTGCGTTGATGTATGTAGCCATGCGCCAGGCAGGCTGAAAAGGTTGACGACGTCCAGAGCGGTCATTGTGAAGCGACAATGTAGGTGGTTTGTGCTGTCTTCAGGAGAGCACGAGTGACGTGACCATCAGATGTGACCGACACTCCTACATTGTTTATGTACTCTCAATTACGCCTTTCGGGCTCAAGAAAGATGTGCCCCAAGCGACCAGCAGCACCAGAAATATACCGACAAGACCCACACAGGACCAGAAAACGCGCCTCAAACACGTTTGCTGGGGTCAAACCCGATATTGACGTCGTTCCACCAAGGGCACTGGGTGTCCCAACCCCGCTGCGTACCGCGACCCACTCTCGCGCCACGGTGCGAGTCCCACGTATACCACTTCTCGAGGATGGTGTATCCAGAGTACACGTGTACGAACGCAAGCAGCTCGTACGCCAACAGAGTGACGTGCGCGTCCGTGGCTGCGTCTGTGGTCATGTTAGGCGAATGCCGACCAATGTAACATGACTTACAGGCCCACTGTTTCTCGTCAAGCTCACCCGTCCAACCCGAAACCGTAAGGTTTTTATCGAGACGGCGATTGAAGAGTTGCCGACAGATGGTGTCCAGACCGACCCCAGGACACCTTGCGCCGCCACGGGCCAGCTGCTCGGGGTAGGCTGGCGCGGCCATAAGACCGACGTCCGCGACATTCTTTGTCTCCACGCCCAAGTCGTACCACAATTGCACCACATCGCCTGCAGAGAGGTTCATACGGTCGCAGGTAAGGTTCCAGGACTCACAGTTAATGTTCACTCCCACTTTCAGGACGTCCGCCGACTCTAGTAGGTCCCTGAGTCTTCCGGGCAGTGCTGCCGCCTGGTATCAGCGACCCATAGCTGGCCCAGATGGAACAGATGGAACACGCCTTACCACGTATCTGTGCCAGATCGAACCCCCACACCGGTTCTCCGCGGACTGCGACCTGCACGAGACGAGTCTTCAATCCGTCCCAGTCTATCAGGAAGGTGCCCTTGTCGATGGCGTGGGCGTGGGCTTGAATTTTGGCACTGTGCTTTGCTTTCGACCTGTTCTTGCGCTTCTTGGACGGGCGTATTACTGCATTCGGATCCATCTTGCACTCGATGTCGACCGCAATGATACATTGAGCGGGCATCCTGGCCAGCAATGTTTCTGCAAGCTCGATAGTATTGACACAGATGAAGACCGGAGCCGGAAACAGCTCCAAGTCGGGTAGCGGGGGCAGCGCAAGCGGCGGCGAGTTGGGAAGAGGGTCATTGAGAGCGGATGGTGCTGTATCCGTCTTCGTCGGCGGCAGCGTAGCGAGGAGAGGCACGGGGAGCGCCGGTATACAGGCAGCAGGCGCAGCAGACATCTTGGGAGTCTTGAACGGGTTCCCCGCCTGAAATGCCTCCGCTGCTACCGGAAATGAACTCGGAGCAAAGTCTAAGTAACACAACGCCAGCGAATACGCCACAAACTCTCCTTTCAGACTCCATCTCATGCTCATGGACCCTGATTCCATGGGCGCAGACACACGTCGAGGCGCGGTCGCTCGGCTGCTCATTCTCCCAGGCTCCCACCGGTGGTACCAACTCATGTACATGAAACTGGTCTCTCTGCCCCGTGACAAACGTGAACTGCCCTGCGAGGTCCTGCTCTCCATTGCAAGAGAGTCCTGTCTTATGACAGTCCTCCACTTTCTCTGCCTCGACAAGGCATGGAATGCCGACCCGTCCATTCGTCGACTTTCCTACCGACGAATCGGCGTCAAACGCGAGAGCTCTGCCATTCTGAGGCTCATGACGAAAGTGGACGTGTGCCAATTTGTAAGCGCAAAACTTGCCTT
The DNA here is from genome assembly GCA_029378245.1 of Roridomyces roridus. Taxonomy (NCBI): domain Eukaryota; kingdom Fungi; phylum Basidiomycota; class Agaricomycetes; order Agaricales; family Mycenaceae; genus Roridomyces; species Roridomyces roridus. Next base: position 1,332,253 of record JARKIF010000015.1, read on the forward strand.
CAAGGACCTCTATATTAACTGCATTAGGTGCATACCCTAGTTTTCGCGACTACTGCGTCAGTCATTCAGCAAGAGTGGGAGTCTGTGGTGCCCCTGCTCACCGAACTAAAATACCTCGTCATCAACAAAAACATACCCATGAGCGAGGGCCTTCTCCAGCGCGTCCCGTTTCGACTGGAGGTTTTCAAGGCGTTGGGCCCAGTATTGGAGCCATGGGTGCAATTGTTGGCGTCTCAGGGTGATCTACACCATTTGTACTTCAGACAAGACCTCACCTTCCCTGTACCCAACCGAAGGCAGTTGCCTCGGCTCACATCACTCAAGGCTTCGCCCCAAGTTGTTGCAGAATTCCTTGCTGTACACCCACTGGAGCAGGTCTGGGTGCATCAGGTCTTAACGCGCTCCTGGCAGGTGGGTTCCCGCCACACAGATCTGCGCTCCTGGAGTGCTTGCGGCGGATCGTCCTTGAGACTGATTCGTATCCACGCCAAACACTTCCTCGGCCTGCTGAAAGAGTGTGCGCAATGTTCTTTCATTTGGAGGACCTTCTCCTCGACGAAGAGGGAGAATGGTCCTCCGTCGTTGAATTCTTCTCGCCGAACCTTGCGTTTGTGTCTGCGTGGAATGCTCGTGCTCAGGCGGCGGCCAATGTGCGTGTTCGGACATACTCACCTTAGCTTCGGACGTACTCACCTCCATCCAGCGTTTTGATCTTATCCAGATAGGGGCTTTGCTCAACGAGCAGTTCGCAAACCTTCGCACCTTGGTGCTAATTTTCGAGCAACATTCGAAACATAACGATATACCGCTTGACCACCTCTGGGACCTATATAACCCCTCTAATAGGAATGGACACCCCAAGCAGGTGTCCATTCTAATTGGAGGGGATAGAGGCCGGCTCCCTATGTCGCAATAAAGAGTGGGATAAAAGCTGCAATAAAGTCGCAAATTAGTACGTCTAGACTTACAAGTTACAAGTACCATATACGTGTTGCGATAAAGTCGTGCCGATTGATCCCCCATCGTGATCTTGGCTCAAAAAGGGAATTACTACCACTGAGTACATTCTGCTTATTCTGCAGTACTCTCTGCCGCTCATCCGCATCAATCCCGTGGGTTGAAGAGCAAGTCCGAGACGTACCCATCATGCCCCTAAGCCATCGCCGTCGGCCGGACAAATAGTCCTCATCTACCGCCATGTACACTCGCCTGCACCCGCCCTATACCCCTGCTGCGCCCCGCCCTCGCCTTCGATAGAACAGAGGACACCCGCTGTTGGTTCTGTCCCGTCACATCCCACATGGCGGACACGGTCAATGCATCGCATAGGATACAATGGGTGTGAATATGAGGAGCTACTGGGAAACAAGGCGGGGGGAGTAGAGCAGGACAGCGGGTCAAAGTAGATGGTGAAGCAGGGAGCGGCGAGCACGAGCTGGGTTTCCGAAGCTGATACTGCCGCGTTGAGGGCGAGATTGCTGCAGCATGGGGTGGGATGGGCGCAGAGGCACGAGGGTTATGAGGTGTACCGTGTCGAAAGCGCGACAGGTGGGAGCATTTGGCCGCTCGGGCGTCAGGAGGAGGGCAAATGGTGTGGCAGAGAACGATACAGCCAGGAGTGCGGGCTTTGTACGGGATGGGCAGGATGACCTGTAAGTCTTAAGTCCCGGGAGTATGAACACAGTTAATAATCCGGCGTGGACACCAACACGGGTTGGGAGTTCCAGGGGGGGATCTCTTCCCGACGGTTTATGGCTCGGCCGGACAGGGAGGAGGATGAATACTCCAATACTTACTCACCCAGCCTAGTACACCCACGAGTCTCGCAGATGAGGTCGACACGTCCCTTAACGATTGAAGCGCCAGGGAGCGCTGCTTGAGAGCTAGTAAAGGTGGCATGGGGATGGGAGCGATTGCTGGGCGATGTGCCACGTAGTGGTCGCCATGGCGTCGCCGCAACAAGGGTCACACCAAGCTCCCACGAGACACAACCTGTGCTGGGAGGGGGAATATTAACTCTTGGGACTCTGTTAGCGAGGAGCGTTGATAGAGAGTGAGGCGACGCACGAGTAGCCAAAGCTACCGAATATCAATCACACCGACATCTATCTTGCATCCATCGCTTGTCCATCGCACCAGGTAAGTCGAGGCCGGTGTCTGAGCCGTCAGAGGATCCTTTTTTCGTGTTGAAGTAACGGTGCGAAAGTGAATGAGGAGAAGAGTTGGATGCGGAACGAGAGAGCTTGGCGATCACATGACCGATCAACAACAATCAATTGCACGAACTCGCTTCAAAGATGGGCGATCCTCGTACCTCCATCACCAGGTGAGCAGAGCCGTCTTCTGTATATTCATTGAGTTTAATCTGTTGCATCTTTCGATGTATATAATAATTACATCTGCCTTCAGGATGCCCACGGAGGGACAATTTCAGACTCGGCGGCGTCTCAATGCCCGTGTCCGTCGAATTCAGGGCCTTTTTGCTGGTCCGTGTGGTCAATATACTTCATTTAATTCCCTCTGAACCGCTGGAAATGCACCGGGCTTCTTTTCTGGCCACATGTACATGCAATTCAGACAGGTTCCTTGGCCATCCTACGCAAACGGCACCCTCCAATCCTGTTAGCCAGAGTTCTCGGATGACTTCAACCTTGCCTCAGTCAGTTCCTCGAACCGGTGAGACGAATGAATGGCCTATACAGCCGCATATGATGTTTTCAGGAAACCGGCCTGGGAGGAATGGATACGCACCTTGGGAGATCCGATTTTCCTCGGAATAACTCCTGGGCATGCCCAGTTCCATGAATTGAGTTCAGTTCTGGCTCAGGTTTGCAGTGCGAGGCCGCCATTGACGACAGAAAGTCGTGTCACTGACCTACCACGCATGATCTCAACCATTGATTTGTTTCTTCGAAGTTGAAGGCCCGATTCTCGGGAACTGAAGAGGCAGAACTTATCTAGTGACATACCGTACCTCATCTGAATTATTTCAGATTTCTTGGACAAGAGCAAGTGTGTGAGTGTGTCACTGAGCTCGCGAGTGAAGAACCGAGGATGAAACACATGCGTATCAACCTCGACATTCATTCGTCAACCCATATCCTCAGCCCACACAATGACCATCAGGGCTTAAATGAGTTTCACATCGTGAATAGACATCCTATAAGTCCTTCATTTGCCGGAGAACTGACAGAGTCACAAGAAAAAATGACCGCTCAAGATCAAGCACCAGCGTGGTAGGTCAGTAATGCCCGTGGTAAGTCAGTAACGCCGCTTCTTTTTGTCAATCGTGACCTCATACCTCACACCTCCGCACAAATTCGACTGAATTCGGGGACCTGGGGGTGTGCAGAAGATATTCCGCGCAAAACCGAATCCCTGAATGCTCATTCTGCTCCGCCCAGTTTCCTGGAAACAGTGTATGTAGTTTTATGGGACAACCACTGGGCTGGGTCGTTTAGAAATCTGAATGAGACGAGTTCCAGCTCACACGAACAACTTGGAACCAAGACTACATAAAGGCGATTGATTAGGAATCAGGATGCTCAATACAACCATCTGGGTTGCAGTGTGAATTGCGGTTACTCCAACTTACTCGTAACCAGAAAGAGAGATCGATTTCAGGGAGTATCTGAATTGACAGGAACATTAAAGATGGGTGAAATTACTAGTAGTCGAAAGCGCGTGCCAACACGCCGTCAACTCCGAGAGTGGCAGAGAACAAGAACTCAGAATTTTGACGGCAGATGTAGATATCATTTTGAGGCACCTAGCTCAGGAACTGCTCTGAATAATAGAAAGACTGTGAGAATGGGCCCTGGCTGCGGGATGAACCACAATCGGCCATTTTTGAAGGCGGGTTCGTGCAATTGCATGTTGTTGATGCATCATGTGATCGCCAACTCTTTCTCTTGTGCACCCATCTGGCATCTCGCTCTCGACACATCACCGCCCTGGACCAACCCTGGACGACCTCTACACCACCAACAGATTCCTCTTAATGCGGAGGGCATCCCGAGGGGTTGCACCAGGGCGTGGCCTTCGCTGGTAGCTGGCCTTGAAGGGCATCTGGTGGATTCAGATGCCGGTGCGTCACCTCCCTCTGGATATTGACCCTTCTCACTAATAGGGCCTGCAGAACCTACCCTTCTTCCCCTCCCCTCAGACCTCTAACAACTGGCTCCGCACGACCCGCAGCCTCGTCGCCATGCCACGGCAGACTACGTGGCAGATTCTCCCTGGTCGGGTTGCGCGACGCGGAAGCCATAAACCGCTGGGAAGAGCTCCGCCCCTGGAACTCCCAACCCGCGTTGGCCGATGTCTGTCATCCATTCGTTGCTGGAACCGTGCTTCAATTGTCCGAGACCCATTCGCAGGTCATCCTGATTCGCCAGCATCCCACTCGCATGACACCTGACACCTCCCGTGCACAGTATACACTCTATGAGACCGCCCGCGCCTTCTGCTCTCAGCAGTGTCGTTCCACTTACATCCCCTCGCGCTCCAGCGTTGCCCGGATCTCACATCCCCAATCTGCCAGAGCCACCGGTCCGTTCTGTTCTTCACCGTCCTACCCGCTCTCCGGTGTTGCCATTCGGATCTCACAGGCGGATATCCTCCTTTCCTTTCCGCTCCACGTGCATTGCCTATACCACCTGGACCCCGGCGCGCTCACAGAGTGATCACGATGATCGCGAGTGCAGACGGGGGATGGAGGTGCGGAGGGACGGTGGCGCAAGGAGGGACGGGGAGGGGCGGGTGGTCTACGAGGGGTGTTGTCAGCGCGCCAGGCAGGATATGAGTGGCGAGCGCAAGAAAGCATGCTGCGATGTCAGTGGGAGTGCGCGCAGCAGGGAGCAACGGTATAGGATGCGTACCGGCGAGTCTACATGGCGGTAGAAGAGAACATCCGTTCGGCGATGGAGACTGGGGCGGAGGGTAGGAGATGCCGGTGGACTTGGTTGGGAAGCCGACGGTCGGGGGCACATGACGAGCACGTCTTGGACTTGTTCGTCAGGTTCGCTGGGCTCGGCACTGATGCCGACAAGCGGGAGAGAGTATATTGCAGAGTTGTTGCAGAGTGGAATGCATCTAGTCGTAGTAATTTCCCTTTTGAGCTAAGATCACGATGGGGGATCAATCAGCACGACTTTATTGCAACACGTATGTGGTACTTATAACTTGTAAGTCTAGACATACTAATTTGCGACTTTATTGCAGCTTTTATCCCACTCTTTATTGCGACATAGGGAGCCGGCCTCTATCCCCTCCAATTAGAATGGACACCTGCTTGGGGTGTCCATTCCTATTAGAGGGCTTATAGAGGTCCCAGAGGTGCGCTTGACTGCAGCAATGGTGATGTGCTGTCCGGCGTGCTGAGAGCGCAGTGCACCGCACCGATGCTGCGTACTTTCCGAGTGTCGGCCCACGACGGCATTGTCAGTCGAACAGACTGGGGCGAGCCCCATGAAACGGTACGCACATGGGGCCCCCAATGCGGCTTGACGGATGTGGAGTCTGCATACACCTATGTCTGCTAATCTTGTGTGTATTTTCGGCGACTAGAATTTGAATTCGTTGAGGACCGCGTTCAAACGTGGTGCCGTCCACCCGCCATTGTTCCTGACAGAATTCCGTTCTGCCTCCGCGGCTCTTACGTCTGTGGCGCGCTAGGTCACGTTTGTCAACCATACCTTTGCTCCAAACCCCCACATGTCCTTCCACCCCCTCCGTCGCACTTCGGCCTCCCGTTCAACACCCATCAGCGTAGATTTTCCTTACTATTCCGTCACTCAAACGATCATGACCTTCCACAGCCGCACGAGATTCTTTCCAACGCCTCCTCCGAAGAGCTGTGCGAGAGGGGCAATCGCGACCACATTCGCCTCCTAAGGGCGCAAAACCATTACTTGGACGAGTACAATGAGTTATTCAAGGCCTATGTGCGCCTCGCGGCCTACTGCAAAGACTTGATGGCGCACCACACGACAATCCAGTGAGCACCCCTCTGATGCATGCCTCATTCACTGATTGCCTTTAACAGGAGTCGATTGGAGGATCTTGCATTCTCACCATTACCTCAATTTGATCCGGACACCGCTGCGGTTGAGCTGGCAGCAGATTTCATGGGGGCTGGCGTAGGTGCGGCTGCGATGGGCACGGCAGGCGGGGCGGGTGCCTGCGGACGGGGCTAGGGATATGTTTTTTGGAGCTCGCGCTCTTTTTCTTGGCTGTAATATGGTGATTTGACCTTGTGAGGTGATTGTACTTGAGACTACGGTGGGCTGTGAGCATGAAGTTGCTTGGGCTTGCTCAGGGTCGTTTTTATGGAAAACGCTGGGGCAGAAGTGGCGCGCAGGCATCCCGAGATTGCTTTCCAACCTTTATGAAAACTGCGAGTGAGAAAGAATAGTCACATGTCCAACGAAGGTTGAATGCTGGGTTGTCTCGGCCCCTTTGCGCTCGCGACTGGGCAAGTCGATTCAAGACTTCAGCCATTGCCTGAACTTAACGGACTCCACTCAACCCTGCCTCATCGCTTCCAAAACGGGAAATTATCATCAATGACTGCCCGAAACGGAAGGGGTGATGCGTGCTAGTGTGATGGCAAACAAGGAATCCTTGTTCTCAACGACGTCTATGCACAAAACACTCTTCGGCTGTTGCCGCGCCGCGGCCCCCACAAGGCGTGAAATTCACTCGCTTTGGCGTCGTGGCGCCGCCAAGTTCCCTCGCCCGATTTCGCCCGTATTTTCAAGCGCCTCTCAGACCAACCCTATTCATCTACCTACGCAGCCCCGCGCCCACCTATAGCCTGCTTAGATCCTGCTTGCCCATCTGGCACCATACCCATACACTTATCACCCGCTTATACCGTCTTCGACATTTGCGAGACTCGCCAGTTTGGGTATTCGCCATTCAAGGCAGAAGAGTACGCTGGGCAGTCCTCATTAGATTCCTTGGCTGACTGTCTTGGCGCGTGCCCTCCGCGCTAGTCTAATTTGGGGCATTCTGGCGCAGTTCCGCAACGTCGCGGTGGCTGAGAGGAATACATACACCTGGTCGTTGGGATTCCGCTTAGACCCATCAAGTCACTATTCACGCCAAAACTCTTGATAAAGCTCAGGCGCTTACCTCCTCTCAGGCATGGATGCGTGGAGCAATTGGAGCTACGATATTACACGGGGCCCAAGGACGCTATCGTTGGCTGCTTTTCAAAAGTGTGTGTTGTTCGTGTGTGGCCTTTGTTTTCTAATCCTCTTGGCGGCACGCCCAACCGCAAGACGCTCATATCCTCGAGCACAGAATTTGTTACCGAGATGCTGCAATTCTGAGGTGGGTCTGTCTGCTCTGCGTATGAAGTCCCACTAATTCCTTCTGCAGATGGGTCGTCAGTGATTCGTGGCAGTGGTCATCGTGAACGGTCTGGATTGTGGGAAAGGGTGTTATATTAATAACCACCGGGAAGTTGGTCCAAGGCGGGGCGTTCGGGAACGACGAAGGGAACAGCCACGGTTTCCGCAAGGACAGCGTAATCCACTGGTTCTCTCTTTCGTTCATGAAATCGGCGCGAGTAGGCAGCTGTCATATTAAGCTCAGAGCACGAGATTTGTTGACTGTGGCGCTCACGACTCTTTTGTTCTCTACCAAGCTCTACCAGCGCCGTGATCTTCTCTGCGGCCAATGTCCTTTATCCCAGAATCGGACGGCGCGGAGGAGTTTGGTCTCAGCGCTGACGCGACCACGCCCAAGGAAGAAGCAGACTACGGTACCGCGCAGGTATTACACTCGGGAATTCTCCTAGCCCAGCCTGATCGCCCACCGTCCCAGATACCATCGAACCCTGATGCTCTTGGTTCCATCCAGCGTCTCACGGATGCCACAGAGGCAAAAATCGCGCGTCTGACGGCTGAAATAGACGAGCTCGACCTCCTTCGTCAACGAGAGCGCCGCGTTCTGGCCGAACTTCATCTCATGGCGGTTCCCATCGGGAAAATGCCCATAGAGTTGTTGGTGGAGCTTTTCAAGATGGTGGGCCACACAGTGGTTCTGCACCAGGACCCTCGTGCGCTCGATAGCATCGGGGGTAGCCCCTGGAACGCCTGCGCCTTCAACTATCAGGAGGTGTCTCTATCCCTCGCCTTGAAGCAGGTTCTGCGACTGTGCCAAGTGTGCACTTATTGGAGGCAGGTGGCACACAACACGCCTAGGCTGTGGGCAGAAGGTGTCGTGCGGCTCCAACTGGACAGGGAGTACCTGGGACGGTCGTACAAGGAGGGCCTCGAGACTCAACTTGTCCGCTCTGCGCCATGCCTACTCTCGCTTTCCCTCCACCAGAAAAACACAACCATGCCTGGTGCTTCCTTCTTCAAGGGCGTCATGGATCAGACCGCACGCCGCATTCTCAATCTCTGCGTCAATGCCCCATGCTTTCCTCCGTTTGATCTCTCCCCCGGAACGTTCGAAGCCCTGGAACGCCTCAGCATCAGCAACGCGGGACACCAGGCACGCCCTGTTACCGTTTTCGAACACTCCCCGTGGCTCAAGCAGTTCGTTTTCCACTCCAGTCGCTTTTTTTCAGGGATCCGGCTTTTCCAGATGCCTTGGGCGCAACTCACGGCACTGGTCGTCGAGGATGAATCTTTGGGCGCGTGTCGGGAAATCCTGACGCAATGCACCAATCTCATCACCGCCGGAATTATTACTTCCCTTTGGTGGGACGACCTCCTTGACGCTGCCCACAGCTCACTTGTGGCGCTGCCTTTCTTAAAGACACTCGCAGTCTCTTTCAACAATGCGTCAAGCACCGAAATTAGCGGCCTCACCGCTTTCCTATCGCCGCTCGCACTCCCATCCCTCATCACGCTCGAGATCGGGTTCTCCGAACAATTGGAGGAAACCTGGCCAACGGCAGTCTTGAGTGACTTCCAGGGCCGTTCACCAAAGATTGAATCAATGTCGTTCGATCACAGCTTCTGTGACACGGAGGATATGCTCCGATTGCTCCGGCAAAGCCCAGCTCTCAAGAGCCTGGATCTTACCCGCAATTTCCGCTGCGTCACGGATGATCTCCTGCGGGCTCTTCGGTACGATGAAAGCGAGCCTACGCCGTTGGCGCCCCAGCTGCAGGATATGACTCTGTCCCTAGGCGAATGCACTCAGAGCCTACTGGAGGACACCATTCGATCACGGTGGTGGACTGATGCGACGCTGCCTTCCCCTGAACCACGAATCAAACGTCTGGATGAAGTGGTGATCCTGGAGAATAGCCTAAGCCCTGGATTCGAGGATAGGGTGCGGGATCTGGTGGACCACGGGCCCCTTTGGTTGCACGGGTAGCGTTGGCCGCAGAATTGCACGAGGGCAAGCTTAGAAAACCCAAGAGCAACAAAATGGTCTCAGCCTCCGGTCTAGATGAAACATCATTTACTTACCTATGCGTACATGGATTTCTGTACCATACTCTGCTACCAACCTATTCCACGATCCTCAATGTACTCTTGGCCTTCGACTCGAACTGCCGCCCAAGTCTCAGTACAACGGGTCGACTGCCAAAGGCCAACGAAGATGTGCCGTCGCTGTCGAGAACAACTTGGGCCACCATTGCCCTTTCGGGTAGTCATTGATAATTCCTTGTTTTGGCAGCGATGGGTGAACCTGTTTCTGGCCGAGTCGCTTTGTTTGTTTTGCCATTGACAGTCACTCAACATTCACTTTCAAGCTATTATCCTCGCATGGCATGGCTTGCCAGAAATGCCCCAAAGCGTCTGACAAGATACGACGGGAGGAAAGCAAGCTCAGGATGCCCGTGCTACCACCGCAGCCGCCGCAGCGTTTTCCATAAAAACTACCCCGACAAATTCTGCGGTCAAACCCAAGCAAGTTCATTCTCAGGCGTATCGGAAACGCAACTAATAACGCTGGATTCCAAGGACAAGAGATCCTCGTCACCGTCGATCTATCCACGCTCTTGCCAACCACAAAGAAAAATATCTGCGACTCGATGGACCTTACGACAAAGCTCAAAAATTTTGGCTTGAAAGAACCGGTGCGTTGGTCCGCGATTTATCTCACACAAACGCTGAAGGTGCCTCAGAGCATCTCATTAAGGAACATCTTTCTCCGGCAGAACGTATAGCTCTTACCCGCGACGGAGCACCGCCCTTCGACCTGGCACGCTTCCCGAGAGTCATCTCCCAGCATGCCCAAGCCAAACTCGTCAAGCAATGGGACCTTGTGCTGTCCCGTGGGACCGTGTTTGGCCCTGTCGAGCGGCAGAGGTCAAATACAGCCGCAATACACCTCGGTATCTTCTGCGCCCACTTCGACTTGTCTGTCCAACGCGCGACTGACAGGCGATCGCCCGCCGTCTCCATCCCCATCTTCTTGTGGCGGCAGAGTTCACTTCTCTCCATCGTGCCAGTGGCTTTTCTATTGTCGTGCTCTCTCCGTTGTTTCGCTGTTTCGACTGCGCAGAGTTTTCAGTAGGTTAAAGAGTGGATTCATCGGTTTGTACATGTAGATGGTACGCATCACAAAGCCCCAGATATGTTCTGCCGAATTTGTCCCAAAGTCGTTGTGATCAGGAGCTAGACCTGTGCTGCTGGCACCTTCGACCGTTCACGGAGTCCTTCCAAAATATCGGCATGATATCCAAGACCCTCCGCTTGACTTGGTTCAAATCGCTCTATGAACACAGGTTTGCCTTTATCCACCCAGGAGACGTCTGTGAGTTCGTGGGTGCTGAGGAACTTGAAAAGTGCTCCAAGAGACTTCCCCTAGGACAAGTGAGCAGGATGAAAAGACGAGAACAACGTTCCACTGACGTCTCTTAGCGTGATCTTTGTCTCATTGGAACCCCGGCTATGTGGGGAAAATTGTGTCTGACTTGCAACCAGCGCACCCTCTTTCATGTTATGCGCTAGCAGATGCAATATTTTCTCGTTGTCTGAAAGCAGTGGTGAGTTTCTCGGTATATATATATCGGATGTAAGCCACTCACCTTGGTCGGAGAAAGCTTGGTTGCAGATCCAGATGGTATCCGCCCGATTTATTTCTTTTAGAACCCTTGAGCTTTTGAAAATATCGTCCTGAAAAAAATCGACGGGTCCGGCTTGAAGGCCGAATGATCGGCTCCTTTTGGGCAACTCCTTCCCCACCGCAACCGCCCTTTCTACACACAGCTCACGGAGCTCTACCCCAACACATGCGCAACCCACTTGCAGCGACACTTGAGCAACAAAGAGGCCGCATCCACAGCCGATATCCAAAACCCTGGACTTGTCATTGAGCTTGGTCTTCTCGATGAGTATGGTCACCGAGTTGGGACCGATGTGACCGTAGAGGTGCGATTTTAGATAACCCTTGTAGGTGGTGATGTTGGTGAAATGGTTGGCCACGGCCCTCTGTTCAATCTCTTGGATGATCCGATAAACAATAGGATGACACTCTTTTCGATTGAGACCTCCATATTGTAGTTGTCGGCCAGCGTTTTCGAGTCGATTGCCAAGTCGCTTCATATCTAGCAACTTGGCATTGATAAGGCCAAACTGGGCTATAAGCTGCCCGCTGTTAAGAGATTGGAGCGCCTGCTCCACTTCGGCGATCGGCCCCGTGAACCAAGCGCTTTCGTGGAGCGGAACAAAGTCTGGAATCACATAAGATGGTGGAAGTGGAGGCGACAAGGCGGCACGTGCAATCGACAATTACAGCTCTTTGCATAATTGATGACAGTGAGCCAAAAAAAAACAATTCACAACATTTCGGTCAAAATGCACTTTTTGCTTGAATACCGTGCCTCTCGTACTTGGTGGAGCTGTCCAGCACTCTCGGCATCATGTAATAGTGGCTATCTGTCAACTATGGCCTTTAAACGGCCCAAATCGGCCCCACAGCCTGTGTCGGATCGAAATACCGAAATCAACACGGAAGCAAAAGGCATGCTTCTTTTCGCTGCCACGTCTCTCTCTTCCCAGCTCTTCCCTCCTTGCCCGCCCGACACGACCGCCCCATCCTTCTACCAGCCTCCTGCCCTGCCGACCAATCGCTGCGCTCCGAAGGCGCCACTCGGAGCCCCGCGACTTGATTGATACTCACACCACTTGCTCGCCCACTTGGATCTACCACGCTCCACCAGACTGGCTCCCGACTGCCCATTGACGTGAGCCGACGACGTCAAAGCCCACCGACGCGAACGAAGATATCACCTCACTCGGAACGCCCCGCCTTGGGCTGCCTCTTAACGTCAGCCAACGGGCAGCTTGGCCCTTGGTCTGGACGGCGGAAACGGGAAAGGAGGAATGGCCCCGGGAAGGGCGGGTGGGACAGTAGTCGGCTCACGAGGGTGTGTACACTGCATGAAGGGCGAGGGAGGCTTGGCGAGAGAGGGGCACGGAGCCGCGAGCATTGTAAAGGTGCCATTTTGTCGTATCTTTGTTATTCGTTAGAACCTTTATCCACCCTTCATTCTGCCATTCTTCATCTCGAGAATGGGCCCTGCCAAGGCATATTGTGTGTCCTATCCATCCCCAGCCCACCCAGACCCGTGGCTCCGCGCTAGAGACGGAGAGACATTCGTTTGATCAAACTTGCGCGATCATGAGCAGGAAAGCTTCGTTCTGAGCCGTTCCACAGCCGTTTCATGCCATCCCAACGACGTAGAGAAGGGATCTTATCATAAGAATGTCACCTGCATAGCATACAATCCCTAAAGCGCGCTGGGAGGCTCACAAACGAACAAAAAAACTGATTTTCCGAAATGTTGTGAGTTGTTTTCTTTTTTTTGCTCACTGTCATCAATTATGCAAACAGCTGTAAGCGCAGGGTTTTTAAAAGATCCCAGACGGGGTCGTACGACTTCCGGGAAATCGTATTCAGGATGGGATAGCTGATTGTCGCGTCAACAGAGTATAAGAGGTGGTAGGAGAGTCGAACATATCCCATTTGCCCAGCTGGGGCAGTTCGAGCTTGACGAGTACGGTCGTATTGGGCAGATCTTGGAAACCTGGATGGATAGCGTGATGTGGTGAGCGGGAGTGAATGGCAGACACGCACCGGCGTCCCTGTAGCCGTGAAGGTTTGCCTCGACAACAGTCTGGGACGTCAATCCCTGGAGGCAGTGGATGAAGCTGTCAGCCAAATCTCTTGCAACAGCACAACTGACCAGCCGCTCTTGCTCTTTGAGTCTTCTGCCCTTCTCAACGCGTGGTGTTTTCGTCGATGGTTTCTGCAAGTCCACAGCATGGCCGGTCGTTGTCACAACAAGCACCTTGAGACTAGTCAGGCGGGCCAGCCAGCAAATATAAGCATATCCTCACACATCTTCGCTCGCCGCTGTCGGATTTCTGGCCGGGCATTCGGTTGCGTTGAGCAGGCATGGTGGTCCAGGTAGTAGCGAATCAAATGTGATTATGTAATATTAATCTCTTTGTTCCGCCTTCATCTTTGATTTTGCAACCAGCCTGCGGAAGACGCTTCAGAAGACCGCGAATCCGCCACAGTGAGCCGCATTCTGTTCAAGAAAGTCACAAGCAGCTGACTTGACTGCTAGCCAACGTTCCCGATCCGCATTGTTTGAATCATTGCCTCTGAATCCTCCATTCCTGATTGAGGATGGGTAACCTGCCTGCACGGGACATGGAGGACGACGACTGGCTCGCTTCAGAAGATGGAAAGTCCGCCACATTACCTGCAGAAAGTTGCATGAGTAGCTGACTCGACTTCTAGCCCACGATCGATGTCTGTAGTCAGCTTGTCTCCTCCGTTCCTGATTGAGGATGGGTAACCTGCCTGCGCGGGACATGGAGGACGACGACTGGCTCATTACATGCCCCTCACTCTCAACCTCCGGATTCTTGCATTCATCGGACAATAAAAGCAATCCCTGGTCGACGAAGACGACTCGAAAACGGTCGACTTGCTTGCCAAGGCAAAGAAGCTACACGTTTTGGTGTCCATGCTACCCGGCTCCGCCGAGCGTGCTGCGTATACCCAAGAATTGCGCAACGTAGCTGGCCTCTTGGCGTATGCGAATCCCGAAAGCAGTCCCGTGGCCGGTTACCTCCAACTTCCACGCAGACAGCTCGCCACCTTCCGCGGCTGCACGAGTTTCAGCACAATGTTGGATAGATAATTTCACTCCCCGTGCGTTTGCCGTCGATGCTCCAGCGGGTGTTCCCAATCACTTCTTGATCTCGGCATCCACGCGCTATTCGGACCAGGCATTCCGGCCGATGCCACGCTGAGTTGCTGTCAGCCGACAGCGCTTACTGCGGCCGACGTTGGGCCGTGACTCGGCATCGGCATGGACTGTCAATGGGTCGGCTGAAGGGTCATTGTCGGTCTTTGGAAAATAGCAGGCCCGCCGCCTCCACTTTAACCTCCTCTCTCCCAACACAACTCTGACGGTCTCTGGTGGTTCATACCCAAGGCCATGTTTAGAACTTGCTTCTGCCACCGCTTCATAATCACGTGACTTGCCGTCGTGGTCTCCGTGAGAGACTGGCTGTCTCCAACATTGCAGCTGATACTGTGGCAAGGCATTCTCGCCATTCCACCCAAGAGTTGAATGTTAGAGTAGAGAGGGCAGAATAGCGGACCAAACCTTGGCGCTGCTTAGACTGTCTGCGAGGAAATGGTGGGAAATGTGCTGCTTTCCGAGCGAGCAACGGAGTCGGACGGCTTTCTAGAGTGCCTTGTCGTGAAGAGAAAACGGAGCTCCAGGCTAGTCACTATATATACGTCGCTCGCACAGTCGATCTCAAACTCGTTGCACTAGAACTAGTGCGAACGCGTTGAACGGGCATTGCCTGAGGTTCCGTGAGTTGGCGGGACTGGAGCGGTGGACTTCTTGGCAGCGGTGGACTCCTTCTTGGCAGCGGCGGGCTTGGCAGTCGACTTGACCTTCTTGCTAACGCCATCCTCTTTGTGGTCGTCGTCGCTGTTGTCGTCACCGATGTTGTCAGCATAAGAGAAAGGCGTGGTCAGACAGGCCGATCTTCGTAGTCTGCCTCGGATTTCCTGCGTCGCCGCTCCGTCTCGACGGGCTCCAGAGGCGGACGACCCACTGGGCGGGGCATGGGAGGTCAAGTGTGAGCTGGTTGAGGTTGAGGTTGAGGCTAGTTTCGACGGAGGGTAGAGTAGGAAGAGAGAAGTGTGAATACGAAACCTCTTTGGGGTCCAATATCAGTTCCCGAATCAAAATAAACTTTTTAATCTGGTTGGATCGTTCCAGGAGGTCTATGGCCTCGGCAATTTTATTGAACGAAGTAGATATGCAGACGACCGCCCAAAAAAAAACCCCAGCTTTGTGGGATGCCGACCTGATTTTATATAAGATAAATTGTCCCGACCAGCAAAATCAGTCAAAATGCTTCAAAACGGCCGGTAGATAGATAGCCTGAAAAGATTTCACCAAGAAATGGTGCCAGGAACAACCTCTTTGAGGCGGCGAAAGATGTTCCCGAGTAAATCAGCCCTTCTTCGTCTCAAGAATTCCATCTTTTCGTACAGGGGGTGAGTGCAAAGATTCTATTCAGAACTATATACTGATTTGTTGACTACTTGGACGCAAACCGCTCCTTCAACTCGTCCAGCGTTGTGAAATACGACAAGCCCTCCTCCCAGCGAGCCTCCGCCGCCGCCTCCTTTTCTGCTTTCTGCTCAGCGCTCGCCGTGCGTCGAAACGCGTCGTCCGTCGTAGTCCCGTTGGACGCCCAACGAAACAGAGCACCCGCGGTGTATTGGGTGAACGAGTGTCGAATTTCGCCTGGGGCGATCGGAGTATTCGAGTGGGTGACGATTGAATATCGAGGAAGGTACGAGGATTGTAGAGGCGGGAGGGAATCGGATGATAAGCTTGAGCTCCCAAAGAATAAGATGGCCGCCTCGATCCGGATTGAAACGCCCGAGCGCCGTAATGGGGCAAAGGCCCGCGGCCATATTGCCAAAGTCTCTAATGTGCATGCAATGACAAGAAAGCGAGTCAGACGATTGCGATAGCATTAGTACGAGCAGCAGACTGGCCCGAGGCGACATACTTTCGATGACAACGTGATTTGACGTTAAAAACCAGAGTAGGTGGGTCGGTTGCAAGAGCAATCTGGGTCCAGCGCTCCGAGTGGACCGATACACCCGAGGGCAGCGACAGCCTACACGAGTGGTCAGGGACGTTCAAGTTAGGAAAGGAAGCGCTTACCGAATTCGCAAGATCGGGATTCCGATTGGGCAATCAGCTGGACCAAGCACCGAAGAGCTCTGTCCGTCTCTCCAGCACCTCGGAGAAGGAAGATATGAGACAGTATATCGGCGGAATGGTTAAGCAAAAGGCTTGGTGTTCAGAACGTTGCCGATGGTTTCCATGGCAGACACCAAAGACGTGCGGAAGTGTGCGGGAAAGGGTCGTCGAAATAAAGTCCTCCGGGTTGGCATACAGCAGCCGACACGCCTCTTTCAGCAAGTGGGCCTGGGTGCACATCCTCAGGATTAGGAAAGGGGCGATGCGGTCGTGGTACGGCCATGGTAGATTTGCCGTGGCTTTCAGCAATAGCATAAAGCTGTGTATAGGCCGAGCTGCGAATCGCCGTGTTATGAGGAAGGACAAGGCCCTGGCCCAAGATGCTGGCGGTGCTGGTCCTTCAAGCATCGTTAGAGCGTTCCAAAGGAGGAATCATCAAACGTACTTTGCAATCTGACCAGCGGTCGCCATTAAGGTCTCCTTCACCGCAGCCACAGTATTCTCCTTGTCCGAGCCGTCTAGGAAACGGGCAGCGACTGAAAGCCCAGCCAGGAAAGGAACGCGGAAAGCTTGAGCCTCTTGTGGTGTACAGCGCGATACAGGACGGCTCAAAGCCGCAAGCTGGCCAGCCGGATGAGTGGTCTGAACGGCATAAGTCAGATGCATTAGAAGAAAGAAGACACGAACCGCTCGAATAGTGCCTTGGGCCCTGGGGAGGAAGTTCCGCCAACTTCATCAAAGCCCTTGCACGATCCTCGCTCGAGGCGACGCAATGCAGTACGCAAACGCCTTGTTGACGATCTCGGCGGTTCGTCGAGTCAAGTCGGTGAGGAACCATTGGGATAGAAGGGAGGGTGCCAGCCAGGGCATGGTCGGACGAGGTTCGGGATCGTGGGCACGCGACGAAGGTGGCAAGCTCGTCGAGAGAGTCCCTTCGCCGCATGATGTGTCTCGCCTGACCGACGTTAATGCTGTAAGTTTACAGCCGGGAGGCATCGTTTGTGCCGCCACCTGGGTAAAATGAGCTACTGGCGAAGGACAAGGCGTTTTCACATACCGGAGCTTCCGAGGACAGACCAGCTTAGCGGCTTGAGGAATTTAGAAGAATCGAAATGAAGGGGTCAAGACAAGAAGGAAGTGACGGCAAGAAAGACGAGCTAACTGCACGGTGATTAGCGCAAGGGTCAAAGACAATACAAGGCGGAAACGCACCATGGATGCGGGGCCATGGCCAGTCATCGAGCTCGGAATTGAGCCTGCATCTGCACGGAGACGGAGGCATGGGTCGACCTGCGCCGGGAAGCAGAGCTCGACGCTCGAAAAGAAGTCCAGGTTGATAGGATACACCAGCTTGAGACCGCCTCACGGGATGTGCCAACCTGGAACGGACGGTCGGTCGTGATGAGTTATGGATGAACAAGGGGACGTACAGCGAAATCATATAACGAGGAGGCACACCGTTGCTTGCACCTGGGTAAAATGAGTTACTGACGAAGGAAAAGGCGTTTTCACAGATCGGAGCTTCCGAAGCAGCCAAAAACTGGTTGACCAGCTTAGCGACTTGAGTAATTTACATGATGCCGCCAACGGCTTTGAAGAATCGAAAGCGAGGGTGGGTTCCAACACGTGGCAAGGTCGCGGGTATCGAAGGCCTTGTGCTGCAAGACAGCGACGCCGGATGAGTTTCATCTGTCGATCGAGAACATAGCGGATTCGTCTAGAGGTCTAGTGAGTCAAGTAGTACAATATAGCGAGGAAGCACACCATTGCAGGCAGTCAAACGATTCGGAGCATCTTTCTGTGTCATCAAGCCACAAAGCCTGCGTCTACTCCGAGACAGAGGCAAGTATGAGGCAAGGACCTGCGCTGGGTAGCAGAGATCGACGACAGGGTGAGATGGCAACCTGGGCGTTCGCATGACGAGGAATGGTACCCCGACAAGCAATAGAGAGTTTGGCTATGGGTCGACCTTGGCACGCAGTCGATCCTTGGACATCCGGGCTCGCTGCGAATAAGCCTGCGTCTACTCAGAGACAGAGGCACGCATGAGACAAGGACCTGCGCTGGATAGCAGAGGTCGACGACGGCGAGTTTGGCCTTCATTCTCGGAGTTGTGTGTCGGCGATGAGTGTCATGGCGGGAAGAAGGCGACGAGTCGGTCAATCAAAATCCAAATATCATGATGCAACTCGCTCCTATACTTCTCAACCACCCTTTGGCTTCACACTGCTCGTCGGGCCACGATGCTCCCCTTCTTCACTCCCGACCCGCCCAATGTACTTCGTTTATCGTGATCAAGTTCAGCACCGGCAACTATCTGTTTGAGTAGTATCGAGCCGATTCGACCACCTCGAACTGGGAGGCCTCAGGCTCCAAATCTCTTCAGACTGGCTATGGGTCACAATGTGTTCGTGGGTAGGAGTGATTTCCCAAGCGTAACAGCTTCCCTCTTCCTCTTTCCACAGCAACTTCAGCCTCATCTTCGCCTCCTCCAAAAGGTCCTCCCTCTTCCTCACCCTACCGTTGCCCCGGCTGCGACCAGACAAAATTCTCCTCAGGCCGTTCACTCCTCTCCATCTTCGGGCTCACAAAGGTTCTATGAAACCTGTCTGTCTCCGCTGCCGGGAGTACATCAGGCCTGTCCAGTCCACAGTCCACGTCGACTCTGGTTCTCCTTGCACCCTGTTTTGACAACTCGGCAGCCCCCTCGTGTAGCGTTCCAACAATCCCCTGCACGTCTGTTCAAGGCAGAAACATAATTCGAATGGCAAGTCTCACATGATGGTTCATACACCCCGCTGAGAGCATTTAGGCATGTGAAGACAGCGAGGAAGCAGCCCAGAAACAAATACTAATTTTGTGACCAAGGCGTTGATCCGGCTGGCCGACGACCATGGGCGGCAGGGCGCAAAGCTCGGTGATGAGGAAGAAGTGACCAAGGAAACACAAACAAAGGCGGGACAAAGACGACGGCGAGGTGAGTGCCAAGCAGGGACCAAAAATGCATTGATTTTGACAAAGGCGGTGATCAGGCGGGACGCGTACACAAGTCTGAAGACATCTGGGGTCATGCAGGGCATTTGTCAATGGTTTATGACCGTTCTCGGTATTGAGACTGTTTA
Source organism: Roridomyces roridus (assembly GCA_029378245.1). Lineage (NCBI taxonomy): Eukaryota > Fungi > Basidiomycota > Agaricomycetes > Agaricales > Mycenaceae > Roridomyces > Roridomyces roridus. The sequence continues at coordinate 1,351,609 of JARKIF010000015.1, forward strand.
GTGTTCAAGTAGTATGTTCCAGTACCAGTGCAAGAGACCTTGCTCCTCCAGATCCTGCATGCTATCCTCGAATTGCTCGCTAAAATCACTCTCAAAGATCACCACTTCTTTCAGACACTTGACTCGGGAGGCCCTCCTTGTACGGACCATCCAGGTACTCCATGTCCATTTGGAGCTGTACAACGCCCTCCGCCCACAACCTGGGCGTGCCAAGAACCACACCCCTCCAATCTTGGCAAACATGCGACAGCCGCAAAATCTTCTTCAAAGAGGTGGAGGCCACCCGTCGATTGGAGCCCCCAAAACCACCTTGGACCGTGGGCGCACCACCCTGTTGAAAATCTCCCTCAACAACTCGGTGGGCATTCTCGCAATGGGCACGGGACGAAGTCTGGCGAGGACGACGAGTTCTCGTTGACGGAGGAGGGTGAGTTTTTCGATTTCAGCCGTCAAAAGCGCGACTGTAGCCTCTGCGGCCTCGGCGAGACGCTCGACGGACTCGTTAAAAGAGCATCGGATTGAATGTATACAGGAAATACAAGAAATACAATGATATTGGTCAGCTACGCCCAAGTTTGGACTCAGGTAAACTAGAAACTAATCTACCTCGCTAACTCATCAAGTAAAGTAAAATAGTACATATTATCCATGCAGCATCATGAATCGCCAACAATTACCCTCCTTTGGTGTTTTTCCTGTTGAACAGCCCTCTCAACTTGGGCAGGGAGTCGTCCGCTTTACGGCGCGAGCTTGAGTGAGATGGGGGCGCCGGAGAGACAGCGGGCGATGACAAAGAGTTGTCCAGTTTACCGGAGACCGACGGCGATGAGGAGTAGACAGGGGTAGAGCCCGCCATAGGGTCAGCTTGGGGCAATGCTGAGACACCTGGAACGGAAGGCCCCAACGTAGCGTCAGCGATGACGGTCTCGGATGGTGGTCGTGGAGCGGCAAGGGGTACATTGCGGGAGTCGCCTGCGGCGGCAGTGGCGACGAAGGACGAGGGGCACGGACACGGCGGAACGACGCCAGTGCGAGCATGAGCGGACAAAAGCTCGGTCATCAACTGGCTCTGCTGCAGAACCAGGGCAGACAGTTCATTGAAATGCCGCCGTACTGAGACAATCTCCTGCCATACTGGCGTTGCCCGGAGCAGGCATCGAGGGCATTGTGTGCGATGGTCCACGTCTCTTGCGAGCCAACCGAAACCTGGCACATGCACCTTTGTCCTTCGGGTTCGGAAAGAGCGAGAGCGCAGGAAATCGAGCGGAGGGAGCATGGTGGGTCTGAGTTAGGGGATCCATGTGTGGACGAAGCTGCGGAGGAATTCTGTACTGACGACCGCGAGGGTCGTGAATGAAGAGGTTTGTAGTGGTCGATGGAAGTCTACACCGACAGGAACGTCGATGTGTACGGTGCTCGCTACAAGACTCGACAGGGGTCGGTGGTAGCGGTGGTGGTAGGGAGTGAGGAGCGTGATACGGAAAATTGGACAAATAAAGGCAAATACTCTGGCGGCACAAATTTCGAACGCACATACATCGTACCAGGCCGAGCTACCACTCCTCCAAGAGCGGAAGGGAGTCTTCATCGTCTGAATCAGACGGGGGGGTTGGGAGGCCCCAGGACGTGGTAGGTGCAAGGCGCCGGAAGACGAAATTCTCCCGTCTCTGGTCCGATATATTGGATGGCAAATCCTCTGCGCCGAATTCCTCCGTCGACTCAATGCACTCCAACACGGGACACATAGCGGTGATGACCGCGATCAAATCAGTATGGACGTCCCTCACCACAAGTCGCCTGACTCCAGGAAAGGTGTGCATGCAGTTGTCGGGAAGGAATATCTTTGGCCGGGGAGCCTGATATATACGGCTGGGCGGCGCCGTAGTATAGGCACAAGTGACATGCACGTCTGTGACTTGTAACGGGTAACTGTCCAGCAGCCATAGGGGCAGATTGTGGCAGTCGACGAGGACAAAGTGGAGAGACGTGATGAAAGGGACATAGTTCTGGATGAAGGCTGCGACAGATTTGGAGTGACGGAAATCGGGTTCCCATGTACAAAATGGGTGTATTGAAGAGGACAGCTCAAGCTCCTGGAGTTTAGACTCTTTGGAGACAGTGAGGGAGCGGCAGTTGTCGGACAGGTACTTGGCGACATTGGGGATACCTGCCAGTCGAAAAATGCAGGAGACATCGGTGGTGGATATATTGTTGGTCATGTACTGCATGTGGGCAGTGGAGGTGACCCAGAGGTCTCCCAAAGTGATGGGGGAAACAATCTTGAGCCATTCGTGGCTGACGAGCATCCACTGGGTCATAGCGTACGAATGCCGATAGCTGGTCGTCGACAAACAGCCCCATGCGTAGCGCACGATGAGCTCGACAATTTCAGGGGGTAACAATGACATGGGGTCCGTTGGAGTGCCCCAGATGGCAGTGGCAGCCCAGATGAGCAGTGGCCAAGCAGTGGCAGTCGTGGTAGCTGACGAGAAGAGACTCTGACCCTAACCCTGCGCTTCGGGCAGCATCAGAGTCGCACGTGACTGGAAAATATTAATAAATTCCATGATTTGTCCTTTGCCCCGAGGCTCGTGTGTACAATGAATCAGGGTAAACGAAAACGAACCAAATGTACATTGCTATTCTACACGAAAAAAACGGTACATGTCAATGGAAGTCTCAAGACATGTCAGCTCGCCACGATCTTGTTTTGGACTAAATCGAACGCCCCGCCCCACGCGCGGTCTGGAGATTGCGAAGGTCATGGTCCAGGGAATCGGCGAGCCTTCCCGTTATCACCCAAATCGCCTCATGCGGAGAACTGGCAACCTCGGGAGTCGTCACGCTACCCTCTGGGTTTGCTGCTGCGACCACCGCGTCCATTTCTGTAAAAGTAGCACCTCCTTCCGCCTGGCTTTGTGTATCTTTCACCTGCGGCTGTGGGACCGGCAAGGATACGGAGGCAAGAGAAACCTCTGCAAACGAAGGTGCAGATGAAGGTGCAGCCGGTGCAGCCGACCGACCCAGGTATGCGTCCTGGGCGGCACGAGTCACAAAAACCTTGGTCCATTGGGCACCCTGGATGAATTGGTCAAAGCGCAGAAAAGAAGAATGCATTCCTACCGTTGACCTGCGCTTGTCGATTCGCTTCTGTTCCGCCGCAGTCAAGATCCGAGTCTCCAGTCTGAATGAGGTCAACGGAGATGGCCTGAAGACAGGCAAGGGTTACCCTTACCGGCACCCATGGCTCTGCACAAGCATCTCGAAATCATGTTGGACTTGCGCGCTCATGTGAAATTTCAGAATCACAGCCTCAGCCCCGCCGTTGCTAGTATCTGCTTCACGTAGGTAACTGAGGAACTTGGTTTTGGCCTATGGGGTCCGTCGGTGGTCGTTCTTGCCAAGCCAGAGGAACTCTGCACCTTTTGGAGATCTTGGTCGTCCTTGGTACCCTGACCATTGAATTTGGGCGTTTTGGCCTTTGTGGGGGTCGTTTGCTTGGGCATGTCTGGTGGGGAGAGGAATAGCAAACCGCGAGTGGAACCAAAGGAAGAGGTCTTTAAAGGGATTCAATTTGCAGTACATATGGGTCGCACTCACTAGACCTTCTATTTCCCAGTTGGATTACATGTCTTCCATCAATTCCGTGGCACATTTTTAATAGGGCTCATGGAAGGAGACATATTAGGTTTGATGGAACTTTGGAATTCTTGATTTCAATTGAGGGTAATAATAATAGCACCGCCCTCCGGGCAGACCTGGGTCCTTCGTCTTCCACAAAGAGCAAAAATGAATCATTGAATGGAACTGAAGGATGCTGCCTGCTCGTCCGTGCGCTGCAATCCCTCGCCAGGGCAATCATGATCAAAAGTAAATTAGCGATTGGAGACCTGGACCTCCGGATCCAGGAATAGCCAACGTGCAGGGTCTGGGGTGAAAACGAATCGGAAGGGAATATCGTCGTGGTCTGAAGGAGAGGGGTCCAGTGGAAGGAGTGAGGATCTGGTAAGAGAAGACGGGGTCACAACCCTTGAAAGACGCGAGCCAAGCGCAGCCACGAAGCCCTAGGACACCCAGTGATTCACACCGGGCGTTCCTGGAGCACCGAGGGTCTGAATCATGCTGGCGGAGATTGAAGGACGAGCACGTCGGCATTGCAAACTCCAGCGCACCCAGTGATTAACACTGGTGTATATGGGGTCTAGAATGCAACAAACGAGACGATCAGCAGCCCGTCGGAGCCCCTGGACCGTCGATACCCGCAACCCTCGGCGCATCGGTCCGTCATCGTCATCAATCCCACTCGTCTCCGGCTGCACGACATCGCCAGATTCGGACTTGCGAGCGAGAGACACAGCGGCGGTAAGCGCGAGGACGAATCACGGTGTCGTCGAGCAGATTGTGGGCGGCTCAGCTCGTCTCGTACCCTGCGGTGTGGAAAAGCCGTGCGAGGGTGGAGATCTCATTGGACAACTCGTGTTGGGCTCTCGGAGACAATGTCAATCAAACAAAGAGATACTTAGCTCGCAATGGAAAATACTTGCCAGATTGGAGCTGAACTTGCCCCGAATGCGAATGAAGGTCATGGACGCAAGGAGCGCTCCACACTTCCGACCAATTGCAAACGAGTCGTTGGGTAACCGAAGGAAATGTTGGCCAAAAAGGTGTCCGCCGTGTCGCCATGGGGCCGATTGCGCCAAAGAAGCATACTGGCCGTACCCCATTCCACGAGCATCTCGCTGATGGATACTGCAGGAGGCCAAGCTGTGGTACAGTAAAATCACTCCAAACTAGTGAGCTGAGATTCGGCTAGTGAACGGCTGAAGAGGCTACGTCGGTATAGAAACACTGGAGGGAGGGCTCAGTAGCCATTACAGACGGGAGGAGACGGACCAACCTGGGTCAATGGCAAAGGACTGACCGTTACACGCGCCAATTTGAGACGAGGTGGCTGGAAGACCGCGATTTGGAATTGCGCCATGACGGATTTGGCACGGATTTGGCACGGCGAACGGTAAGACGTGGTCGCTGGCGATGTAGCTTGAGAGGTTGGCTGCGCAGCGGGTTTCAGAAGAGTAGCTAGAGAGAAAAGCAACACGCGTACTTGAGCGACGATCATGTCTGGCACGATCATGTCGAGTGGAACTCTGGCACGCTGATGACTGCGTGGACTACTGCAATCTCTTGAGCTCGTTGGGGAGGGAAAGGATGGGATTTGTGCAGCCGCGGTGGTGGGAAAAGTCAAGTTGAGTCCGAGCCGAGATCACCAACACGCTTCTTCAATGAATCCTGTATTCTACGCCGAGAACTGAGCGTGGGCGCTGGGACCGCGATCTTGTTTCTGAATCGGAAGGCGCCAGAAAAGCGTCGGTTACAAATATTATGTATTGCCTTTGTCATCTTGCCAACTTGAATGCCCATACCGATGGCCGACAATCTTGCTCCCCTTTCCACCGAGCAATGGCTAACTATCGACGAGCCCCAGAATTTTACTCTTCTTCTCCAGGATTGGGCTCGAATCGATCGCACTGATGAGCGTCTGCGTGTATCGAACCTAACTTTCCACCCATCGACGGAGGGTACGCTCCATACCTCCTATTCATGCTCCCCATCTCACTGTTTCCAGCTGAGTCGGGACTCGTAACGCAGATCGCCATGTTTCAAAGCATAACATCTCTCAGCATCACTGGAATCTACTCCGTACCCGGCTGCTGGGACGCCCTCACGCAGTTCCGACACCTCGATGCCCTCTCTATCGTGGATTGCCGCATTGACGTCCCCTTGGGCGCCGAACGTCGCACGGTGCTGTCGAGACCCACCAAGATCGAGATGTTTGACACTCTTTTCACCAACCTCGACTCACTGCCACCGTCCTTCTTTTCCTCAGTCCGGGAACTCGACATCATCGCGGAGGAATTGGAGAATCTTGGCCCCGTCGCCGTGGGTACTCTGCGTCTCTGCCCCAACATCTTTATATTCCGCATGAAGAGCCTGTCAGACACCTTCGATATCCCCATCCCCAAACTCATTGCCCCACACTTGTCCGAGTTCCGCGGGGCTTTAGGCCTTCTGCAGGCTTGCTTGGGTTCCTCGCCCGCGCTTTATTCTGTCCTCATTGACGATGACATGGACGGCCCCGAGGCCTGGTCGCTCCTGCTGGCGCTTGATGCCCAAGCACTGACAGAACTCCATATCGACATCTCCTGATGGAGCGAGTCGATTGCAGCCCTCATCGCTGCGAGATTCAGGAATCTCACCAATGTTAAAATTTACACCATGAGGGGCGGCCCCGACCCAGTTCGTCCGCTTTCCAACCTCTGTAAACAATCTGATGCACATTTCAGAACTGGGTGACGACAATGTGGATACCAATGCTCGCATCTTCGGTGAAGAGCTGGGAGTTCGGCGCGGAAACAGGATCGGTCAGGCTCAACCCGAAAGAAGGACTTACGTGGGGGAAGCGAGCGAGGCGCTGGAGGACTTAGAGGCGCGGCTACAGAAGTATTGGGGCCAAATCGAGGAAGATGCAAAATGTACTACCCCTTCAAAACCTTGTTGCAGTGTGGTCGAAATGAGAACACAACACGAGATGCATTTGTATTGCGACTGCAAATCCGACATGTTAGTCGGGGTTCACATTTGCAGGGAAGAGGCGGGTGAGAGGCAAAAAAGCATCTACCAGTTCGCCCATTTCTTGTACCGGCCCAAGTCAAATAGCAATAAATGTTATTTAAATTACAAAGACATCTAATACAGGCACTATGCGTTACTGCAAGACAGTGCATCGTTCGCCATGGAAAAGTCTTGCCGCCGGACACATCGCGGTACGAGAGCGAGACAAAACAACTAAAGGCCAAAAATTATCGACCACTCAAGACATTCGAACAAGAACACGCACCCTATCGTGCCCAGTGGGCCGGATTGTTGGCCTGAACTGTATTCCGCGTACCCACCGGGCGTCTGAACCCATTGGGGGGTACAGGTCCTGCCGGTGGCTGCAACACGACGTTCGGAGCGAGAGCGAGATCCCGGGGTACAAGCCCATATATCCTGGGCACCTCCACGCTCCCAAGTTGAGCGTTAGCCGAGATGTCGAGGACAGCGAAGTGGTCCATCCGGGTCAAGCAAAGGTGCTTGATGACGGTGGCAAACTTGCTTGCCGGCTGGATGTACTGGAGCGCCCAGATTTCAGTCCACGCTACGAGGGGGGTCTTATTGTGGCCGACCCAGTAGCTCCACTGGTTTCTGAACCAGCCCATCGCGGTCAACGCACGATCAAGTTGGGCGTAAACTTGCTCTGGTAGACAAGATCATTGGTCCGTTGCTTCAGAACAAGCGTTAAGACATACGAGACCAGCCGCCCCAGCCGTTGGGAGGAAGCAGCGTACAGACGACGGTGTTGATGTCGTAGGCGATACCGTATGTCGTCTGCGGGTAGGCGACAACCTGCCAATGTAACCACGGTAGATTGGGGCCAACAGCAGGGTTGTTGAAAGGGATGTTGAAGGCAGGATTGTTGAAAGCCATGTTGTCCGGAATGCTGGGACTCCAACGGACGACTCGAGGGATATATGGCTGAAGGGGCGAGGCTTCCTGACGTTACTCACATGAGTTCTGGAACCGCGACTTGTGCAAGCTTCGAGTCGTGGAGCGCTGGATGCTCCGATGGAATTCGGTGTAGAGCACGGAGAGGTACCGTGGCGGCGGCGAGGTACATGACGGCGTACCCTCGATTTTTGTGCCTTTCACATTATGATCCAATGGAAGGTCCGACGTAGGCATGCGCGCCGTTTAATTATCTTCGAGATTTCCATGGGCAGTGCAGGTAACGAGATGAGAGAGCAAAGGAGGTGGCAGGAGGCGAGAAGAGAGATTGGGTCACATCTGATGGTCACGTCACTCGTGCTCTCCTGAAGACAGCACAAACCTCCTACTTTGTCGCTTCACAATGACCGCTCTGGACGTCAATCTTTGCAGCCTACCATGAATCCGCCGCCAAACTCGCCTCACCGCTGTTCTTTGCGTCCCAAGAGGACATGGAGCCCTTCGGTGTGTCCAAAGACAATCGTGCGCTCAAAGGACTGAGATTGCCCGTCTGGTCCACTTTGCGAGCCCCAGCCACGGAAGTTGTGCGAGCTCAGAGTCGACGCTCCATTTGTTCTTACGGTTCGCTCAATAATCGCTCTACCGCTACGGACTTTACGTATGTGGCGCTCAGGGCTTGTCAACCACCACCTGACCTTTGTTTCAAACGCGCACCATGTCCTTCCGCCAACGTACTGCACAAAACCTATCTGAATCCTTTCCGCCGGCACCCCCTCCAACACCAATCTCTGTAAGTTCCCCTACTCTTCCGTCACTTGCTCTCATGATCTTGCACAGACGAACGGCGCATTCTCCAACGCCGCCTCCCATCAACTGTTCCAGGAGGGCAACCGCGACCAAGCTCGCCAAAACTACTGCCTGGACGAATACACAGAGCTGTTCAGGGCGTACGTGCGCCTCGCGGCGTATTGTAATGATTTGATAAAGCTACACACAACAATTCAGTGCGCTCCTCTCCTCTCATGCATACCGATTCGCTGACTCCAGTCCCAGAAGAGAGATCGCGGTACCATCTTTACCTCCCTTCGATCCGGACCAGCCTGCTGCGGTTGAGCTTGCAGCGGATTTGATGGTTGCGGGGCTGGGGGCGGGATGGCGGCGACGAGACTCGACGGGCGTGGCCGATGATTGTAAAACTGTACAGCAGAGGTCATTTGACCTATAGGAAAGCTGTGTCGCTGATCGCCGGCTATAATTGGCTGGCCGATTTGATACTTACTTTGTAAAATTATCCGACAACTGCGGATCTAACAGGAAATAGTGTCTACTTATAGCTCACATATCGCCTCATATCGCCGCTTATGGACCACTTCCTCTTATAGGAGAGAAGCGAGTTTTCCGACAGAATGTGAACGAGCTGAGGTTGGGGCAAATGGATGACGATTGCATGTCTATGAAAAAGGAGGATGCATCGTACGGAAAGTCTATCGCAGGCCTGCCGTCCAGGATGAAAGTTTCGAGCTCCGGACACGCCTGGACGAGCGGGACGAGACCGTCGAGGAACTTCGGATTCAGGAGAACCAGGGTCGTTAATTGGCAACGAGATTGGGTGATGAAGCAAAGCACGGAGGCGGATGAGCCCGTGTCCGTGGCCCCCCTTTCTTCCACCAGGAGAACTTGGAGGGCCGGTGCAATGATGCGAGACATAAGTGGGGTTTTCGTGCAGAGGTAGCGAAGTAGAGGGAGGGTAACCACGCATTGGTCGTCATCGATCGTGTCCTCGTCTTCGCATCTAATGGCACAGTCAATCAATCCTGGCGCCCTCCGCAAGATGTCAAGTTGCTCCATGGCAGGGAATTCTCCGCGGTATCGTTTAATCTGCGTCCATGGAATGGAGAAGCACGGAGAATGACTTCCAGCGAAGCTGCCGGTGAGGAAGACCTCGGACAGTCGCGGTGCGGTGGAAAAGACGTCCCAACCCTGGTCGGATACTGGTAGCTCACTATACACAATGAATTCGAGCTGAACGAGATGCGAGAGACGGCCTTTCGTGGCTTGGAAGAGCTCAAGAAGGGCACGCGCCTTCCCCTGCCCAGGGCATTTGACATGGAGTGAACCCCAGCGATCCGAGAGGGGGAGGAGTAAATCCCACACCGAGTTCTCTCCCAACGCTTCTTTCGTTCCTCCTTCCTCCCAATTGAAGTGAATGTGAAGCGGTACATATAGTCTGTGAAAAACTCGACCTCGGGATCATGAAGAATCGTGACGGTATCCCAGAGCCTGGGACATGCGAGAGCTGTATCCCTCCACAGCCTGCAGATATGGCCAAGTATCCACGGGGGTTGTTCGACTTCATAGAAGCTTATCCGGCGAGGCACCGGTCGTACCCTCGCGAATATTTCGCAGAGCACCTCGGGCGGGACGCGCCTCACAGGGGAGGAATCGTTCAAGAAATTCAGGGTTGTGGAGACGACTGTATCGGCCTCGGAGGTCATGGATGCTGCGAGGCCTGGCGATGAGAAGACGTCGACAAAGCCCAAAGGACAAAAGGGCACAAGAAGCGTCTGATGGCATCACCGTGACTAAAGCTCCACCTCCTACCATGACTCCGAGACGCGTACCTGACGAGATTCTTCACGAAATCTTCTCCTCTGCGCTGTCTGTCCCCGACGAGACATTCTCCTCTCATCGCTCCGCTTCTGTCCCTCCGGAGGCTGTCGACGAGCCCGGTTCCTCAATCCTACTCGTATGCAAGAGGTGGCTCCGCATCGCGACACCACTACTGTACAAGACCGTCATCCTTCGGAGCAGAGGTCAAGCCCAAGCTCTGGAACTCGCCCTCCGCAGCAATCCCCAGCTAGGGCTCCTCATCAAGCAGCTCCGCATCGAGGGCGGATACGGCGTCTCCATGTACACGGTTCTTCGGGCAGCCAAAAACCTGGCCGATATTTGTGTCTCCCTGGACCTCGATGAGAAAGACAGTAGCAAGGGCCTATGCCACGGATTGAAGTTGATCAGCCCCGCTCGTCTTGTCCTCGTGTACTACCCAGCGCAATTCACCATCCGGCGATCGACGCTGGACCTCATAGAGGCGGTCGTTACATGCATTCCGAAATGGAATAATCTGGTGCGTTCTGAGCTGTCCCCTTCACTCGGTGTCCTGACTTTCCACCAGGCGGTGGTCGAGATGCCCCACGATTCGCCGGAGGGCATCTCCGACCACAACGACGTAGTTGCCAAGCCGTTGAAAAGTGCAAAGAATCTTCGCAGCCTCGTCCTCTCCGGCTACGAGAAGCACTTGTTCGCCGATGGCATCATACCCCAATATATTTCGGACATCGCGTCAAATCCGTATCTGCAAGAAATCCGACCCAAAGTGCTGCCTCGTAAATCGTTGGGTATCGGCTTTGCGCAAGTTGTGCAGGGCAACCCTAGACTTTCAGAGCTGTTTGATCTTCGGTAACCCAGTCTTTTTTTTCAATCTTTGCCTGCTCGCCGACCGAGTGTTGACAGTCGCTTTGGTATCTCCCCATTCGTCTATCCCGCCCAGCTCACAGCCAATCCACAACTCGAGGACACTATCTGGGATCGTATTCTTTCCCACCTGTTCCAGATTATTCATCCTGAAGACGGAGAGTGGGACGAAGACGACGAAATGGAATTCGAGCTGCCACCCGCTCCGAGTTCCTATCTACTCGTCTGCAAGCTATTCGCGGTCAGCCCCGACTATTCTTTTCACTATCTCTTGTTTATGTTCAATAGCGCCTCGGCATTCCCCATCTCTACCGGAATCCATATCTTGATTCGGTCCTGGCTTTGGGTAATTTATCGCAACGGCTCGCGGATCAACCATCTCTGGGAGTGCATGTCCGTCGCCTCAGCCTGTGGATCTACGGAGACTACGCCGATAGCGTTCCCTTTGAAGATATCGTGACACGGCTTCCTGGCATGTTGGAGTTCAAGTTGGACGGTCATCCTTTGTACCGCTGGTCTTGGAAAGTCATCACGGAACTAGCCATGCATTGTGGCGGCAGTCTCCAGACCTTCCAAGCGCCCATCGTTGGTTCCATGGCGGAAACAATCGATCCCTCCATTTTGGCTCAATTTCCGCGTATGCGGTCCTTCACCTGGGACTGTGAAGTCGCCTTCGATACGGCTGGCATCACGGATGTGACCAACATGTTAAGCCAACTGAAGGATCTGTCCATTGGTGCTGCCCACCCGTCGTTTCACACCATCATGTCGCAAATGCAGTACGTGCACTCTGATGTCAGACTCTTTCTACTTTTAACAAGTCTCAACAGGCTCCCGGCTTTGCGCAGCCTCAAATTCAACCCAAACGCTACGATGATACCCAACGGTCTTTTTCTCCCGACACACGGCGGGAAATTGGAGGAGCTGACTCTTGCACCCGCTCATATGACTTCCGATGCAGACGTCTTCACTCTGTGCCCGTCGATCAAAGTTCTGACCAGTAGATGTCGTTCGGGATCCAAAGTGGATTCTTCCCTCTGCTTGTGTCTTGCGTTTGCTAAGGTGAATCCTAGATCTCGTTGGGTACATCCAAGTGGCGTCACCCACATCGATCGATCGAGCGCATTGTACTGTGGACACGCGGATTCGTGTAATTAGTTTCGGCGCAATTGGTTGACGGCCACTGACTGCTGGATAGGGAAGACACAGAATCGCGACTTGTGGATTTTCTCGCCAGTATCGATCCCACGTTACTTCCCGCTCTTAGAGAAATTCAACACGATGCTTTCGACTGGACCTCGGTGTACGTACTCATGCCGTTTTCCGTCGTCCTGGTTCTCACGAATTTGCAGTCACAAACCCCCTTCCTCGTTAATGGTCCAGTGGGCAAACCATTTCATCGCTCGAAACATTCATCTTGTGCACGAAAAAGGTGGTCGTTGGCGGCCTCGCAGGCAGTATGTGGCTGAGAAGGAGGGGAATTACTTAGACTAATAACATTGTGTTCCTCGGCCATCGGTGCACGAGAGGTTCGAGCATACAATAAATCTTCACATACTCAGTGCAGTCACTAGCCCATCATCTCACCGGTTAGAGGTCCACCGGGAGGCAGACTTGCCGGCAAAATGATTCGGATCAATTGATCACCTGATATCAGTAACGTGACTTATGTTCCACTCAAGTTCAACCTCGAAATAAAGCAGAATGGAAATCCACTGGGTCCGCTAAGACCGGTACAAATTGACACAGGGATTAATTTCGTTCCGCCGTATCGTCGTCACCTATGTGTCCGCAGTCTCAGAAACCGCCGAGTCATCTACACCATCGACACTCTCGAACTCTCCTTGTTTTCCCCGTCCCAAATCCGCGCCTCCATCACTCGCCGCTTGAACCAGCTGTGTATCTGCCTGCCCGCATTCCGGTTCAACTTGAAGGGGCCTGGCGTATCCCGGCGGTGGACTCGGATGGTCATCATCATCTTCCTCCGAGTCAAACTCCGACCCCGACACGCTGGACTTACTCAGCGTGTCCTGAGTCTGAGCTACAACCCACTCCACAACGCCCTCGACAGCTGCTTTGGGATCACCTTTCTTGGTGAACAGATACCCCTGGATCTGTGCGATCGAATACGTATCGGTAGGCACGGAGGCGGCGAAGTCGGCCGCATAACGAGCGACCTCTTCCTCCGTGTCTGGAAGCGACGATGTTTTTGTGCCACTCTCGTCGATAGATTTCGGATTTTCGGCATCCAGGGGACGGAAGAAGACCTTGAATACGCCCTCGATCTGTGCTGTGCTGGCAAGACGGAATTCGATCTGAAACCGAGCCTTCATTCGAGGAACCGCGTGCAATTTGATTCTCACCTTCACATCCATTCGCCCGGGTCTAATCAACGCTGGGTCCAAATGATCTATGTGGTTCGTCTGGAGAAGGTTTTCTCAGAAAGTGTCCCGGAGGACTTAGTATATACAGCGCACCGTAGCAAAAGTAATCCGTCCCTCCCCGCTTGAGATTGAATCCAAAACATTGAGTAGACCGCTGAGTGTTACAGCTGATCTAGGCTCCGAATGGTGGTTTTGAGCGTGTTGATGGTCGACTCTCGACGGGAAAGCGCAATCTATATCCCTGCGATACCAAGGGCGTTACTAAGAAAACGCGCAAATATGATGATGAAGTCAGACGACGGACTCGAGAAGCAAGATACACCGGGAAGGTGTGTGGCTGATCAGTTCGCCGAGGGTGTAATCGTTCATCCCGGCGTTGGCCAGTGGGATTACATATATCTGAGACAGTCAGATGTAGGTTCAATTGCACAGAGATATGGAGTTCGGACCTCCAGCTCGAGCTCTCCCGCCTGAACAAACATATCAGTAAAATAGAGCATCACTTCAAACACAAATCATACAATCGCATGAACCGTCGAGCTCTTCCCAGTCCCCGGTGCTCCATCTTTCAAGTATCAACAGAAGATCAGACTCCAGAAGGCAGACGTACAAAGGAGGTATCCTCTCCGATGCGGGATCCCCGCCCTGCTATACCATTCCTTGCCTGCCAAAAAGTCCTTGGCGTCGTTCAGTATCGTTTCTTTGGTTGATCCCGGCAGGAGGAGCGTGGAGAGTGCTCGCCGAGACTTGCTGATGGTGCGTCCCCAAACGCCGTTCTACGGTTCAATTCAAACGATTATCAGTGGGTGTCAGCTGCTTTAGGCTGTTACGCACCCCGTTGGCCAGGTGAACAGAGACTTTGTCCCTTCCGGAATAACGTTCCTTGACGTGGGCCACAAAATCGGATAGGACCTTTCGGTCGGAGGAATGTAAGCTATACAATTGAACAACAACTATAGAGCCAGCAGCCGGGACGTATCGCTCCGAATCATCATCACCCGCCCGCGCTGGCGGCCAACCGAGGTCAGACTGCCAGCTCGTCACGGCGAGGTTCATCGTGCTGTTAAAGGCATCTATGCTTATCTGAAGGTACTGAGTACCGTGGTGTGTACACAGAAGGAAAGGACTCGGAGCGCACCAGGTATTCGAGGACCCAGTGATATGCGGTGTCACCGTGGAAAAAAGTAGCGTTCAGAAGTGACTCGGACTTGTGGAATCAGTATGAATTGCCTTGAGCCGGAATCGAGGTCCAAGACTCACCGGCTCAGAGCGCACGTCAAACTGTTTCCGGGGTACGAGCTGTGAATTGGCATAATAAAACTCCCGAGCGGTGGATACGAAGTCGTCTAGAATGCGTGTATTGCGACTCCACAACCTGGGACAGTTTCTCGTTAGTGCTGCTGCTGAGAACTACGAGTTGAAGGTCCCGACGTTATCATGAGGGTCCCTTTGTGCGCGTTCTCAGCATCGGAGTAGCGAGGAGAACGCTTTCTCTTTGAAGACGAGGATAAGCATACATTGTTCTTGCAGCGAGAATCAGAACACATACGATGGTCATCCAGTATCCCCTCCACCGCAACAACGAAGGACTTTGAGTAGGAGCAGCTTCGTACGAAGGCGCAGGGTGATTGGTCATTTTGCCGGAGTTGGGCATCGGAAGGAGGCGACCGCATGGCTTGTAGACAGCTGAGTTCCTAGCGAGGACGTTGAACGTCTTACTCTCGTTCCACAGGTTCTGGTTTTCGAGGTAGGCCGTAACCCAGTCGTATGCAAAGTCGTCCATCTGAAATTCAGCTTTGACCTGGAGTGTTTGCGTTGGTGAGGTGCATGGGGAGGGAGGTACTCGTACCACAAAAACTGTCAACCGAAGCCGTCGGTGAGCATCGAGAACGAGGCTAGGGTACTTGACGTACATTCCTGCCAAAACTCCAGACCCTTCTCCCCAACCATGCGCCCGACTTCAACGATGGTGCCGAGAGTTATGAGACGGAATAGATCCTTGACAGTGGGGTTCGACCCGACTGCGCGCAAGCCGGAGAGTCCGAATCCCAGAAAATGCGTCCCCGTGTGAAGGGAACGCGAGGCAAGATGCTTGATGAGGCGCAGGAGAATGTCAAATATGTTCATTGAGACTTGAGCGGGGGAGGAGAGATGGTGGGTGTATGCTGTGCGGCTCGACTGATTATTTATACCCACAGCCATTGGACCCACCAGGGCGTGCATTTTTCATCATCATCACCACAAGACGGCGATATGCTTTCCGGATGACTCGGGTCTTTCTTTATATGGGCACTCGAGGAATAGCAATCTTGCATTCGAGTATAGCTTCCTGCCAGTCCAGGCGCCTATTTCCAACAGGTTGAATGATATATCTAGGGCAACTGAACACTTGCATGGTATGTATACCATGAAGGATGCGATGGTGATATCGCACAGTGTGGCAGTTGCAAGCGAGATACCAGAGGCCTATTCGTGGAACAGCAATCTGACAGAAGCGGTCCGTGGGATGCTCACGCGTCTTCGTGGCAAGAAATGAATTCAGACTAGGAACGGGTGCGAGTCAATATCAACGCAAAAGTACGGTAGAAATGGATGACGTACCTCGCAGAATCGTCACAGATTTACAGGTTCAAAGAAATAAATAAAAAGGGAGAAATAGCGTGAGATGTGAATCTCACACGACATTCAGTGCCCGAGAGTCCTTGTCCTCTGGGACCACCGAGGTGCGCCGAACAATATCTGCAGCAGACGCGGATAACGACTGTTCCACCCCGCTCCCTGTGACGCCGCTTGTGGTCAGGGTGGGGACCGCAGACATGGCGGCGATGTCCTGTAAAGTCGGAGGAGGATCAGGATGATCGTCTCGTCCGCCGATGGTCACAGCGCACGAGTTTAGCAGCGCCTGTATGCCCACAATTAGTCTGGAGGTACCCGGCAGAGACACGGCGGACGGACGATTGACCAACATGGCATTCGACTATAGCTTTCCGAGAGTCCAGGCGCCTATTTCGAAGAAATTGTCATTGGAGAAACACGATCGGATCACGAGTTGGAAGAGGGCAACAGTCGCGGTCAAGGCCCCGGTCTCAATGGTGTATCGAATTAATCTGGAGATCATGTGTTTTGCATGCGATGGTGATATCGCACGCGCGGAGGTTGGGAGCCGAATCCTAGCGGCCTATCGGTTCAAGCTTGCTAAAAGATTCGAAAAAGGGGAAAAAAAGAACACACATACGATCATAGTCAGCGGCCTCCTCAGCATGTCCGTCAACGGAATCGACTTGGCGACGATACCTTGTGCGATGCCTGAACCCAATTGGATGAACGCCAACTAAGTATTGGGGATGAGAGCTGAACGAAGAGGAGGCAAGTCATGACCACGCACCACGAGGATGACTCCGCCAGCAAGCATGGAGCCCGAAAACGTATAGAGGCGGTACGCATAGAAACTCTGGACGATGGTAGCGATGAAAGAGGGCAGGATCGCTGCGGGGAGCCAGAAGAAAGAGTCGTCGCTCAGAAGCGTGAAATTTCCAAATCCAGATCCGAAATATTTGCACCTAAGAAAAATTATGGCACACCAAATGTATGTGTGGTCATTCCTCGTACGCGGCATAAAATGACAAGGCAGTCTGAGCGATGTCGAGGAGAAGAACGGTGTACACGACGACCTTGATAAATCTGCGATCGTTGGGAAATGCGCAATAATAGTGGTCTAAAAAGATGTAAGCTTGGAATTCATGAGCTAACAGGTCAAGTCACATACAAACTTGAACTACCAAGGAGCCCATCAGAGTGAAGCTGAAGCACATGCCAAACAGCTGTAGGCGTCTGGGTCAGAGACACTGGACACACAGAATCTGAGCGATTGACCGGAGGGGTTGCCCTGTCGAGGTATTGAGGTGTTCCAACTTCCAAGGGACAGAGTAAACACACCAAGCACCCAAATCGTCGGCCATTTGTGGGGAAACACCGAATCGATACCAGCACCAGACCGATCCATCCAGACTTTAAAAGTCGCGGCCAAGTGCGAGCTGCCGTCAAGTAGGAGGATAAAAGCAGGCTCATTTCGTTTAAAAGCGGCTATATATGGCGGGGTTAGCTCCAGAGAAACCTGATATCGAGGCGCAAAAGCTGAGAGAGGGCAAAATACGCACTGCATTTCACCATGTAACGAGTCGGCGCAGCTGGGGAGGTAAAGATCGGCGCACCCTCAAAAAAAGGTTGGCTTTTCTTGGAACAGACGCGCGTCTGTCTTCGGCATGGGTGAAAAGGAATAAGGACGCGACGCAATTGGATGAACACCAACTATTAGCGGAGATGACAACCGAAGAAAGAGGAGGCCGTCGATCCCGGAATTTCGCAGCAAAAATCAAGCGTCAGGTCCAGGACACACAAAAGTGCCCACATCGTCCGCCGGGATTGTGTTATTCATTTGGGGCAATAAAAGCACCAGACCGACCCATCTAGACTTCGAACTTGCCGATGCCGTGTATGAGGATAACAGCAGCCTGCGGGATTGTTTTGCCTAAAAACGGCGGGGTTAGCTTCAGAGATATCTGAATGAGGTGCAAAAGCTGAGAGAGGGCAGAGTGCATCTCGCAGCTGCAGGACAGATCGTGTGAGGCATGATGCATGATGGACGAAAGCAGCGGGAAGATCATTTCGTGATCCGATCATGTGGCTGTAACCTTCCCCAAGCCCTGTCCCCGACTCCCTTCCTCGGACCTCCTCCCGCTTGTACCGCTGGCCAGTGCCATTCCCATGTCCGGTGAAACAAGTGCACGACTCTCTTCTACACCTCTCCGCCGGCGGATGCACATCCTGGAACGTGCCAGTCGCTCGTTCGCTACAGCCGAGTCTAGCACTCGCAACGGTGACGCAGACGACGGAGACGACGATATGCAGCCCTTACCCTCCCCACCAACATCCCACGACTACCATTTTGACGAAGACGACGAGGAGGAGGAGGAGCACGGCTCTGTGGGCGAAGACGGGGGCATCTCGACTGCGACTGCAGCCCCGTTCTATCCTGACGCCGTATACGAACCACCTACATCCAGTTCATGGTACAAGCCCTCTTACACCGTGCTCCTTGCGCTCGCGCCGCCAATAGCCAACTGGCTGACGGGTGGAGATCACCTCAAAGACTTGCTTCTACTCCTTTTGCTGGTATTCTATCTGCATCAGCTCATCGAAGGTGGTTTGCCCCCATATCTACCTACCCCTTACATGTCCCTAAACGATGTCACAGTTCCATGGAACCTTTACCACGCTGCCCGTCCCCGTCGTCTACCCACATCCGCCGTTCCGAGTGCTCAGCCGTTAATGGCCACCCGCGCCCAATCCGAACTGCGCAGACTCGAATTGTTCCTCCTCTTCATCTGCTTCCTCGCCCCACTCCTTGGCGTCGCTCTCCTCCGCTCCCTAGCCACCGTCACCACCGGCTCACCAACCCCTATCTCCTGGTTCTCCACCTCGATTTTCGCGCTGCTCACAGGGCTGCGGCCCCTTCGCGAGCTCACTGCGCGTATCACATCCAGGACGAGCATCCTCCACACGCAGTCACACGCCTATACTGCCCCGCCTCCTCCTCCTCCGACAGCTCCCGACGCTCAAGTGGCAGCCCTCACCGCCCAGGTCGCAGCCCTCGAGGCGGCCGTGGCACGGCTCACGCAGCGTGAGGAGGCGTTGTATACGTACGTCGAGGATGCTCTCGCACCGCTCGAAAAGGGCATGCGTCGTGTCGAGCGTCGAGTAGGCAAGCTACGGGCTGCTAGGAAGGCTGAGCAGGAGCCAGAGCCCCCCGTGACGCCGGGCGGCAGCACCATCTTCGTCCCTGCCCAGCGCAAGTCCCTGCTTACTACATGGCTCTCTTCACCCACCGTTAATCCCATCCCGATGCGCCCAGCCCCTCCTCCGCCCGTTCCAAAGCTCCAAATGCCCATACACTCCCCACGCCGTCTTCACCTCGACTCGATCCCCGAGGAGGAGGTCGAGTACGTTGCAGTGGCTTCCACGTCGTCCTCCGTTCGCACGTTACCACCAGCGTACTCGGCTCCTCCCCCTGTAGCCGTCCACGCAAAACCCAAACCGGCTTTGCTCACGCGTGAAGCCATCCTCGCACTCCTACCCGCGACGCCAGCAGCCCTCGGCCGTGCGCTCGTCGTGCTCGCGCTGTGGCCTGTGTGGCTCGTGCTGCTGCCTGTACGGGTGGGATTGAGGTACTTGGTCGGGGCCATGGGATAGGGATAGGGATATGCGGCGACCCCTTCCTCGGATGTGATGCACGTTAGCTTGTATTCTCCCTCCCTCCCTCCCTCCCTCCTCTCCTCACCATTTTGGTCCTCGTCGCTCCCTCCCCCGTCTCTCGGCTTTAAAAACTCTATCATACTTATTCCTCAAGAGTCCCTGGTGGCTCGCTATCTCGTATCGTAAACCCTTAGAAATTGCGTAGTGTGTATTGTAACGAAAGTAAAAGTGTCCTTTTGTACCAAGCATGTCCCATTACGATTGGAGTCAGTAATACTCCAAGATCCTCAATGCTCATCCGCCCCTTCCCAACCCCACTGCACCATCTCGGACACCCCATGATGCTCCCCGACACGCCGTCGTGCGAGGATAGACACGGTGGACGTGGCGGTGCCGATGAATCCCAGAGCGGAGGATTGGATGACGGCGTCAATGAACATTGGGTACCTGTCCACCGTCAATTTCGACTTCATCCGGGAGACAAGAAATGAGACAGACCAAGCCCCATAAACTTGCACCGTCCTCTCACTCTTATGATCCGCCCTCTTCCACCCCAAGGCACTTACGCCAGCCCACCACCCCGAATCCTCCTCATCGCTCGTCGCAATGACATGCGTGACGCGTATACCCCTGCTTTCGTATATGTACGTCTGCATCTCTTGCACGCGTTGGGCATATGCGGATATGGGTGCGAAGCATTCCGTGGAGGGCACGCCCCAGATTTCGCACCAGACGGAAAAGTCGCCGCGTCGGGCGTGGATGGCGATGTACTATTCGTTGTCAAATGTCAGATACTTTTGAAGGAGAGGAGAGGGAAACGCACAGGAGGAACGACCTCGCCTTCCCCCAGCCCAAACGCCCGCCTGATGTAGGCCTCCCCGATACCCTGAATCGACTCGGTGAAATACATATGCCGCCCAACAGACTGCCACGCCGGGTGCATGTCCGTCTCTTCCAGCGCCTCGAGTCCAAAGTACATGCTGTTGCAGCAGAAGAGGTGCGTATCGGGTGGATGGGACGTCCCATGAATTCGAGACGGCTCGGCTGCAGGGAATGTGGGTAGTTGGATGGCGCGCGGGGTGAAGGAGACGAGGGCAGCCAGTGGCCAGAGGAGGAGGGAGGGCGCGTCTTCGGCGTGGCTGGCCAGGCGGACCCAGTCACGGGCACGGGTGTACGAGATGTCTGGATGTATTGTGAGGTGGTGCGGATGGAGACATGGGTATCGTACCGAGTTTGAGGTCCACGGGTGGGTCGAGGTACTCGGAGCCATAATCCCATGTCTTGTTCTGGATGTCCCAGCAGCCAAGCTCCTCGATTATCTCGCTCTTGAGATCCTATCACGATTCTTCAGCAGGCTGGATTTGCGACAAGGCTACGACGTACCTTGACCTGCCGCCACTCGAGGATCGGAATGCCCGTGGCGCGCCGGAGCCGCGGGACGTCGAAAACGTCGCCAAAGTCCATGTGAGGCAGACTGGGATCGAGGTGGACCGGTCGGAATCTGGGTATTATGGGCACCCGCTCGGTCATTTGTGCCAGGTATATCAGATTCATCTGTCCCGCATTAGACTGCAGTCTGGTGCAAAAGGAAGACGCAGCGTACGAATTCGATGACTTGGTTCGCTGCAAGATACTGTGAGTGGCGTTTTTCTCGAGGTGGAGGAGACGGACAGGACGTACACCACCCATTGGCTGGCCAGCTCGTAACATACTTGACTTCCGGGCGCAGATTATCTGCGTCAGAGTGAGTCAATGCCACCACTCATGCTGCGCACACGCACCTCGGAAAGCCGCTGTCGGAGGCCCGTTCAAGAGCAGCTGCGAAGGGTAAGACTCGGCGAGCCGTGGATCCCTTTCCCTCCAAAAACTCGAGTTGAGAAACCAGACGACGAGTACGACTTGGACAAAAGTGACGCTGAGGCCGATTCGGTGCTTGGTGGGTAGAGGGAATAGCTTCTTCATCCGCAGTGACGAGGATGACGGCTGTCGCCTAGAGTCTGAGGGGCTGGTGCCCCTGGGACGTCAAGAATGATACAGGAGATAGCACATATGCCAAGGCGATTCCGGTGGTCTTCGTGCCAAATTCCAACTGCACGTAGGGGACATTGTGGGCAGAAAGCAGGAAGAGCGGGATGAGTGGAAGGAGGAGACTCGGTCCGCTGATACGAATCAAAAAGTCTGTCTTCTGCCACCATCCGCCTCTAGATCTGGTACTTGCCAAGCTACGACACCATTCTGGACGTTGACAAGCTCCCACAGCATCGGATGGCCAAACCTTTCGAAATCCCGGAGCTCTTGGCCTCCATCCTGCGCTTTGTGGACACCGACGACCTCCCCGCGACCGCCCTGATAAACCTCGCCTGGAGTGTCCCATCTCAGCGCCGCCTGTTCTCGGAAATCCAGCTTCACGTCGAGGACGGACGATATCAGCCTTGCCGTAGTCTGCTGGCGACATTCGAGCGTTCTCCTCACCTCGCCACTTCAGGCTACCTCAAAGCCTACCTACTTAGGCTTGACATATGGCTGAGGGGTGGGGCCTAAGTAGGTCCCAGGAAGTGGGTATACCCAGTGGTGGTGCACCCACCCACAGCGGTGGGTATACCTACCTGGGGATACCCACCATGTCACGTCACACTGCGTGGTGGGTATACCCACCTCCCACCGAGCCAGCTCGTTTTTGCGATTCTGGGGGCTGTATGGGGCGGTTTTTGTGCCTGCTTGTGGCCCCCGGCTGGTGGCTAGCAGGCCACCTCGTTTTGGGGATTTTCACAGCTGTACGGGGCAGTTTTTGTGCCTGCTGCTGGCCCTGGCTGGTGGCTAGTAGCCCAGCTCGTTTTGGGGATTTTGGGGCTGTACGGGGTGGTTTTCGTGCCTGATGCTGGCCCCTGGCTGGTGGCTAGTAGCCCAGCTCGTTTTGGCGATTTTCACGGCTGTATGGGGCGGTTTTCGTGTGGCCCCCTGGCTGGTGGCTAGCAGCCCAGGTTGTTTTGACCAATTTTGGTGCTGTACTGTCTGGGGCGGTTTTTGTCCCTGCTGCTGGGCTGCTCATAGTCAACTCGCTTTTGCAATTTTACCACAATTATGGGCTCATCTTTGGGCCTCTTCCTACTGCTGGGCTAGTAGCTGATGGCCCAGTCCAATCGTCATATTTCCTGTCCAATTGACGTTGGGTTTCATATCCAGCTTGCTTTTGCCATTGTGGCACACGTACCATACAGCTGGTCCCAGGTCATGGATAGTGGCTGACAGTATGCTTGCTTTTTGTATCCTTCTCGTGTCTGTTGTTGCATTACTATTAGTATTAGCCAGGGTGATTCTCGCCATACTTAAACAGCCGTGTTGGCACATATGCTAATATCAATCGATCGAGGGACAACAACCTTCAGGAATTAATTATACAAGACACCATACCAGCTGGAAAATTTGGCTGGTCTGCACCATGGGCACACATGCTCACTGTGGGTATACCCACCATCTCATTTGCAAGGTGAGCATACTCACCGTGGGTATACCCACCATGCCATTCGCAAAGTGGGGATACCCACTGTGGGTATACCCACCATTCCATTTGCAAAGTGGGGATACTCGCTGTGGGTATACCCACCTCACATTGGACAGAGTGGGTATCCCACCGAGGGTATCCCGAAAAAGGTGAGGACCCTCACGGTGGGTATCCCCACTCCCACCAACGCAAGGTGGGTATCCATCCCCACCCACTGTGTTTTTGGCAAGGTGGGTATCCCCACTCTCTCCTGTTTAGAAGTGGGTACACCCACCTCACAAAGATGGAGAGGTGGGTGTACCCACTTCTAAACAGGAGAGAGTGGGGATACCCACCCTTCCAAAAGCACAGGTGGGTGTACCCACTCCCCTGCCCCAGCAAGGTGGGTATACCCACCGAAACCATGATTCTGGGTAGGTATACCCACCTCAAGTTCTTCTTTGTGAGTATACCCACCTGGCTCTGTTCTGGCTTCAAGCCACAAAAGTTCAGTGGCACAAAAAGAGTGCTGAAGCGGGAATTGAACGGTTGACCACAAACACTGATGGGACCAGGCAACTTTACCACTGCGGCAACAAGGCATTGCAAATAAGTAGAGCATGATTTTCTAGGTGCGTCCCTTCCCATGAGAAATCAAACGAAAGAAGGTGAGTCCCAAAAAGAATGCCAGACCCAGGAATTGAACTGGTGACCATAACTGTTGACACATTGATTACAAGCAAGCGAGTTACCACTGAGCCAGAAAGACATTGGCAATGGTTCGAGTACGAGTTCCTACCTGCGTCCCTTCCACTGAGAAATCCAAATAAAAGAAACCTACAAGGTACGCCTTTGCAACTCAATCCTCTCCATAGAATATCTGTACAAAGAAGCAGGCTGTCAAGCAACTCGGCATTTCCGAATTCGATGATTGCTGTGCTGACCAAACAATGTGCCACAACAACCGATATCGTCCGAATTAGGCAGTTTTCTTGGAATCAATGCAGGAGGTCAAGCAAGTATCATATTACACATGTATACATATTCCATATTCTCAGAACTTCAAGAGTTTTCGATAAAACGCTGCCACCTTGGCTTGCTCATCCGTCAAGATCGGCACGATACCTTGGGGCAACGGAATCCATTCCTCCCCGTTGGAAACCTCCACGCTCGCATATTCCTCCGCTGCGAAGGTCTTGCCCGCCGCCACAGGACTCAGATCGTCCACAGGGAATGGCTTGGAGCGCCGCGTACCGTTAACCCACCGGCACATCGTCGGTGCGACCGGACTGGACTCTCGCTCTTCGCCGTGATTGATCGCAATAGGAAGGGTAAGGCGGGAGGTCGAGGGAGCGCCAACGTCCCCTTGAGTAATCGGGGCGGGAGGAGTGGGACGCTTCGGGGCTGGTTCTTCCTCGGGAGGACCCGCGGCGGCTCTCTTGCGGGAAGGCTGCGCGCTACCTGAAGGACGTTCCTCCTCCGTGTCCGCTGCTGCTGCCTGTTTCTGACGAGGCCGGCGGGGCAGCGGGCGCTGAGGACGCTCTACCCTATCGTCCTCCTCTTTGTCCTGCGCGCGCGCATCCTTGTCGTTGTCACCGTCTTCCTCGTTGCTCAAATCGACGCCACCGAGCTGTTTGATGAGCTTGGGGGCATCCTTGGCGTAGAGGAGGGTCGACCCGTCGACACCCGTGATGATGGGTACCTTGGCCAGAGCCGCGCCCTCGAGCGCCATTTCCTCTGCGTCATTGTCAGATTAAAGTGATATATCTGGAGAGTAGCTGACTCACCCTCACTCCACGACTCAATTTCTACCGTATCATCGTCGTCGTCTTCCTCATCATTCTCGCCGTGGTATTTCGCCTTCATTGCCTCCCAGAGCTTGTACCATTGTTTCTTGGCGTCGCCCTTGATGCTCTTCAAGCTGAAGGACTTGCCCGGGTGTGAGCTCTTGAGCGCAATCGGCCAGTTCTTGATGCGCAGGTGATAGGTAACTGCGACATCGGCGAACGTCCAAGAGAACTGCGACTTTCTCATCAATTTTGAAGGAGGCTCTTCGTCGCGCTCGCGGAAAACGAGACCTATACAATAGCGGTGAGAACGCCATCACGGCAAGGGTGGATGGCGACGACGTACAAGCACTATTCAGAAACAGACGCCCAATGGTGCGCGTGAATACGTCGGGCTTCTTGTCCCCAGGGTGCGGGGTGAAATCGATGATGACGGGCTGAGCATCGCTGCCTTCCGCCTCACGTCGCACCATCTTGACCATTCTACGTGCAATCAGTTGGGTCTCATCGGGGGGTGGACGTACAGACGCACCTTAGCATTGCTGAGAAGTTGAGTAGCTTGGTCTTGATAGCCGTTTCGTAGCTAGCGTGCAGGGTAAAGAAATCTGGCGAGCCACCCCAAATGACTGCCTCGGCCGTGAATGAATCGATGGCGAAGCCGAAGACGTCCACGTCGCTGGTCTGGTATGTCAGAGTACTCTAAGAGAATATATTAGTATAAGACCCAAGTAAAGACGAGCGTGGTCTTACCTCCCGGATGAAAGGCTTAACGACCTTGTTCATGACAGCGCGTCCGTGGCCGCTTGCTTTCCTCCCCTCCAATACCACTGCTGTGATACCGGCGTACCACGCCAGTAACCCCGACTTGATCTCATTCCGTGTCTTCTCGTCGTCTTCTGGGATGTCTTCAAAAAGCGCGGCATACGCGTCTTTGCATTGGCCCTTGTATTCATCCACGCTCACTATGAAGAGGCGAAATCAGTATTGGAAACAAGTGCGACCGGCAGACAGAAATGACGCACTTTCTTTGGGTTTCGGGTGGTCGACGCGATACTTGACTTGGAACGCGTTCCAGGGGTTATCCGTCCTCGACCGCGTTTTGTGGTCGCCCACCGCCTTGAACAGAGTGGATACTCGCTTGCCAGCGCCACGCGCAATGTTGTGCATGGCTTTCTGGTACGCACGACGCGCCTCATGGGCCCTTTCGAGGTCCTCCTCCCCCAACGGCCCCGGCTTGAGGTCCTAAGCGACGCCCTCGTCCTCGTCCTCGTCCTCGTCCTCCTCCGACTCTGGTTCGCCCTCCTCATCTTCACCCGCGTGCGACTCGGCGTCTTCCTCGACGGCCTTGGACTTGCCCTTGCGTTTGGCCCTTGCCGTTGTTTCTGCCTCCATGGCTTCAAAGTCTTCTTCATCCTGCTCCTCGTAGTCCACCGCGGCTGGGCACTCCTTCTCCAATCGAGCTCGAGTGTCGGCCTCGGTCGTGCTGAAGTCCGAGACCGACCTGTCGTCGTCGTCGTCGTCGTCCTTAGCGTCAACACCGACGGCGGCGTTGCGATTCCGAAGCACACGTGTGGCAGGAGAAGGCTGCATCCGCAGATGCTCTCCCGGTCCTCGCTGCTGCAGCTGTTGATACGCCTCCGCACGATCCAGCCAAGTTTGTGGCGCGTTGGGAAGAGTGGCTTTGCGGCGAGAGGGGAGACCGGGAGGCCTTGTGGGGGATTCGTCTCCGCCCTGTGGGGATGGCGACGAAGGAGGGAGGGAAGACGGACGGGCAGGGGTGGGTGGCAGAGGTGGGCGCTGCCTCTCACGTTTACGCTGCTGCTGCTGTTTCACGAGTAGCGTCAAATCCAGCTTCGGAGGCGGCGCGACCTTAGCGAGAGCGCGCTGGTCCTTTCAGTAAGTATAGACAACGCTTGGTCAATGGAAACACTGACCTTGGGGTCAACATCATCGTTCTCTTGGTCAAGTTCGTGGCATTGGCTCTCCTTTTCCGCGCGCGTCTCCTCAGCTAGGCGATCCATGGCTTTGCGCATCCGTTCAGAATGCTGAATACCATGCATATTAGTCTCACGTCGCGCCCCTCAGTGAAACACATACCGGTCGGCGTTCCTCCAGCTCGACCTGCCGCTCAGCGCTCTCGTCGACCCCAGAATTGTCGTCTCCGTCGAGGTCAAAGTCAGCGCACTGGTTCTTGAAGTCAAAGTTGTCGAGATCACCCTGCGGGCGTATGGGTAGGTCGATGTCCTCGTCGTCGACGAAAGGCGTAGGAGAGCGTGATTTGCGCTGTAAAGAGGTTAGCATACGCAGCCAAGGCCAATACATGCCACATACTGCGACTGGAGAGTTGGGCTCGACGAGAGGCTGCTGCTCCTCTTCGTCGAGGAGGTCTTGCTTAGGGACGATGGGGACGAAGTCGTCTTCCTCCTCTTCGTCAAGGAGGAGGTCTTGCTGAGGGACGACGGGGGCGGCATCATCTTCCTCCTCTTCGTCAAGGAGAAGGTCTTGCTCGGGGACTTCGTCGGGGATGGGGACGCCAGCATCCTGAAGAACATCAGGGATGTGCTCTTCGACGACAGAGAGAGGCTGTGAGTCGTGCTGCGACAGCTATGAGCCGAAGAATCCGAGGATAATGGCAGGATACGCACTGTGTTCTCGTCAAGGCCTGCAGCGTCTTCCATTTGCACATCGGCATCGATGGCGGGTTCCTGTTCTTCGGGCTCTTCGTCTGGACCAGCCTGCTGCTGCACAACGCGTAAGTTATTATGGGGAAGCCTGTGTCTGCGCGCGCGTACCTCGTCGGCGTTCTGGCCACTTCTGAGGTTCCGGCCGTGCCTTGGTCCTTCGACCTTGGGATTGACCTTCTTGCCCGTCTGGCGATTTTTCTGAGTCCGACAAATTGTAAGAAACCCAAGCCCGGGCAAGAACTGAGATAAATACCGCGGGGGCCGTCTTCTTTTTCTTGGGATTGGTTTTTTTCTTGGGCTCTTCGGTGAGCGGAACTGGTTTTCGGCTTGACGCGCGCTCCTGCATACAGGGACAGTGGACATGAGGTTGTTGTTGTGAAGATGGGTGTTGGCTAGAGGAAGATGGGTCTTGGTTTGTGGTCAAAGTAATTCAGCGTTGGTCGCGTCGCTTGCGCGGACAATAAGGCGCGTAAAACCACCGTACAATGGTGTCGAAGATTTCCCGTGATGCTGCGGAATGACGCTTGGGTCGCTTGGGAGGACAATGAGGCGCGCGCGCGCGAGACCATCGCACAATGGAGTGATTTATCGACAAATTCATTCGGTCAGAAATGGGAATACACTGCCATTGTCTGAGGTGGTTAAAAGGCGCGCAGGCCAGAACTCCAGTCTTCTCTCCTTCTCTTGCCCGTCTCATCCCATCCAGCCTTGGACGTCGCGCCCTGAGTCAGTAATTGGCTCGTCGCCATCGTCCCTCAAACTCCTCCTCCCTAGCCCCCCTGCCTCTCTTTCGTCCCTTGCCACTGGATTCAGCGCGCGTGCCAAGCTCTGTGGATTGAGGTCAGTGATTCAATTGTCGTCTTCACGCCTGGGACTTACTCTTCTCATCCAGCCTTGGACGTTTGTCTCAGGTGGTTAAAAGGCGCGCAGGCCGGAACTCCAGTCTTCTTTCGACCGTCTCATCCCATCCAGCCTTGGATGTCGCGCCCTGAGTATGAGGGTCAGTAATTGGCTTCTCAGCGTCATCCCTCAAACTCACCCTCCCTAGCCAGTCTTCTCTCGCCCGTCTCATCCCATCCAGCCTTGGACGTCGCGCCCTGAGTCAGTAATTGGCTTGTCGCCGTCGTCCCTCAAACTCATCCTCCCTAGCCCCCCTGCCTCTCTTTCGTCCCTTGCTACTGGATTCAGCGCGCGTGCCAAGCTCTGTGGATTGAGGTCAGTGATTCAATCGTCGTCTTCACGCTGGGGACTTACTCTTTTCATCCAGCCTTGGACGTTTGTCCTTAGCAGTATGTCCTCCTCTCTCATCCCTTGCCACTGGATTCAGCGCGCGTGCCTGCGCCCCGACGCCTGCCTGGCCCAAGCTCTGTGGATTGAGGTCAGTGATTCAGTCGTCTTGACCGCTGGGGACTTACTCTTCCCATCCTCGCCTTCTCCTTAGTCGTATGTCCTCCTTGCAGCCCGCCGCGCACGCCTTGATTTCAGATCTGTGGCGCCCGACAACTGGTCTCGGCGTCGTCGGTGGTGCGTGTCGTCTCATGAGGTCTTTTTTCTTCTTCTTTGTTGCTCGTTCTGCTCTCACATGGCTCCAGTGCTCCTTGTACTACGTATTCCCATTGTGGCCCTCCATCTCCGTCTCCCATGGCCCTTCCGCCCCGCCCAACTCCAGCCAGCGGTGACGCCGACATGGGAGTCAAGACCAGGTGGCCGAAGGCTTTCAAACTCCGCCAGCCACCTGACTTGTAGGCAGGTGACGTCGCTGATCTTTGGCACTCGAGCCGTCGATGTGATCAATCAACGGCTCGAGTCCCAAAGATCTGCGACCTCAGCTTGCACTTGTTGATACTGTACAGTGTACAGCCACCTTTTCCGGCTTGACTCATACCTCCATCCCGCCCTATCGTGAGTATGCCCGCCCTCCGTCGGTAGTCAGTAGCGTACATAGTCGTTTGAATACCATTGTCTTCGTCGCCTGACGTGTCTCCCATCCGTTTACGCCCAAGGCGCTGTGAAAAACGACGAAAAAAAAAGTTCTACATACTTGGCGCTGCCCGACACATTCTGCATTCTGCATCCTGTATACGAGCGTATCACTGACAAGCTCCTATTACCCTCTTGCCTGCTCTGCCCCATGCCTGCTGATACTGAGGCTCTTGAAGGCGTCGTCGCGCCAAGCCACGTCATCGCCGCCAGCGACACCAATACATACGCCGACCCTAATACTGCCATGCCTTCGAACGACGACGCTTCCGTCTCTGCCCCACCCGAGCATGCATCATCCCCGCCCATCCTCCCTGACACGTCCTCGCGAGACGCGTTCCTCGATTCCGCGCTCCCCATGCCCAATTCCCCACCACTCGTACGCGCGTTTTCGTAGCTTACTTCCATCTGGACTGATTCCTTTCAAGCACGTCCCAACTCTCGCTCTCCCGCTAAATACAGCCCTCGAAGCAATGGAAACCAGCACCTTGGGCGCGCACCAGGTACGCTATGCCTTGCCCCTCATTCTGTGTGACGATCTCAATCTATTAGCAGCTTTTCGACAACGACGACGACATGGATATCGACTATGACGTTTCGTCGTCGCAAACATCATCGTCGAAAACAAGACGGAAAACCCCGAGAACGAGACAGAAAACCAGACGGAAAACCCGAAAGGCCTGCGAATCCGCACCAAGCGCAAGCCAGTGACGCGCAAAGCAGCCCCCGTGGTGCATCCCACTGCCGACGATCTCCGCCCCTTCAAAAGTGCCCATCTCCGATTTGCAAAACCTTACTGGGGACGTACCTCCTACGCTCTCAGTCCTGGCGATCGAGCCTTCGTCGTTGACGGTCCCCACTGCAAATTTAGTGGATTGGTCGACCACCTGCTGAAGAACGAGCATGGCGAATTCGTGGCCGTGCTCGTCGGCTGGCCATCTGAGACCCCGCATCCCACGATTTCACAGCTGCGCCGACACCTTCTGGACCCAGGCCCCGTTCCCCGCATCTGTGATCGTGTGCTCGTGGTCGATGGGCCCTACCGAGACGAGGTGGCTACCATCGAGTCTATCGAAGGACACATCATCAGGATTGGGAACCCGTCGATGGTAGAGCCTGTAGAAGTGGAGATCGGGCACGTCGCTAGATATTTCTTACCAGGGGATTCGGTATGGATGGCTGGCGAGGACCAGGGCGGTCTTCTGACGGAGATGCAGCCATCGCTGGGCATGGTTTCCATCCTTGTCGATCCAAAGAGAGGCTTGGTATGTGCTTGAATAACGCTCTGGGCGCCCACTGACCGTGAATGCTAGATGAAGGAAGTCCCTCAGTCAGAAGTCCACTTCGACTGGTCGGATTATCCGGGGTCCTGGACGCGCATCACTCCTTGGGGTCCATTGACTGAGCAAGACCACGAGCGCGAGGAGCTCAAACTCCGAGCTCTCATTGACGATGCCTACAAGCTAATGAAGTCTGAGAAAAAATCCGCCCCCGGCGGCATAACCTCGCGGCGCAAGCTGATGGCCATGGCGAAGGCTGAGCACGCGTATAGGCAGAATCGGTGGTGGGACGCCGTCCAAGAACTAAAGGTGGCGACGGACCTCGAGCTCGAGGACGACGAGCATATCACTCGTCGACTGGCGGCAGTAATCTCGGCTCGGGCGAATGGGGCACTCAAGAAAACTCGAGAGCACAGCGAAGATCTGACGGATTTCAATCGTAAGATGATGAAGACGGGGCTGTGTTTTGAAGGATTGGAAGTCAAGATTATCGCTCCAAATTATGGGTCGCGCACACTGAAAGGAATAATAACGGGGGACCACGACTCCGAGGCCCGTCGCCAGCGGGAGAAGCTTAACAATGCCAAGGAGCTCCTTCGCCTCTGCCGACATGATCTGGAAGGGATATTGGCCACCGTCTCCTACGACAAACACGCGCCGGTCGAAAATGTCCCTATCGAGTACATCGTGGAATGGGAGTAAGTGAATTTGCATGTCTTCCCTTTGCATATATTCATTTGAATGTAGAACCCAAATCCCGCTCTCCCGCGCCGTCTATGTCAAGCACGGCTGGAATTCTCGCACCTTCCAGCTGCCCGAGTCTCTCCCTCCTGCCCCTGCTCTCCCGCCTGCACGACCACTGACTCCGCCGCCCGACCCCTCAAGTTCCTTGTTGCCTTTTGAGTTGCCCAGAGAGACAGACGGTTCTTGGCTCTATCAGGGCAACCGTTTTGTCGGCAAGTGCCTCGAGGCCGTGGTGCACATCACCGCCAGGACGAAAGGCACCAGGAAACTGACCATCCGAGATACACAGAAGAGCAAAGAAGGAATGGGCGGTTTTTTGTTGGTCGCAACGGAGTACACGAAGGACAGTGTGATGACTGTCTACGGGCTGCCTCCGAGCGGGGTCCCCGTCAAGTTTACGGGCAGTTGCCTTGCACCGTCGAGGGCACATTCAGACGGGGTTCGTGTCGACGAGCGCATGAATGAGCGCGTCGTGATTATCGGGGAGGATTCCCTCCACGATGTGTCGCACATTGGCCAATACGGCCTGGTCGTTGACAAGCTGCCGCCGGAGCATGCGGTCGTGCAGCATGAGGACCCTTCTCGCCACCAGTACCATTGGAAATCTCTGTGTCTTTCTACAAACAAGGAACGCTACCAGGGCGAAACCTCATTTCCCGCGACGATCTTCTAGAGTAATGTACGTAGTCGCGCGCGTGTGTACATAGAAAGGTCAATGCATTGGTCAAACCAATCCCCTCCGATTGCGTGACTCGAATTCAAGTTTTCCCAGAAAGTCGTCGGTGTCTGCCCTATTGTTCGTAACGCCAATTGTTCGTCAGAATATTTCGTCAAACCAATCCCTTTCGATTGCGTGACTCGAATTCAAGTTTTCCCAGAAAGTCGTCGGTGTCTGCCCTATTGTTCGTAACACCAATTGTTCGTCAGAATATTTCGTTGATCGCCAAGGCCTATTGTTGTTCGTTGACAAGGTGAAACTCCTTTGCCAACTCCTCAATTCCCCTTCTCACATCGCGTTACTCTTCTCAAGAAACACCATGGGTCGTTTGACCGCGAAGGATATCGAGGCAGTCAAGGTGTCGAGCTCCAAAGCCACCGCCCCCCCAAAACTTTTCCCGGTCAAAACCCCTGCGAACCTACTCAAGAAGAAGAATGCCAACGAACCCGAACCCCTCGTATTCTACGCCAACGGCCAGACTTTGAGCCAGCGCCTCCAGAAACCTCCCCAAGGCCAAGTCGGGTGGCGCGATGCGCGCAGGCAAGGAGGACCCCAGTCCTCCCCGACCAAACGGCAATACGCAGATGTTGCCTTGGCCAGCGAGGACAACTATGTTACAGCGGACTACATCCCAGGTCAGCCAGCTGCGCAGACGAGCCGCGCCGTGAAGAAGAGCAATCAATGGCACCGATGGACACACGAAGTCATCCCCGCGCTGGTGCCCGTGTTCGTCGATCTCATGCATCAGACTAAGTCCCTGCGCGACACTGCGGAACTGAGGCTGCAACATTCGGATTGCGCGTGCGCCAAACGCGCGCTGTATGTCGCTGTAGTTCGGCTCAACGGTGCGTGTGCTTTGAAACCTTTACGATGTATTCTGACTTTCACCAGCAATTGAGCATCAACGCGTCGACGTCTGCAAGTGCTTGCCCGCCCCAGCTACGCTGCTCCGAGCGGGATTGTTTCCCTGCTCGCCGGTCCACCCGAGCTTGGCCGTCATGCCGCCGTCGACGCCACTCTCGAACTCATCCGAGAGACGGTGATTGGTCCGAGCATCGCGAGCCCCGCATCCCCGTCGACAACTCCTGCGGGCTCAAGACCATGCACCCCGCCGCCACCGAGCCCCTCAGGCTCAGACTCGGACTCTTCAAGATCCGCGCCAGCAACCCCTACGGCAGCGCGTCCTGTGCCACCAGCGCCGTCTGGACGTAAAAGGCGGGCGCCAGACCGGGAGCACAAGCACGAAAGCAAGGCCAATCCTTTCCCAGACCCTCCGCCTCGCACGCGCCCTTCCGACTACTTGATCAGCCGGTGTCCGACTTGCTTTGGCGGCCTCGTCCACGACCCCACGGCTGCCTGCGACATCCACGTCTGTGCAGACG
This sequence comes from Roridomyces roridus, assembly GCA_029378245.1. NCBI lineage: Eukaryota > Fungi > Basidiomycota > Agaricomycetes > Agaricales > Mycenaceae > Roridomyces > Roridomyces roridus. Next base: position 1,385,320 of record JARKIF010000015.1, read on the forward strand.
CTGGCTTTACTCAGAAGCGCCGGCGCGGTGGTCCTCGCGATCCCCCACGCACGCACCCTAACACGGTTTTCGTTCCCGAGCACACGACAGACGAGATGGGGGCTCATGTCGAGGACGTGCGTCCCGTTAGAGGTCAAACAAAGAAGCGAGCCAGACCTTCGGAGGAGGAAGATCATTACGAGCACCAGGACCTGCGAGTTCCGCGCACCGTGCTGGACGACTGTCGGGACTCCTTCATCGCTGCAGACAAGAAGCGCGAGAAGGCCAGCACCAAGTTCTTCGAGGATACGGGCGTAATGGGTCTCCTTTGCCGCCACGACCGTGTTTTGTGGCTGGTGAATATGCGGAGCTCGAGCGAGAAGCAGTACTTCGTGCTCGTGCTCTTGGAGACGCTGTTTCAGCATCTCCCGCTTAACATACACATTGGAATCCTCTACGATATCGCCTGCCAGCTCCACCGTTCCTGCGTCAAGTACAAGTTCATGGAGCGGTACATGGACCGCATGATATTCGCGGTGTCCGTCTTCCACGCGTTCGGGCATCGTTGGCCGTGCCAGTTGATATACCATCCCATGAAGTGTTGTGGGTTTGGGCACACCAACGGCAAAGGCTGCGAGCGCTTTTGGCACTCGATCAGCAAGCTCATCGCTTATCTGCGAGTCACTGGGTAAGTTCTCCCTTTGTTTTTAGAATCACCGCAGACGCTAACGAATAATCAGTATCATGTGCGTTTGTACACTATTGACAGTCAAATTCAGCACGCAGACAAGATGAGTCTCGGGCGCATGGGCTCCTGGATCCTTCGCCGCACCGAGCACTGCGAGAACAAGATGCGCGAGGCGCGCGCGGACTTGGTGGCCTGCGGCGTTCCCGTGGCTCAACTTAGGGTGCAATGGGCGGATCAGGTGAAGGTTCAGACTCAGCCGCTGAAGTGTAAGTGTTCTTTCTTCATTCTGGTGGGCGTCCTATACTAATGTTGACCTCAGCGCAGTCAAAGAACGCCGCGAAACAAGCCGTGGATACAATCATTGCTGCCCGCGCCAAGCAACAGCAACTCTGGCAGCGGTGGAAAGCCCTGAGCGAGACGCAGGTGAATGAGGACGCCGACGCCGAAGCACATGACTATGCAACGACCCATGTCCAAGACGCGCTCAAAGCATGGGAAACTCAAGCTGCAAAGACCAAGCAACTCGAGCGCACCCTCGGCGTCAACGACAGCACCATTCTCAAGAAACTCAAGTTCACCGACTATTACACCGCCCGCATGAACGCAAGAGCTGTCAAGGACCGTCTTCGCGCCCGCTTGCGAGACCGTAAATTCGAAATGGACCCCATTGAGCGTTCGGTACGACGTACTCGCAGTGGTACGTCTCATATTCACGCTACCGAATCCAGCCGCTGACGCGGCGAGAGCAGAAAACCAGCGCAACGAACACGCAGGAGCAGCCATTAAGCGCCGCGAGCCCAATATCAGTCGTTTGGTGCAGACGTACAACAAACTCTGCGAGCAGATCCAGAGCTTGATCTCCAAGAAGAAGGCGCCTCCTCATTCCGTGGCCCCGTTGCCCGTGCCGTCCAAAGGCATCTACCAGCTGGACGTTGACGATGTCATCTGGCAGGACCTTGGCTTGGACGAGGAGGAGAGCCGACCTCCGTTGTGGTTAAGCGACGAAAAAGTGCGGACGGGCATACGGGCAATGTTGATGGTGGATCGCTGTAACGAGGAGTCTGCGCGCCTGATGCGCGAGCATGCACATCTGTTCGTCTGGTTCCAGAATGAGTGGAAGACGATACAGATGGCGATTGCTCAGTCAGAGGGTACGTATTCTTTCTGTTCTGGCGAGGAGTGTGCTCAATCCGACCTAGGTGCCGTTCGTTATCAGATGGAACGTCGACGCGAGGAGCTGCTGCAGCTCTGTGTGCTCTGGCGGAAGTCGTTAGACCGCATACCGCTACCGACAGAGCAGCAATGGGGACCGACGGATGATGAGTTTCTGGTGTGTGAGATAGCGGAGGCTACCGCGGCCTGGGGTGATGGAGAGCGAGGACGAGGATTTGTCGGACGAGGATGAGCAGGAGGATGAGGATGAGGCTATTTTCCACGTCGTTGCGGCGGTGGAACGGGCTGACAACCACCGAGCGGGGGACGAAGTGGACGCGCTGTCTTGGGATGACGATGCCGAATTGTAACAGTAAATCTTCTTTTTAATATTAACTTACGCGTATGTACATTGCAGAACGCGACGCGTGTCTATTTATTTGTTGTTCATATACACAGAAGTTGGCGCGTTGTGCGTGACGCGACGCGTTGTGGGTTCAAATTATCGCACCGTAAGTAGCCAAACATGCTCCGCAGGACAGAGCTGAACGAACAATAGGTCGCGTATTCAACGGACAATGGCCGTACCGCTTGTCCCACGAGACACAGCTAAATGCATAATAGGTCGCGTGTTCGACGTACAATGGGCCGTGCCTCTTGGCCCACGAACAATACGAGAAGGACATCCCAATTTGGACACAGCAGGCTCGTCCGTCGGGTATAAAAACCGTCAAGAAATGTTCGTCCATTCCTCTGTCCCACTCCATTCCTCTACTCATGCCTGCCACACGAACCATTCCCTCGCGTACTTCCCTAACCACCACATCCGCACTTGTACAACGCCGTCTGCGGCCCCTCCCCGGCTCGCAGCACGTTGAGCTCTTCGACGTCGGTGCCACCCGTCCGGGGCGCGACGACTACACCCCAGCGACAGCAATCCTCCTCACGAAGGAGAGACTTGACGCGCAGGCGGTGCACCAACCCACGACTTGTGTTTGCGTCGAGTGCGACCGCCCAATTTCTCTTTGGCAGTTCGGAGAATACGGGATGTCCAAAGACGACCCGTTGAAACTCGAGTACACCTGGTTGGTCTGCAAAGGTTGTTGGCAGTACAAATGGCCGCTGAATCCGGCTGCCAATTGGGGTGACAAGCCTCAGGTGTGTGTTCCCAATGACCTTCGTTGCGCTCCGGCTTATCTGTGACGATTCAGTGCACCTGCCCCGCCGGCGTCCCTGCCGAATATCGTGATGATTGCCTCTTGCACAATGGTGAGTGTTCCTGCTTTCTGCCCCGCCCGCCGGCGCTGACGTTCATCTAGTTCCCGGAGTTGTGGCCGTCCCCTGGGGCACTCGGATCGAACGACAAATCGGGTGGTCCGAGGCCGGGGAGGTTTTAGATCGTTGGCGCGAGCAGGCCGAGGCCCGCTGGGGTGAATTGCGGAAGATTCTGCCCTCCACTGACCGCCGGGTGCATCGCATTCGAGCCCAAGTGGACGCGGCGTACGACCGGATTGATGAGTGGCTGGCCACTCCCCGCCATCTGTTCAAATTGCGTGAGTGTAAACCTATTCTCTCACGTCGCGCGCACTCAATTGTTCGGCAGCTCCTCCACTTGTCCTCGAGCCGCTGCCCCAGAACCGTCTTCCTTAGCTTATATAGCTCAACCGCCGTGCTTAGCCTTTTGGTTCATTCCTATAGTTCTTTCTACTTTACTTCTGTTGTCCCGTTGGCGTTGTATTCCAGCAATTCAATGATTTTTAATCATCTCGTTCGAAAGTTACTTGATTCGGACGATATGGGTTGTTGTGGCGTCATGTTTGGACAGCACAGCAATCGACGAATCCGGAAATGCCGACTTGATTGGCAAGTTTATCATTTCGTTATTACGATTGACACCGACTGGAATTCGATTCCCCGGGGCAACCCTACACCTGGTATGCCCAGATTTTTATTGGGCAGCACGATTATATTTTTTCAAAGATCTTTCGTTGGATGCGGCAGGGACATAGGAAGTATGAGTCGTTACCGCAGAAATGTGCATTTGGCGTACCAGTAATGTCTTTCGCCTCCATTATTCGCCGAAACCCGGTGGTCCCGCGTTCAATCCTGGCTGTCGACACCTTCAATTTTTCTTTTTGGTCAGCGTGATCATCTTTGTTTTATCAGGCCTGCCATACACAACAAAGGTGGGAATACCCACAATTAAGGAGAGCCACAGGTGGGTATACCCACCGCTGAATAGTCCCGGTGAGGATACCCACCACCTTGGTGGGGCAAAGTGGGCATACCTCCAGTGGGCATACCCACTTGTCATGTTCCAAGAGTAGGTATCCCCACCTTGCAAACAGGAGAGTGGGGATACCCACCTCACTGGTGGCACGGTGGTGGGGATACCCACCTCGCGTTTGGTGGAGTGAGGATACCCACCGTCAGTGTACTCCCCTTTGTGGGGATACCCGCGGTGGGTATACCCACCTCATCATGGAAAGAGTGGGGATACCCACCGTGAGTGTACTCACTGTTTGTGGGGATACCCGCGGTGGGATACCCACCTCACTTTAGAAAGAGTGGGTATACCCACAGTGAGTATGCCCACCTTGGAGATGAGACAGTGGGTATACCTACAGTGGGTACACCCCCTTTGAAATTAGTAGGGCAGTTTATAGAGGGTCGGCACTGTAGCGGACACGGTACAATTGTACTTTTACGGCGTAGTATGGCACCACTCTGTACCGTATCCGTACTGTACTGGGCCCGGTAGCCAGGACACCGGCAGCACTCATGGTGACCCAGATTGCACATTGGTTCTCGCATAGTTAAATTCAAAAAGGCTAGACACTAAAAGCGAAGACACTATACGAAAACCGAACAAAAAAATCACTGAAGCAAACTGGGTACCACCAACCCAGCAACAGGCATGACTGTATGGACCGTCATTTATGGCTTGAAAATATCAAAAATCAAGCTAGTTCATCAGCTACTAGCCAGCACACAAGAAAGAACCGGTACGGGATGCAAAAGGAGCTGGGCTGCTGGCACCCAGCCAGGGGCTAGCACCAGGCACGAAAACCGCCTGTACAGCCCTGAAATTTGCCCAGCAAGCTGGGCTGGCACCCAGCCAGGGGCCAGCATCAGGCACGAAAACCACCCCGTACAGCCCCAAAATCCCCAAAACGAGCTGGGCTACTAGCCACCAGCCAGGGCCAGCAGCAGGCACGAAAACTGCCCCGTACAGCTGTGAAAATCCCCAAAACGAGCTGGCCTGCTAGCCACCAGCCGGGGGCCACAAGCAGGCACAAAAACCGCCCCATACAGCCCCCAGAATCGCAAAAACGAGCTGGCTCGGTGGGAGGTGGGTATACCCACCACGCAGTGTGACGTGACATGGTGGGTATCCCCAGGTAGGTATACCCACCGCTGTGGGTGGGTGCACCACCACTGGGTATACCCACTTCCTGGGACCTACTTAGGCCCCACCCCTCAGCCATATGTCAAGCCTAAGTAGGTAGGCTTTGAGGTAGCCTGAAGTGACCTCGCACAATTCGTGCAGGAGCTCGGGGTCGAAGAACTGCCGCCAGATTACATGAAGCGGCTGGGAGATATCTCGTTCCCTAGGCTGGTCACCCTTCGTGCCAGACTTTTCGTTGTTCGAGACGACTCGGACGAAGTGGTCGTCCGCACGATGCAGACATTGCTGAGATGCCCACTCCTCCAATGCGTTACTATCTACTGCTATTTTCAACAAAGGGAGGATTTCTTGCGCATGTGGGACGGGTGCTCTGACAGTATTAGGCATCTGGCGTACGCTTCGGGCACTCGTTTTGACTTTGTCGTTGAACCCTCCGACGCGCATACCAGCCGTCAACGCCGTCCGATAAAGCTAGTTTCCTTCCACAGCGTCGACAGCTGCGACCGTACCGGATCCTGGCTGCTTGACCCCAGCTGCCCGTTCGACGTCTCAGGGTTGAAGGCATTCCGGTTCGACAAGCCGCTTGTTGACCCGCTTGCCACCATCTTGGCCCCGGCACTCGAAAGCCTTGAATTATTCTCTACTGGTCGTGTGTGTAATGAATGTGTTCCGTGTCCACGCCCGTGCTGATTGTCCTCGCAGGACGACAACCGCCGCGACCTCTCACCTTATTCCCGCCTCGTCCAACTGGACATGGATCTGAGCCTCCCCATCGACTCCAACTTCCGACTCATCCGTACGATCCTTCCAGAAAATCGATCCAAACTCAGAGTCATTCGATTCCACGCGTTCCAGTTGTACAGGGACAATGCACTGAAATTGGCGAATAAATTGTCCAGCATCCATCACGATTTTCCCAATTTGAGGATTGTGCAGATCGTAGTGTTGTTACCAAACACCCAGTTGGAGAAGAATTGGAAAAGATACTTCAGGAAGCTGGATCCAGGAATAGACTTGCAATGGGGTGCGAGTCCCGACTTTTTTTTTTTTGTTTTACAGCTCCTGACCGGAATATTTCAGAGTTCAGAGGGGATGAGCGACAGCCTTGGTATACGAAGGTTCACCTGGTTACCTGATGTGGTCTGTGGATTTCTACTTAGTTTTACGGCTGTTGAGCGGGCGACATGAGGCACTGCGAACACAGCCCGACTCGTGTCAGTAGATTCTGTATCACATCGACATGTGTACGATAAGCGCCCACACCTTCTTCTAGCCCACCATCTTCACCTCCACTAGAATGCCGCGGCTCAAGATCTTGGCGTCTCTTCTCCGATTCATGCGTCGACTTGGCTTGCTGTCCACTCAAACATGGACTCGTCTCCTGAAAACTGGACTCTCTGTTCTGCGCGCACTCGCTACGAACCCGCAAGTCAGAGAGCTCTTCCGCTTCATAGTTCTCGGCACCATTGTCGAGACTGGTCGCAAAATCGCCGAGAAGGGAGTAGAATTCTGGCGTGAATGTCAGTCTCACGCTTTCCCAGCCACTTGATGACTCATCCTGCATGCACAGTTTTCGTGGTAAGGAAGCACGCGGCTCTGAAATAATCCGACTCTGAATCCCCTCAAGGTGAAAGCCGAGTTTGAAATGGGCGATTTCGCGTACGACTGGGTCATCACCTACCTCGAAAACGAGCGTCTGTGGAACGAGAGTCGATCATTCAAGGTCGTGGCGCGCAACCCGTCAAGCAGACCGCATCTTCATCAGCCGGAGTCTGGAAAACCGCTCGACGATCACCCATCGCCTTGGTACGAACCGGCAACAACGCAGAGCCCTGCGCTCTTCCGGTGGAGGGGTTACTGGATGACTGTCGTGCGTGTATTTTTTTCACTTCATTGATCACGGTAATTCTGACCGCTTGCAAAGAGCAAAAGCTCCTCTGGTCACAGCCATTACGACCTGGAGAAAGCCGTCGGAGGGACCCTCATGATATCTTTATGGAGCCGCAACCGACACATTCTAGATGAATTCGTCTCCACCGCTCGTGAATTCTATCTCGGCTCTCAAATTCTACCTCGTAAACAACTGGACTTCAAGTCTGAACCGGTGAGCGATGCCAACGTCCCTTTACTTGTGAGTTAACGCCTTTATAGTCGGAATCCCTCCTCACAGCCAGTTTCGTGTTCGGCGACCTTGCACATGATTGGGTCCTCGAATATCTGGTACAATGTTCACTGCTCAACAGAACCGGTCCTTATCCTGAGTAGAAATCCATGAACGCATTGGACGGTGTGATGAATCTCCTTGTCACCACGAGACAGAGCGACGCTCTATGGCAGCCATCTGGACCGCAGGACGTCAATGCGCGGTATATCCCAGCTATAGATTCCATGGTGCGTTTCCTGTTCACCTCGCCGAGGACGGGGAAAAGTACTTGGCTGCAAGGTAAGTTCACATTCATTTTGGCCCTCGATGAACTGACCATTTCTACACAGTTATGATTCAACACAACGGCCTCTTTATCACGTCCGTGGCTGCGATATTCTCAATTCCTGTGATTCCACTGAGGTTCTTTGAGATAGATTGCATTCCTCGGATCGCGATATACTGTCGGATCTCGTGGACTGTGCGAAGGAGAGTTATTCAGCGAGAGAGAAAGTGTCTGTCCATCTGGTTACTGATGTACGCCCACGTCTCATTTCCTTCTCTCCGTCTAACATTGAGAATACAGAATGGCGCATGGGGCCGCACGGTCACCAAGTCCCGCAGAGCACTCTCCACTCTCCTGCTCCCGGCGGGAACCAAGGACTTGATCCTGAACGACGCCAAGGACTTTTTGGTGGACAAGGAATGGTACAGTCGAGCTGGTATTCCACATCGGCGAGGATATCTTCTATGTAGGACCTCCCTTACCTAACTATCAGCTCAAAACGGACTCACTCTCACTCATTCACTAGATGGAGCACCGGGTACCGGAAAAAGCTCGACTATCCACGCAATTGTGCGTCCATTGTATTTCCAATTCTTCAGCTCTTGCAAACAAATTTAGGCCGGAGAACTAGGTCTCGAAGTGAGCCCCATCCGGACAGTTCCTGTGCTCCAAGGATCGCTCACGCAACTCCAGATCTACATGATTTCGTTGTCACATCCGAGAATGGACGACTATGTCCTCTCTCAACTCATCAGCCACACACCCTCCCGGTGCATTCTACTCCTCGAGTAAGTCAATATCCCGTCTGAACTTGCCGGCGCTGACAAATACTCGAAGGGATATTGACTGTGCCTTCCCCTCGCGAGCCAACGCGGACGAGGACGAGGACGATGAACCAGCGGCCTCGGCGTTGATGTATCCTCCAAAATCAGCTGTCACCCTATCTGGTTTGTTGAACGTCTTGGATTCGGTGTCCAGTGAGGAGGGGCGAATCACGTTTGCCACGGTGCGCGTACTCTGCTTTTGCTCGCTACACACTGAGCCCCACATGTAGACTAACCACATCGATAATTTGGACCCTGCGTTGATCAGACCGGGGCGCATGGATTTGAAAGTGAGTCTCTGTCTCTCACCCTCCTCGGCATTGCATCCCGAACATCATTCAGATCAAATACGGCTTGGCCACTACCGATCAAATTGAAGGCGTCTTCAAGATCTTCTTCCGGCTGGGTGATCCCAACGAATTCGTGCCCGTGGAAAACATCGACGGGACTCCAATCCCACCTCCGCCACCACTCACATATACAGCGGAAGACGTCCTCCAGCACGCCACCGAGTTCGCCGCCTCCGTCCCCAGCTCGACGTTCTCTATAGCACAAATCCAAGGCTACTTGTTCACCAAAAAGCGTAACCCGCGCGGGGCGGTGGAGGGCGTTGAGGAGTGGCTTGCGGCGCAGCAGTTGGAACGCAAGTCGGTGGCGCAGGCGAATCGGAAAAGGCAGGAGGACTATGTGAGGTGGCAGGCCACGTACTTCCCACAGGGACAGCCTGGGCTGGGGCCGATGCCCATGTCGATGGCTCTAGGCGGTCAACCACCTGCGTCACGGCCGATGATGCAGGGTCCCCCTGCTGTGTGGTACCCAGTGCAGGATGAGGTTGTGATTCCCGAACCGGTGGCCCCCGGGGTGGGTGAGGCGGCTGACCTACCAAAAGGACCCGTGGAGGAGGCCGATAGCACAAAGGAAATCGACGAAATCGTCCCGACTGCAACGGTGGAAGGAGAGGAAGAAGAAACTTCCACTTAGCTTCTAAATGAGATAAACTGGTTCTGGGGGGCTTTAGGATACACAATAAATTCATTCCTGCAGGATCTCCAGCGAGCGGATCATTTTGATAATCTTGCCGGCCGTTAAAGCGCAACCATTCAATGAACATGCGCGCAGAACAAGTGTAGTTGCTTCGAGAGATCCCGCGCCCATGTATGTAGCCAGCTCGAGGAGTTGATGCCACCTCTGGGTCGCGCTCACACCCTCGGCAGCGAGCTGAGGGAGTGCAAAGTCATTTCCAATACACGCGCAAAGACAGAAAAGACTCTTTGGACTCGGAGAATCGGGAGTAATCATTCCATTACATAAAAGGGAATACTTGGTCTAGTTTCCCGATTTTGGTCCTTCCTCGTCCACATACAGCCTACGCGGCCGCCAACGACCACCTTTTTTGGTGACTAGATGGATGTTTCGAGCGGCGAACTTATTTGCCAATTGCACCAATGCCGAGGAAGGTGGGGACACACTGTAGATGCCTTAGAACTAGGATAATAATTTAAAGATGGAAGAAACCATACTCTGAGGCCCAGTCGAAGCCATGGTGCTCAATTTCTCTGAGAGCAGGAAAGGAGCTGGGATTAAAACTTCTGAAAATCTGTAGAAGTTGCCATTCGCTACAAGGAGACAGAGAGTAGTCAGTGGGCGCCAGCCGGATGCGCGAAAAGTAATCACGCGAATTCAGCTGCCAGGATTACGATGCGCTCGATCGAACGGTGCGGGTCACACACTTCGCGGGTATTCAAGGAGATCTACGTTGTACTTCAGCAACGGAATTGCGCAGTAAAATGAAGAACCGTACTTCCTCTCCCCATACATAAGCGATGGTGAGGACCTTGACCGACACGCAAAGGGAGAGCATGCGAGAAGAAAGGTGAGCGGGTGTAACTGTCAGTTCCTCCAGCTTTCCGCCGTGTGTCTCGAGGAAGGGATCGTTTCGTGTCCTCACAAGGTAATCGTAGAAATGGGCGGTGCGCAGAGACGGGAGTCTGGGTCGATTTATTAAAGGTAGAAAGAGCAAGGACTCGACCACACACACCTCATTTCGGAGATGACCTCGTGAAACGAACCGCAGGCAGCGGCAATCGACAAGTCCTTCAGTTGACTGAACACTTCGGTCATATTGGTACCCCCGGCCGTATTGAAAGCAATGTGAGACTGCCAAGTCAAGGACTGCATTTGCGGGAATTGAGCAAAAATTGCAGGGTCGATGGTTTTCTCCATGGATTCAACAATGGGAACCCGGAGTATCTGGATGCTGGCACCACAATGACGCGCCAGTTCCCGGAGGATCCTCGGAGACCAGCGGCGACGGTCAGAGTTGAATTCGATCAAGCCAGGAACTCGAGCGAGGATTTTTTCGATGGTGACCATATCGGCGTCGTCTTCGTAGAGATCGAGGCCGAGGCGACGGACATGCAGCCCGAGGGAAGGTTGATCCACGAGGCGTTGCGCGAAGGCCTGGAACGACTGCACCGATGCAAGATGCGGATTCTCGTAGAGATAGGAAGTTCCGAGACGCTATTGACGGTGAATAGGCAACAAGGAACAGAATGGCCGAGGCTGACCGCGAAACGTTTGCATACAAGCAGATACGACCTGGCCTCGGGCGGTTCGTCGTTGTCTGCATCGTCGTTGTCCGAATCCGAGAGGCTTTGGCCTGGAGAATTAACAATATGAAAGAGGTGGAAAAGAACACGATCCCAGATGGTGTCCTCCAGTTTTGGATCGGCAAAGAGCTGCGGAGGATAGACGAATGGTTTTGATAAAATGCCAACATGACTGTCCAAGTGCGGTCGGCGAGGAGACAAAAATTCGAACAGAGACGAATACCGAAGATCAAACAATTCTGCAAGCCTGGCATTGCTCTGCACAACCCGGACGAATCCCAGGCTCAGCCGCTTGCGGGGAGGTGCTTTGGGGCGGATTTCCTGCAGAGATGGATTGGATGCGATGGTCGAAAGGTACTCGGGTATGATGCCCCGGAAGAACAAATCCTGTTCGTAGGCCGAGAGGACGAGACTGCGAAGATTCTTCGCATCCTTCAACGGCTCAGCAACCAGTTCGTTGAAGTTCGCCTCGCCGCCCAGCGAATCGTGGGGCATCTCGAATACCCCCTAGTGGAAAGTCAGGAGACTAAGATGGAGCAGTGCTGACAAGCATGCAGATTTTCACGCCTCTTCGAGTTGTAAAATAAGCACTCGAAGGGGCCGAGCATCATCATTTCGGCTCATCTGCACATCAAACCTAGAGTACTTGGGGAGCATTTTAATGTGCAGCACGGCGTAGGGAACGGGGGCACCGGCTTGACTAGCTAAGGTGTACTCAATACCTCCCAAACATCACTAGTGACCCATCAATCAAACAAGCGCTAGATGTTGCACTTTCAAGGCTCCCAACGGCATGTAACTATGAATTGATCTCTGTGATGGATCGCAACGGACCGGACTGGATTCTCCCGGCAACTAACCAATTGAACCGTGGTCACGATCAGCCACTTGCCGATCGGCGGTGGAATATTCCGAGGTGTTGACCTGAGCCGTCGGCCAAGTAACTTCCCGCGCATAATCACGGAGCTCGGAGCAGGGCGTTGACAGGTGTCAAACTTGACACGCGCTGTTCTTTTGAGCTGCTCGCGTTGAACACAGAGGCTGAAGGGACATTGTGGGAGTGGAGGAATATGGGAGTTGGTGTTGAATTAGAGGAGGTGCTATAGACGAGAGACCAGAGGGTGCGGCAGGACTGAAGTTGACATCGGAGGGACACGGAGGTTTCTATCAAGAATTTCACACGCGGGCACGGAATACCGAGTGGGACTGACACTCGGATCCTCGGAACACAACTTTTGTATTGGCGGCACGGCAACTCGATCAGCGGCACCGATGGTTATTTATTCTTACCCGTGTTCTATGTGGATTGCAGCAAATGTATAAAAGCCCTATAGTATGTAGCAGTAAGGTAGACAACTTTGGGGTACTAGTCCCGGCCGTTCCTGTATTTGCACGCACGCCCGAAATTATATCCGGTTCTTGGTTGGCTCTTCATCATCGCCCTGGGCTTCGTCTCAGTGACCCGTGACTCGTTGGACTTGTGTTTGGATTAGGATTTGGACTCGGTACCCGGTTTGGATTGGATTTGGCTGTGCACGTTGGTTGGAAAGATAGGACTTGGTCTGGAATTGGATTCGGTTAGGGTCTGGTTGGGATTCGGTCTTGTGCACGCCTGAAAATACACATTTTCCGTTCATAAAACAAAGTCAGTTCAGCTTGAGCCTAGCTCGCTGCTGCATCCGTGTGTGGTTGAATTTCCCAAGTCGCATTTTGTTATCGAGTTGGACTCAAAGCGTTTTACTCGCTGAGAAACCCACTTCGCACATACGACCTTCTGCTGTGATTTTGTGGTGTACCTTTAGCTGTGGTTGTGTTGGTTTTGAGTGTTTCATTGCATTCGCATCAGCTCTATCATATCCTAAGGTGTTCTACACTTGAGTCGGCGCAAGCGTTATCATCTGGAGCCCACCGCGAGGGGAAACAAATCAACACAATCTTTGATCCCTGTTTCCCCGAGTAATACAAATGATGAACTCGCAGCCGTGATTTGGAAACAGTGATTGTTGATGGGAGTGAGCGTTGGCATCATGTGGCGGTCTACTGCCTCGGTGATAATCAGGAACGGGATTCCAAGTTTGGCTGCCCACATTGGTCCCGGAGCTTGTGAAATCTGGCTGGTTCGGGTCACCGGGGGTGATTAAAGACGACATCGGTGTGACGCGGACGTCACATTTCTCGATTGGGGGAGATGATGAACTGGCGTCGGTCGCGTAGCTCAATGGTTAGAGCAACTCACATGAATTGGGTGATCTGGGTTCGAGTCCCAGTGAGACCACTCTTTTGAGACTTTCACATGTGGACAAATCACATGCTTATCAGTGCCGCGACACATACCAGATCCTTCCACTCCGGAATGCATCCAACGATCGCCCCGACAAGGATGTCAAGCTCCGCGTCGTCGTCCCAAATCTCTGGAAGGTATGCGAGGATAAACCGGATGGGGCTGATCAGGGGCAGACCTCGGCACAGGCCTTGAATGCCGCCTTTGTACTCGAAGTTCAGGGAGAGGCAGATATCAGTGAGGTTTGTGGTTGCTTGAAGAATATCGTCCATCGATGTTCCGTATCCGCCCTCGACGCGGAGCTTCTTGATGAGTAGTCCAAGCTGGGGATTGCTGCGCAGCGCCATTTCCAGGGCCTGCGCCTGACCCCGAGTACGAAGAATGACGACTTTGTATAGTAGCGGCGTCGCGATGCGGAGCCACCGCTTGCATACGACTAGGATTGAGGAGCTCGGCTCGTTGAGAGCCTCAGGAGGGAGAGAAGCGTGACGATGAGAGGAGAACTCGTCGTCTGAGACGGATAGAGCTGGGGAGAAGATTTCGTGGAGAATCTCGTCGGGAACATCGCGGCTCATGGTGGTAGGAGGAGAAAGGCCTCGATCATATGATGTGTTAGGCATCCATCAGAAAGTGATCACCTAAAAAACTTCAAACTGTCGTGCCTCTGCTCAGATGCCCTGCTTCCTCGGCGCCAGCAAGCGGGAAGACCAAAGTCGGTGGCACGGGTACATATATCTTGTGACGGAGGCTACGTATGAGACAGTTCAAGTTGAATCAAATATTCCTAGGCCTCTCAACGACAACTCAACGAACATTCTACGCCGTCGCCACCCGGAACTCCAGCTCAGAACCCGGCTCCTCTCTATTGGTATTGGCTTTTTCGTCAATCTTTGGAGGTGCGAATCTGAGCGTGCTGAGATCTGTTGCGGTTGAGGGAGACCATGCTTGTGCCTGTGTGACACGCAGGATTATCAAGAGAGGTGCGATGGACTGTTACTTCACTCAGGAACGTGCGCTGATAAGTTGACACAGTTGGCGCACCTGCGTTTGGCCCAGCAGAGGAAGACCCAGCTGCAAGACCGGACTCTTCAAGGCGTAGGTGATCAATACGAAAATGGCGTTTATCGAATATAGGGCTGCGGATTCGACCAGCAGGGCGGTGATCGTGATATAGGTCGTATCACTGTTTGGCCCCATGAGCCTGCGATGCCGGTAGCGCATGTAAAGGAGTCGGCCAGCGATGAGGGATGTCAAGATCAGCGTCGTGGAGATGGACATGGTCCAAAAAGAAATTGCGAGCTTGGCGCTGAAACTGCTCCAGAAACTATTTCCCTGCTCGCTCATTTCTGCCATTCTCATTGCGGAGATCACTGCGGAATCGGTCAGTTTGAAGTTACACTCGAGTAGCCGAAAAACCCACCTATCGAAGCTAGGAAGCCTACAAGAGGAAGCGCCACAACGAAGTAGTTGCACGAGCAGAGCACCCAGAACCGGTACAACTGTTCACCCTCTTCAGTATGGGAGGACATGAAAAACGGCGGTGAGCTTTATACCAATATCGCGTCCTGGACCCATGTATTGACTATGCAGACAGAATCAGTGACCACTGCAGACCAGTCGTTCGTCGATGCAGCATATGCCCCCGGTCCTCCTGGAAAATTCCTGTCGTCGATGAACGTCTTCCCAGCCAAGACTATATGCGTGGAATTGCCGATGGCTCCGAGGATGAAGAGTATGCAGATGACACCGAGAAGCCCGCAGGTTCTCAACGCAACTTGACGCTGGCGACGGGCATAGACGGCGTTGACGCATTGGATGAAGAGGATAAAGTGGATGCCTTTGAATCCACTCAGTCTCATACACTTTGGGAACCTGGAAGAACGCACCGAACCCGACTGCCCCGATAAACGATCCAACCAGGATGCAACGCTCGCGGAACACCTCAGTGGCCGTTTCGTCGACTGGCGCGAAAGACATGGAGGTTGTGGAATGAGGGAGGGAATCCGGTGCACGGGCTGAGTATGTAAGATACGGTGCGGAGACGTACTGTCTGTTCTCCCGCATCTTTCATCGCAGAAGATTGATGTGCTCTTCAGATGGCCGTTAGTCCTGAATGAAGGCTGAGATTTCTCAAGTTAGTATTTATGTCAACTTGGTGAGGACGCTTTGAATTCCCTGGCTTTTTGGATATTCGGAGACTGGCCATAGAATCACATTGTCCGCTAGGCTAGGGGACCATTTGTTGAATTTGGTCAGGGCTTTCAATTTGGAATCCAGTCTAAATCTGTATTCCGTGGGGCGCACGCTCACGAGCATGTGAGAGTTTCCCATACAACGGAACACTTCTCAGAATATCTCTGCTACCCACAGGATGGCACTTGGATGCACGCACTTTACACCATCTGTTGTCCAAAGTCGCTTCCTGTGCCATGCCATTGACCACTGAGAAGCCCATGGTTGGTGCAACGGCTAGCATGTTGAGATACAGTGGGAGGCCCCTGAGTGCGCAGCGTGCCAACCAATTGCAAGGTTCTGATAATCTCCCGTCTCTTTTTCTCATGCCGTGGGCCCAAATTCCGGAAGTGTATTGGTCAAACTGCTAACTCCGAAAATTCAATACTCTCAATAACTTCGCGCAAGTCCGTTTCCAACGACCAGTGGCGATTTCGGCCTCTGACCGCTAAAGAGGCAAAATGATCCACTCCTTCACCCGTGCCGGCCGTCCCGGCTGATTGTCGCGGAACCAGTGATAGATTCGTCAAACACAGTGACAGAGACGCCGCCGGACGGGCCTTGACGCATACTCACGAGGTTACATACCAGGCAAGATCTTCAAGTTGTGGAAGCAAGTTCTTGCAAGAGCTGTGCGCTGTCTTACCAAATTCAAAAGTGCCTCCGGGTTCGAATCCCGCGTGTGCAGTGAAGTGATTGTTCCAGGATTTTTTGTATCTGTGCGAGAGCTGGGTGCTGAACCGCTGGGGGGATTAGTGTTTATCGAATAGCCGCGCACCTAGTGGTCCGGCGAGGCGTTCTTGGCAGGATTCCACATACCTTATCGTGATTCGTGGGTTGGGTTTCGAAACACCGGTCCGTAGTCCGAGACGACAACCCAGGGGCGGATTCCGGATCTTCATCTTCTAACTTGTTATAACCTTCCCGTTTGTCCCCCATCACCGCCGAGTAGATGACAGTACGACCGCAGCGCGCGAGGAGTACGGACCAAGTGTATCATGTATTTACCAAGCGAGGGCCAGGCACCGGTCGCCCGGACGTCAGAACTGTGTGATTTGGGGACTAGTTCTAGAACCGCTCGGACATGTATACCAGCGGTACCCAAGACCGACTTGTGTAGGATTGAGTCAGCATACATATTGCCCCGGGAGAATTAGCTCCAGCCAAGTTCTCGACTTGGATCAAATGAACCGACCGTCGGCGGTTGTTGACAAAAGGTTTTTATGAGGAACGACGCCGCGTTCTGTGGCAGATCCAAATGTGTTATTCATACACAGAACTTTTACAGCTCGAAAACAAAGACGACTCAGAAATCTAATGGTACCGATACAACCTCCCAAACGCAATCTCGCCCACCACGACGCCCAGAATAATGCTAATGATGAAAGCGGCGTTGAAAGTCCTAGTGTTGTGTTAAGCCAACGGCATTGTGATGACCCGCTGGAAGACGTACATGGCAATCAGCATGAGGAGGTAATGCAGCGTAGATTGCAGTCCCGCCAAGACACCGCGGCTGACTTCGTGCGAGAGGATGAATCGCTGTGGGGCGGCGGGAGGGCATGTAGGAGCAGGAGCAGTGGGGTCCTGGTCCGCAGAATCGGCGGTGACGTCAAAGTGGTATTTCGTCTCGAGGTGCTTGGATCTGCAGCAGTGATTGAATTCAAGAAATCAGCAAATGCAAGACAGAGTTCTGTCGGCGGGCGTACCTCTCGGTGAAGCGACGCTCCACACCGCGCACGACGGCGCGGAGGTACCGTTCTCCGACAGAGATGAGGAAGAGGATGAGACAGGCGCCAAAGATGGCGCCGGCGGAGGTAGGGACGATTGTGTCGAAGAGGAGGGTGTCGCCGCGGGTGAAGTGAAGGTACGGCTTCATCATCATCGTCATGGTCGTCGACATGGTCGAGTTGTCTGAGGAGGTGCCAGAGGAGTCGGTCATGTTCATTGAATCCATGTCTCGCGGGAGATGGTGGTGGTGGGAGATGGAGAGAAGATGGAAAAACGGAAACCAGCGGGTGTCAGTTCAAAAGGAGGTTTGAGATCAAATTGAAAGTGAACCGGTTGAAGTGAACTGCTCACGTGTGTCCCGTGTGAAACCGGTTGTCGGCGCTTCGGCATCCAATGGCAGATTTGCGACCGGCATAAATATCTCATTCACTGCCTTTTTGGGAACTAGCGCCGAAGCGTTTATAAAGGCGTGACGAGGCAAATTTGCTCCTTGTCTCTTGCGACCATCGCCCACCTTCCGACCCCCTTCTTCTGAGGCTGCCTGCTCTCTCTCCACCACCTCTGCGCCCTCCCCTACAAGCCTGTCGGAATCGGAGAACGTTCGTTGGGAATGGGATAGTCTGCATAGAGGGTCACTCCGTACGTTCTCTTCCTCGATTCTCTCCCCTCCCTCCCCGACCTGCTCCCTCCCTCCCTCCCTGGCCACCACCCTACCACACCTATGCCCCACCACTTACGCCGACGAACCAAACCCCTCAGGACCGACCAGCTCGTCTCACCTCACCCCATTCCGCCTCGCCGCAGCAGCTCGCCCCTCGATCCCTACCACCCCCGTCACCACGCCCATGCGGTCCCTCGTCCTCGTGCCCCTCTTCTACCCCCATACGGGCTAATTCGTTCCCGAGTCGACGAGGTTTTTCACATCTTCCGCCGCCGACGTCGCGCACACCGGTCTCGGCTTCGTTACCCGACGATAACAAATGGATACCGCTCCACCGGTTCTTCTCGGCGGCCTTGGCTCCTTCCGATGCATCGGACGTCGGAAGAATAACTCTTGTCGTAGCCAGAATGAAATTATTTGTTTTTTTGCTGATTTGAAGAAGGTGCTTTTTAAGAGCTTCCTTCGTCCGGCTCTTTCGTCTCTCCCTCCCCTCGTCTTTTTGAACCGAGCTCCTTCTCACGACTACGACGAAATGGGCATCATTTGGCTCGCAGGTCCTATCACCTGGCACAGTTCGCGCGTCGCCGAGGGGTACGACTACGATGCCATGACTGAGCACGAGCGATGGCTCATTTCTGCACGCTGGCACGACGTGAATGCCTTTCTTCGATTTCTCTTTTGCATGTTGAACGAAAATGGATATCGCAGTGGTACACCGCCGACTGGGACTACGGTCAGACGACGGTCGAGTTTTTTTGTGCCGCCATCGGATGCTGCCTACTCTTCAACGTATACGCAAGGCTGCGCGCACGTTCTTCCGGGTCGGTCATCTCTCCCCTTGCCTACGTTTCACCCACTCACTCATTCCAAAGCACCAACCGAGTCATCGACAAGCTCACCGCCGTCCTCCGCTACACCGTCGCCCGTCAATGGCAATTCCGCCTGGGCACGACGTACTACGCCCCGCCCCTCGCTGCGATCATCGCAGTCTGCGGTCTCTGGATCTTCGTCCTCACGCTCACACTCGCCGCCCGCCCCTTTTACTGGCCGAATCCAGCTATGGGCGAGAGTCCACCGCTCGCTACGAGGTCTGGGTGGATTAGTATTGGTATTATGCCTTTTATGATGTGCGTCGTGCGTTTTCGTGCTCGTTAGGGTGCCGTGCTGACCGGTCGGCAGCGCCTTTGCTACGAAGGTAAATTGGGTTAGTGTCCTGACGGGCACCTCGCATGAGAAGCTGCAAGTAGTTCCATCGGTGGAGTGCGCTCATCATGTGTGCGTTCTCTTCCCTACTCCCTCTCGTTCTCGCGCTCACGCCGCACCCTAGATATCACCTCCCTAACACACACCTTTCCCTTCATCGTAACCAACATCCGCATGGGCATGATGCAAGCCATGTGGGACCCACATGCGTCGTCCTTTTACTGGACGGGCGTCGCAGCGTTGATCCCACAGACGTTCCTCGTCGCGCTCTCTTGGGGGGTTATCCGGAATCGGTATTATGAGATCTTTAAAAAGTGCGCCTTTCTTTCAATGTTTGGAGATTTGATTCGTATGGTGCTGACGAGGATGTAGATTCCATTTCATGCTCTCTGGCCTCTTCATGGTGGCACTCTTCCTGCACGTCGGGTTTACGCTCACCTCTTGGTACGCGCCTCCCCTCCTCCTCCTCCTCCTCCTCCTCCTCCTCCTCCTCCTCCTTTGCTGACAGCGCACACGCAGGGACTACTTCTGGGCGACTCTAGCAATATGGGGCTCCACCTGGCTCATTCGCACAGGTCGTACGCTTTGGAACACGCGTCTCGGTCTCCGCACCGTCGTCTCCAGCGTCGGTTCGACTTCCGACCTCGTCAAACTACGGATCGCCACCCCCGCGTCATTCAAGTGGGTGCCCGGCCAGCATGTCTTCGTGAGGGTCTTTGGGCTGGGGGTACATGCGTTTAGCTCGCATCCGTTTACCATCAACTCGGTGCATGCGGTCGGGGAGGGCAAGGAAGCGGAGGTGGAGCTGATACTTCGTGTCCATGGTGGGATTACACGTGCGCTTGCGAAAAAGGTCGAGGATGGGAAGCGGGAGTGGACGACGCGCGTGGCGATTGACGGGCCGTATGGCGGGGTACATGCCCCGTTGGAGAGGTATGAGAAGGTATACTTGCTCGCTGGGGGCACTGGTGTGTTTTTCCTTCCTTCATTCCTTCCGAAGGCTGAAAGTTCCTGATAGGCGCGACGTTCGTCCTCCCCATCCTTACCGATCTTGCTGCCAAAATGAAGGCTGGTGGGAAAGACGTGGTGTGTAAGCGCGTCGAGGTCGTCATCGCCGTGCCTGATAGCGGTGAGTGTAGTCTCTCTCTCTTCCTCCCATCTACTCTCCCTCACTTCCTGATCACAGACGCCTACACCTGGATGCACCCCTCCATCGCCGCCGCCACCTCCAAGCTCCCGGACACAGACACAGCGTTGGGCGTTCGGGTGTACCACACCCGGGCGTATTCAGGCAAGGGGGATAACAAGAGCGACATCGAGGCGGACCTCGAATCAGTATCATCGGAATCTGAGCTCACCGGGCGGCCTGATTTGTTCGGTATAGTGAGGGAGGCGCACGAGAGCGCGGAGAAGGTTGCCATTATTGGTAGGTTCTTCCTTCCTTCCCTCCCTAACTTCCCTTCTGCGACGTCGAGGCTGATCACGACGCCAGCATGTGGCCCCGACTCCTTCCTGTACGACGTGCGTAACGCCGTGGCTGATGCGCAGCTCGTCATTGTGGATGGATTTGGGAAGTGTAAGGATTTGTTTTTGCATACGGAGACGTACAGGTGAGTGTCCGTTGCTTGTTCTGATTCTTTGGGTGCTAATCAGTGATTATGTGCTTTCAGCTGGTGAGGATGGAATGGAATGATATTTCCTTTGTACTTTTAGAATGTTACTGGATGTTCGAATATGAATGAAATTGTGAATGACGAAAGGGCGAGGGCCACAGGGCATCAGTGGCAGTGTTTTGACTCGTGCCGGCAGCCGCGTTGCTCTCGTCCTGCCACCACCATGAGAGATGACATACCCGAGGAAATTCTGCAGGAGATCTTCTCTCCCTCTCTAGACGTCCTCGACGAGACATTCTCCTCCCATGGCTACGCTGCTGTCCCTCCAGAGGCTCTCGACGAGCCGAGTTCCTCCATCCTACTCGTGTGCAAGACGTGGCTCCGCATCGCGACGCCTCTACTCTACAATACCGTCATCCTTCGTAGTAGAGGCCAAGCGCAGGGTCTAGAACTCGCCCTCCGTAGCAACCCCAAGCCGGGACTTCTCGTCAAGACTGCGCCTTGAAGGAGGATATTGCGTCTGCATGTACACGATTCTGCGGGCATCGACAAACCTAACCGATATATGTGTTTCCCTGAATCTCAAGGAAGAAGACAGCACCGAGGGAGCGTGTCGCGGCTTGCCGTTGATCAACCCCGTTCGTCTCATCCTTGCGTACCAGCCGATGCAATTCTTCATCCAGGGAACGACCCGCGAGCTCGTGGACACGATCGTTACATGCATTCCGAGCTGGGAGAATCTGGTGCGCACCAAACAGGTTCTTTGCATCTCACTTTCCTGACTCTCTCTCAGGCGGTGGTAGAGATGCCCCACGACTCGCCGGACAGCGTGGTCGCTCACAACGGGATGGTTGCGGTGCCGTTGAAAGCTGCAAAGAATCTCCGCAGTCTCGTTCTCTCAAGCTACGAGGAGCATTTATTCGTCCATGGCAGGATACAGTCGGAAACCCCCATCCGGACCACTCATGAAAGATTGTGTAATATCATGAGACTGAAGGCCGCTGCCGCAGTATAATATTGGGGTCCGGTAGATGGGTATATGACCTGTATTCACAAAAAATTTCAGGTCATAAGAGCTTGCCCTTCGTCGTGTAGAAACAAAGTTTTCAAGATCATGCCAACATGAGATAAACCCACATCCGGACCAAATCATTATTACTG
This sequence comes from Roridomyces roridus, assembly GCA_029378245.1. NCBI lineage: Eukaryota > Fungi > Basidiomycota > Agaricomycetes > Agaricales > Mycenaceae > Roridomyces > Roridomyces roridus. Next base: position 1,407,289 of record JARKIF010000015.1, read on the forward strand.
ACCCGGTACGTGTGCTTTTCCCACGGGTTAAAGTCTCTCTTGGAAGGCCCATCGACATCTATATCCTCATAATACTATAGCCCTCCAGGTGCCGCGGTGGTTGAGAGAAATAATCAAATGACTTTGGTGGATTCCGTGATTTGGGTGTTTCAGTGAGCACCAAGTAAATTGACCATATCTCGATGGTCAGCTTCCATTTCTGTCTGCAAATTTATGTCTGGGGAGTCCACCAACATGGATATGACTCAGTAAAAATTCAGCCCCATCAGAGCTGCCGAACTGCCCGAGTCCGGTGGTGGGTCCGGTCCGGATGGGGGTTTCCGACTGTACCCCTATACATCTCGACCATCGCGTCGAATCTCTCTCTGCAAGAAATTCGGCCCAAGGAGCTGCCTCGCAAGTCGTTGAGCATCGGATTCGAGCAAGTAGTGCAGAACAATGCCAGACTTGCAGAGCTATTGGACCTTCGGTAACCCGGCCTTTCTTTGATCTGCCCGCTCGCCGATTCAACTTTGCAGGAACGTTGGCATTTTCCCCAAGCCATTCTTCTATCCAGCGCAGCTTGTTGCCGATACACAACTCGAGGACAATATCTGGGGCCTTGTTCTCTTCCACTTATTCCACCAACGTCAAGGCAGAGGTTTTTCGCACTCGGAGGAAGACGACGCAGAAATATACTTCCAGGAGCTCGCCAAGGCGAGGTCATATCTATTCGTGTGCAGACGATTTGCGGTTAGTCTCTGGTCTCATTGATATTCATCACTTGTTCATGGTCAACAGCGCCTCGGGACTCCCTATCTCTACGAGGATGCACATCTCGATACGTTGGGGCATTTGCGGAATTTTGCGCAACGGCTCGCGGATCAACCGTCCCTGGGACTCCATGTCCGTCGCCTCTATGTCGGAATGGGATTCTGGGGTGACCAAGATCAGCTGGAACCCCTCGAGGACATCATCGCGCGAGTTCCTGGTTTGGTGATATTCAATTCGTGGTCTGCCCCCTTGCCATCATCGCGGATCCTAAAGCATCTCGCTCTTCATTGTGGTGGCAGCCTCCGTAGGCTACAAATACCGATTGCTGGATCCATGGAGGAAACGATCAACCCTTCTATTTTCGCCCACTTCCGGCGGCTGCGTTTCCTTGGCTGGGATTCCAAAATTGCCTTCGATACAGCTGGTGGCGGCGCCGTTTGCATCTCCTTTCTTTTTCGTAAAGAAGAAAGACGGAAAGCTCCGACCGGTACAAGACTATCGAAGGTTGAACGCAATCACGATCAAGAACCGGTACCCGATACCGCTGATTTCCGAGATAATGCATAACCTTCGGAACGCGACGTGGTTCACAAAGCTGGACGTGCGATGGGGTTACAACAATATCCGGATAAAGGAGGGAGACGAGGAGAAGGCGGCGTTCATCACTAATCGGGGGTTGTTTGAGCCCTTGGTGATGTTTTTCGGGTTGACGAACTCGCCGGCGACCTTCCAGTGCATGATGAACGATATCTTTGCCCGGCAGATCGCGGAGGGTCGGGTTATTGTCTACTTGGACGATATTTTGATTTATTCCTCCAACAAGGAGGAGCACCAGAGAACGGTGCGCGAGGTGCTGCAAATCCTGCAGGAGAACGACTTGTACTTGAAACCCGAGAAGTGTGAGTTCGAGAAGCGCGAGGTCGAATACCTCGGTGTAATTATCGGTGATGGGAAGATTCGGATGGACCCCGTGAAGGTTGCGGGGGTGCGGGAGTGGGCGGAACCCAAGACGGTCAAGGAGGTGCAGAGCTTCCTTGGATTCCTCAATTTCTATCGTCGGTTTATTGCGGGGTTCGGGATCCACTCCAAACCCCTGACACGTTTGACGAGAAAAGATTACCGGTGGCGATGGGGAGGTGAAGAGAGGAGAGCGTTCGAAAAGTTGAAGGATTTGGTCACCGCCGAACCGGTGCTGCACTTTCCGACCGACAATGGCGAATGGCAGATGGAAGCCGACTCCTCGGATTTCGCCACCGGGGCTGTGCTTTCTCAACTCCAGAACGGGGTCTGGGTCCCGATCGGGTTCTTGTCCAAATCTCTTAACGACACGGAACGAAATTACGACATCCACGACAAGGAAATGTTGGCGATTATGCGAGGTTTGTACGAGTGGAGGCATTTCCTTCAAGGCAGCAACAAAACGTTCGAGATTTGCACGGACCACAAGAATTTGGCTTACTTCATGACGACGAAGAAGCTGAACCGAAGACAGGCACGGTGGTCGCTGGAGCTGAGTGAATACGACTTTTTGCTGATCCACAAGCCGGGCAAGATGCATAACAAGACGGATGCCCTTTCGAGGCGAAATGGCCATGAAAAGGGGGCAAAGGATAACAGCGATATCACGTTGCTACCGGCAGATAAATTTCAACAAATACCGAAGGAGGAATTTCTGCGAGCAATCCCGGACCAGGAAGGAGGGGACCAATTTTTGCAACGCATCCAGGACGCCCGCGACAAGTGGAAGGATGCAGCCAAGGAGGGTTTGGCCAAGAGCAAGGATGAAGAAGCCGATGAGGAGAACCCGACCTGGCAGGAACACGACGGGTTCTTGACTAGGCATGGATCAGTATACGTCCCTTCCGACAAAGAGCTACGCCATCACATAACCCGAGCTCACCATGATACGTACATGGCCAGTCATCCTGGGCAATATCGAACGGCGGAATTGGTAGCACGGAATTACTACTGGCCATCCATGACCCGGGACATCAAGCGATACGTAGCCGCTTGTTCGACGTGCCAGAAGACGAAGACGTTTCCATCCAAACCCCGTGGACCATTGTCACCAAACGCAGTACCCGAACGAGTATGGCAGAACATCTCGATCGACCTAATCACGAAGTTACCGGAGTCAAAAGGATATGACAGTATCGTGGTGATTGTGGACCGACTGGGCAAAGGAATTCGGGTTATTCCCTGCAGGGAACAGATTACAGGCGAAGGGATCGCCCGGATATATCGAGATAATGTGTGGAAGGATTACGGGTTACCAGAGGTGGTGATCAGCGACCGTGGAACACAATTCGTGGGTCACTTTATGCGAGACTTGATGAAGCTTCTGGGAATGAAGTCGAATGCGTCGACAGCGTATCATCCGCAAACCGACGGTCAAACGGAGCGGGTGAACCAAGAGGTGGAGCAGTACCTCCGAATCTTTACAAACTTCATGCAGGACGATTGGGCAGAGTGGCTGACCTTGGCCGAATTCTCCTACAATGACAAGGTCCATGTGACGACGGGCTTTAGTCCCTTCTTTATGACTCTCGGGTTCCATCCGCGGAAAGGAATTGAGCCGTTGCGAGAAGTCCCGACGGAGAAGGCGATGGAATTCGCACAGCGAATGGAGAAGGTACGGGCAGAAGCCGCAGCGGCAATGCGCCATGCGCAGGATGTTATGAAGAAATACTACGATCGAAGTCGACAACCCGACCCGGGGTACAAAGCAGGCGATAAGGTGTGGCTAGAGGGGAAGAATCTGCAGACGCACCGACCCACCAAGAAATTCGAGGACCGACGCTATGGTCCTTTCCCTGTGGTGCGCAAGATTGGGTCCCTCTCGTACGAAATCAAAACGCCGGCATCCTGGAAGGTTCACCCGGTTTTTAATACGGTCTACCTTCGACCCTGGGTGCCACCAGTGGCCGAACATCAGAAGACGGTGGACCCACCACCCCCAGACGTGGTTGACGGTCACTATGAGTACGAGGTAGAGGAGATTCTGAAAGTCAAGAGAGGCAGTGGGAATCAGCGCAACACCTTGCGCTACTTCATCAAATGGAAGGATTATCCCTCGGCCGAATGGACTTGGGAAAAACGCGCCTTGCTGGATGGGGCGGAGGAATGCATAGAGGAATTCTACCAGAAGAACCCGACCGCACTCCGTGAAGAGCGGGTTAACGGACGATGGAAGATCGTGTCCTGAGCGCTTCGGGACGCAGCGCTTGAACAGGGGGAATAATGTCATGATATGACCCCAGGCCACAACCCGACGGGTTGTAACCCGATCAATCATCAACCATCAATACTCTAATCAGTGATCATCACTGATCGGCCGGGTCTTGTCTCAACCCCTGCTTGGTACTCCACTCTCCCCTGCATTTACACCCCTACTTGTCGCGATCGCCCCTGCTCCTACCCCCTACCCCTCGTACCTAATTCGATCATGTAGTATATATACCCGTCTACAGTCTCAGTACTGTAGACGAATCTAGTCTATTCTCCCTACGGCTTGCTCTACCTCTTGAGTCTCGTCTGCTGCTCTTCGCTCGGTCGCCTCGTTCGTTGCCGACTAGAACCTGACTTAGCCCTAGGTGTTGACACCACATACCCAGACCTACCGTCGACGGTCTCTTCAATTCGAGCATGTCCTGCTTGCGTCGCCATCGGCAGTCGTTGACCCTTCTCCCCGTCTCACTTTAGCCGTTCGCGTCGTTACTGTCGATGTCTTGGATCCACGCAATTTATCGTTGTTCATTTCGTACTCCAGAAGCACTATCCGAATACATTGAAGGAAGTTCCCCACTCCATGGGATCGCCGCCCCTCGCCGTATGCGATGACCAACCCCTCGTTCTGCAAGTGTTAAATGCCATCGACTGTCATCGCTAAATGCTGATTCAGAAGGCCGCTCACTTCGATGTAGATGCATGAGACTGCAACTCAATTAGAAGTCGCAAATGTGCCCGAATTGAGTCGGCGGGTTTTGTTCAAGATACCGAAGTGCATTCGCCGATGAATGTATCATCCATCACAAAGCCGCCCGTTCAATGCTGGGCCCTGGTACTTTCACTTGCTTATCTCTCGGGTGTTCTGAAAACAAATTGTCATCTCAGCCCGCGCTCGTAGCACTTCCATCACCGTGGAACTTCTAATGCAATTTTAGGCTTTCCCCGATGCGCTGACTCGCAAAGAATACAGACACAAATTCATCGTTCAATGGCAACCAGGGATGCTGGATTCCAATTTCCTTCCAAATTCACGGGTCCAAGAGCCCAGACCGTATTGTCTGCCCTTTAAAAGCGGAGGGCCTCTAGTCCAGCCTCTCATTCAACTCATCCCATTCAAACTACCATGCGTTTCCAGCTCTCCACCCTCTTCCTTGTTTTCGCCTCCGTGGTGATGCTCGCTCACAGCATTCCCCTCCCTCATGATATCAACGCGGACGGCAGCATTGGTACGAGACTCTTCCTGGTCTCGAAAATTCTCTCATTTACCTACTTCGTTTAAGGCTCTGAGACCCAGCCTCCTCGCCGAAGCCTTGTCGTCCGCAAGGATATCAGCGAGGACGCGACCATCGGTAGGAGACTCAACATTCTCTCGTGCTCATTCACCTACCTTGTTTCAGGCTCCGAGTACGAGCCTCCTCGTCATCGCGTTCAGGATATCAATGCGGACGTCATCATTGGTAAGTGACTATTCTTCAACCCTTCTCGAAAATTCTCTCGTACTTATCGACTTGCCTTGTTTCAGGCTCTGAGACCCAGCCTCCCCGAAGCATTGACATCAATGAGGACGCCGGCATTGGTAGGAGAATATCAATCGTCTCAAAATTTTCCCGTATTCATTTGCCTACCTCGTCGCAGGCTCTGAGACCCAGCCTCCCCGCCGAAGCATTGATATCAACGAGGACGCCACCATTGGTAGGCGACTATTTCGAATTCTTGCCTGCAAGATCTCTTGTACTCATTCCGTTTCAGGCTCTGAGACCCAGCCTCCCCGCCGAAGCACTGATATCAACGAGGACGCCACCATTGGTATGAGGCTGTTCCTTGCCTGCAAAATGTTCTCGGACTTATTTATCTACTTCGTTTCAGGCTCTGAGACTCAGCCTCCTCGCCGAAGCGTCGATATCAACGAGGACGCCACAATTGGTAGGAGACTATTCCGCCAAAATATCTCCCTCTCATTTACTTACCTTTTTTCAGGTTCTGAGTACGAGCCTCCTCGCTAAATAATAACGCACGTGAAGATTGTTCAAGTATCGTGGTACGTTAATACTTGGAGTCCTTCTGAAAAACCTGACTCACGGACGGAAACTAGAATCAGGTTCAAAAAAAGCAGAAGGATATATTGTACTCGTATTTCTAGGTCTAATTTGTGTGCTGTGCTAATTTTTGGTTGAATTACATAAAGTCTTGTCGGAAACGCCGTGAACCCCAGAATGGCCGCGTCTATTGGTTTATTAGTTTGAGTCTGATCGTGATAGCCTGTCGGTCCCGTCACCGACTCCCCCATCGGCCAGTGGCATCGAGGCTCCCACTGCCAGTCCCGCCCGAGGAAACTCGGGCCCGTAGTCAAATGTCAAGGGAATGACGGACTCGCGGAGGTGACCACGATCATGTTTGAGCGGTAGCCATGGCCACACATCCACAATCTGGTGATTCCCGGGATACATCTTGCCCCAACCGAACGTGAGGGACCTGAGACCTCCACAATTTGCAGATATGACCAATAAAGGGGCCTGCCGCCTGGTCGATTGTATCGAAGCGCACCCTTCGAAGCCACGGCGATACCCTCACGAAGACCTCGCAGAACAGCTCGGGCGGAAGACATCTCACAGGGCTGAAATCGCTCGAGGTTGGAGGAGAAGATTTTCGAGCAAGTCCGAGGTCAAGGCGAGGCGAAGCCTTGCATGTCTTCGCCCGAGTTCGGATTTCCTTTTCCCCGTTCCTCGAACGCACGGTTTCGAGACGCGATTCGCCGGATCTCTCGTGACCTCAGCTACATTGCGCATGCTGTAGTATTCCGAGTCTTAAAAAATTATTTTTAAGCTCGGTCTTATCGGCCCGTTTCCCGCCAAAGTGGGGGTCCAATTTTTACCGATGACATCTTTGAGCCCTGGTTGTTTGGCTCTTACAACTTCCTTATAAGGTAATTTTGGCGGTGTTCTGGCTCCATTTGGTTGCTCTTAGTCAATTACTATTAAGGTAGAGGACATGCACGTACGGTTCACCTGTCAAGGTCACGGGGACAGTCTATATATGGCAGGTTTGCATTGTTCTGCTGGCAATCCGCTGGCACCTGGCAACCAAACCTGCCATATATGGTGTGTCCCCGTGACCTGAGGTTAACCGTACGTGCATGGCAGCTACCTTATGCCTGCTCACTTCTGCCGGCCTCCGTGTCATTAACATCTCTGCCGACGGCGAGTCGGACGCGGCACGGGACCGGAGGTCTGTTTGACAGCCGACGACAGTTCCGTTGACAGGCACACCTCTTGTTTTCTTGGTTTTCCACCAGCTTCGGGTTCCCACCGCCACGCATCGACTGTTTCAACAGCCCATTCCAACTCCCTCGTCTCACGTATGTAGGCCTGGCGCGCGTCTCCTGTGTCTCTCTCCTTGGCATCTCACCCAATTTCTTGGTTTTCAGCAAGTTTTCAGCTCACTTACAACAGCCCTTTGGACGACGGACCCATCCTCTCTCGTGGTGTGCGGAGGAAATACCACCTTTCTAGCATATTTTTCGCATCTGGCTTGTAAACCATCCCCCGGGACTCATTGTCACCCGTGGGCCGTGACCCGTCATCTCACCTCACTTTGTCAGTGCGAATGCCTAAGTAGTACAAAGAAGAAGCAACACCTCCTGTTATCATCCCCAACTTCTTGTGGCCACGGGAATCACAGACTTCACCAGGCTCAACCTACAGACTCGGATTGCCATGCACCCGCAATGGCCCTCAAAAGCAGGTACCACATGACGAGACTGGGGGCTCTCACACCTTCCATGTGTTGCTCTCACTTGGTTCTCATCACCTCCCCCCTCCCATGCCGCCTCTACAACGCCAGGAAACCCGCGGAAGCCTACGAAGCTGGTGGTCCGACAGCAATCCAATGCTGCACATCAGCCCGACAATCAACATCCATGCCCTTGCAAAGCCTCTCATGAGGTTCATGTATCATCGGCAGGCGCTCGGAATCATGGAGCAGAATCGCGATGCACCACTCTCTGAGGAGTTGTTGGAGATCTATTCGAGCTATCTCTCGTATGTGATCGAGGAATCAACCTCTACACCATTCACTCAACAGCTCCATGATCCTAGAAGCCATTATGTGTCGCGCGCCACGCAAAAATTGGTTCAAGCACGCGTGTGGGAGAGAGTTATCGCAGACCCCGAGGCAACCGACCGACTTGAACTGTATTCGCCGTTTCTCGATGACGTTCTGCACATGTTGGAATCAAATACTGGCCCGCTGGAATCAAGCGACCGTCATTTGCTGCGCTTGGTCTGCTCGGTCATGGAAACTCTTCTTCTCCGTTGCTTCGGGGTTGGCAACGTATTTGACTCAAGGAAATGGGAACCGATACTGTGGCAAGTCTTCCTTGAAAGCATTGTCCTGACCATTCATTGACGAGTATCAGGAATGAGTCCAACAGCGCTAAGAAGACTATCATGCTCGACATCACGTCCATACTGGGTGTCTGCCGTACTTCTCAAGCAGTTGCAATAGCATTGCTGGAGTCGGATAACGTGGAGACCAGGCAGTACACATGGTTGCTCATCCATTATTTGGACGGGTTCACCCAGATGGCCCTGATTCAAACGATTCCCACAGAAAAATGGGGACATATTTTGAGGCAAGTCGAACTTTGATCTTTCTCACTTGTTCTCATAATAATGTGAATAAACAGCAAGGGAAGTTGGTCGGGCCAGGAACAGTTGACGTCTGTGCTTATCAAGATTGCTGGACACCGCAAGGGCGCAGCAGTGATCATCGCTGCGAATATCTTGGAGCCTCTGGACCTTCACTTGGATCAGAAAACGCCAACTGACATGGACTCTATCTGCATTCTCCTCGAATGCCTGGTCCAACATGGTTTTGCTGTCCGAGGTATCCTCAAAACCGACCTGATGAAGAGATTTGCCCATGCATGCTGGTGCGTCCGACCTTGCTCTCGCGGACCCGTGATTTGAATGTTGGCCATTCAGTCAATGCCCGGATCAATATAGATTTGACTGCAACGGTGGTCACCGTGAATTACCTGTCGAGGAGCTCACCAAAAACCCGGATCTCGCTGCAGCTATCTCGGCTGCACTTGACACTGAGCATCTGACAAAGGGGTTGAACTTCAAGGCTGAATGTACCCGAACGCGGCTGTGTGTTCTCATCAACGCTTTGGCACAACATAAAGGTCTTGTCTCCGGCCTCCTTCAAGCCAATATCATGGAACATTTAGTAGAACGCTGGCGGTGGTGTCCCTTTGTTGAATATGTTCCGTCCTGAGCTCACGCGGATCAGGTACGACTCCGTCCCAGTTTCTAGGAAAGCGGCAGTTGCCCTTGCCACAATGTCCTGGTCTCCGAACAGTGCGACCGCCGTTTTAGTCGCCCTCGGTGGGATGGAAAATCTCATGGAATCACTTTTGTTCCCGCAAACCAACTTGAACTGCAGCTGTGAATACCCATGCAGCCCTTGTTATCTCTTCATACGTCTTACGGGAAAGGGAAATGTGGCCCATTTCTTCCAGTCACCTCAGGGTATCGAGCGTTTGGAGTCCTTTGTAATGTAAGCACGATTTCTGTTTGATTCACCACATGCTCAATCTCCAACTTAGCAATCCCCAAGCGCATGAAGATGCGTCCTTCAAAGCAGCAGCTCTATTGGCTGACATCGGTCAATCCTCTGAGGCTGGCGCAGCGCTTGTTGACATGGCCCGAGTTTACAAGTGCATTCGTGAACGGGCTACCACCTCATCTGCCTCTTATTGGCTCAGAATAAGCCTAGAATGGTTTCTGCAGGAGTTACCCGACGGATCGTCCTCGTAAGAGTCTTATTCACCGTTGTACCACACCTTTTCATTCGACACGTGTAGTATTTCTAGCGAATACTAACTGGGAGTCCGACTTGTTCAACTCGTGAGTACGAGTTCCAGTGCGTGTTACAGATGACGACAATTCCAGGTTTGAATGGAATTCAGAAGAAGGATGGTGCAAATTCAGGAAGAATTACACCACGAATGCATTTCTGTACCGTTTATGTAAACTCACATGAAGTTATTTGTATCCAGCACATCAATGACAGTTCTCCAAAACCAACTCCGCATAGTCCGCCATGAGCCGATGCGTCTCTTTGGAGGGATGTCTGTTCGCCGCATGAGTGGGGAAAAAATGCAACACAAGTAGAAGCTCACCCCGGAAGCCAATAAAACGTATTCAACGGCGTCCCACACTCGCCCGTCAAGTTTGTCTGCGAAAGATTCGGTATGCAAGGTCCCACCGTATCGTACCCAAACGCCGCAAAGCCCGGCTTCGTGCCCATGACCGCCGTCCAAAGGGGCGCGAAATCGACGTAGGCTACGTTGATGCCCGTGGCATGCAGAGCTCCCAGACCGGTGAATACAGCTTGCTTCCATGCGTCTCCGGTGGGTGCGTCTGTTCCGCGTCCGTAGTCGTCGAGGACGATGATGTTTTTGGCGTTGGTGGGTGCGGAGGTTAGTTGTTTGATTAATGCGAGGAGGTCGGCGGCGGCTTCGGGGAGATGGTCGCCGTCGGCTGTAGTCAGTGGAATTAGATCTGTTGGGAAGCAGTTGGGAGATTGTCACGCACTTGACGAGGCGGAGAAATCGCTAAAGAAAGGCTTTTAGATTTGCGTGGTATGTGGGGGAACCAGCTCACTTGATCCCGAAGAATACAGTATACAGTGTCGTGTTTGGATTTAAGACGTTGTTTTGGCTGAAGAACAGAGCAGCTGGATACCAATTAGACTGATCATTGCCGCTGAGAGTGCGAGTACTCGCCTTGATGCACGAAATCCGATTGACCGGCTTTACTCGGCCACAGAGTAACATTCACAACCGCGCCGGAGACCTATACATTCCTTGGTTAGAAAAGCGAGATGCCAGAGGTAGATCCAAACACACCGCGTAGTCCATGATCGTAAGCCCCAAATCGCTCGCGATGTCTTCGGCCCACACGGGCCCGTCGGTGACACGTCCGCCTGCACGGGGGCTGATACCGTTCAAAACGGCGGCGGGAAGCGGACCACCATCGCTGCGGCCTCCAGAAGTATACGAGTCCTAAGCAAGTTGAGCGTGTGTCGAATGGAAAGAAAGACGAAACCTACGCCGAATGCGACGAGTGTCTTCATACCGCTCGTTGAGACTCCAGCATTGGTGTTGGCCACGGTTCCGCCAATGGTTCCACAGGTCGGAGTTATAGCTAGGTGCACGCCGTCGTTTGTCTGTCGAGGGAGTTGCCCAGTAGCCAAAGCGAGGGGTACAAGGACGACGACAGTCCAGAATCGTTGCAGCATGCTTCTGTTGCTCGTATTAGTGGCCACCAGAATTTTCTCGGCCCCTTCTTAAGCAGCAAGATACAGCATCCGTTCGTCGAGCATGGAAGCCTTGTGACCGTCATGGGATGGGGAGGGACCGAAGACCTTCCGACCGGTCCGTCGTGGGAATTGACATCCAAAGTCTTCTTGAAACGATATGAGGAAGGGGTCAGGCCTTAGAGAGCCACGGTGGGCCAGTGGGCGCCAGGAAGAAAACTTGGAAGTCGCAGGAGACAAGAAGAGTTGATGGCCGCTGATGGCATCATCTCCCCATCCGGCGCCTCCACCGCACCCCTGCCTGCCCGCTGGAAGAGACAACCTACCGACCCAGCAGCTACCCTCGTCTTGTAGCGGCTCAGCAGATGGAAGGATAGTCATCGATTCAATGGAAATCTGGTGCGTCGCCGCTGGTCGTCCGAAGCGGGACTTGACAGTACTCGCCTCACTGCTCGACGTGCCCGCTACTCTCGCTTTTCAAGTGGTGAGTCCCTCGGTGGTTTCATATTTGTTTTTTTGTGGATGGGGTCATCGGGTGCGCCACGGAACTGCGTTGTGTGTGCTTCCGTGTCTTTGGACCGGCGCCCTTGCCTTTCCCTTCTTCTTGACTTGGGCAGCCGGGACGGGGACCTTCTTGCCGTTCCATACAAGGAGTCGACACGGGCCGACGAGGCTGTCCACTCCCACCGGTACCCCCCACTGGCTCCTACGCTCCCAAAGACCCTCGATGCCACCCGCCTTTGATTTGGCGACAGAGGTCGTCCGCGACGACGTCTCTAACCCTTATCCCCCGACCTTTCTATCCTTCGGGTCTCTCGTCCTCCATGCGCCACCCATATTCACAATCGTCTTCCAGAGCATACGGGCGCGTTTTCTCACAATTGCAAATGGGCCTTCCCACTCATACCCGCTGGAGCCTGGAGGTGCGTTTCTGTATGTATCACACTGCACCACCGTTTTGGCGAGGGTTGCCGCGTAACGTCGATGCGCATGTCTTCGACTGTTCTGGCGCTGTCTGCTGCAGAAGCCCACGCGGGGACGAGCACTCGTCATGTGTGCGTATGGGCCTTCGGCCGACTCGCCTGCCCAAGTCTGTCTCTGACCCATCCTCAGCGGCGTCGGGGCCATATTGCACTTTTTCATTCTTCTTTCTGTCGCTGTCCTCTATCGAGGACTCTTCATTCCGAGGCGGAGCATTTGCATACTACCTCCTCTACGGCTTACATAATCACATCACTCTTGCACATCTTCACATTTTGCGAAGCAAGGGTCGTCTGGAGACGGTCGCTCCCGGTGGAGGGTCCGCTCATGGAGGTGCCATACAGCTTCTCCCTGTGTTGCCTTGTCTTTCCGGGACGTCGTTGACGATGTCATCCTCCCTGCTTTCGGTCACTTGGCCATTCTCCTGTTTTCGCCTTCATTCGTTTGCTACGGACAATGTATTGGAGCCATTCACTCTTTTCGCCCCAGGGGCTGCACTCCCCCTCCTCTGCCGGCTCGTGAAGGGCATCGTATCGGGCTGAAGGTCGTGCGGCGCGTGTGCCAGCCACAGCGTCGTCGTCGACTCGGGGCTTCCTTGCCCTACCTCCATGGGCCCCGAGTTTCTCGGCTGACAATTCTGCACCTACACACTCCCCTTACTCACTTCGACTTGTGACAGACTATATAATATCCTCTGTACTTGCAGACATCCGAAATCGGAATATATTAATCCTTTTCACAGGGGGCATCAAGCGTGGCACTTTGCCTTGTGTGCCAAGGTAGCACTTGCGTGGCACTTGGCGCGTAGTTGGCCGGAAGTTGGACATTACGTGTGAATTTCCTTTGTTCCCCGGCCTTCACAATTGGCCGGGAGCATCGTGATATAAGGATAGACATTATATCTTGAGGGAGTGAGTGTCCACATAGAGGGCCTTTAATATATGTAAAAATACTGTTGATACCCTCCATGCTGTGGCCATGCTTGTTGCAGGGAAATGGAGTGACTCCGGTGCAGGAATACCCAATGACACCACCCAACATGCTGCGAATCATGTTTTAAATTCGCTCAATGGGTCAGGAATTATTCTCCACAGTTTAGTTGAATTATAAACAAGTTGTTCGGCGGTCAGAATCACCAAATGTGTCGGGCAAAGAAAATGGGTACATAAGCACAGATTCGAACTCACGCACATCAAAAGAGCACCTAGGCACGTGGTTTTATGTCCACGGCCCAACTGCGCGCCAAGTGCCACCTTGGCACACAAAAAAATGTGCCACGGCTGATGCCCCCTGTGTAATCTAGGGAATGAATGGATGTTGAATATTCCGGCTGGAACAAACTTCCCAGGTGGCCGTTCACTCCGGGTCGTTGGACCGAAGCGGTGTTGTCACGTGCTTATCAATCTCCTTTCTTCCTGCCACCATGGCGAGACGCAATCTCCCCGACGAATTGCTGCAAGAGATCTTCACTCATGCTCTTTTCGTACCGGACGACACATTCTCTTCTCATCGCTGCGCATCTGTCCTTCCGGGAGCTCTCGACGCGCCGACCTCCTCGATCTTACTCGTATGCAAGACATGGCTCCGCATTGCGACGCCGCAGCTATATCAAGTCGTCATCCTTTTTACCAGGGGCCAAGCTCAGGCCCTGGCACTTGCGCTGCGCAGCAATCCGGAGCTGGGTCGGTTCGTCAAGAAGCTTCGAGTCGAGGGTGGATACGGAAAGTCAATGTATCACATTCTTCAAACAACCAAAGCCCTGACCGACATCTGCGTCTCATTGGACCTGGAAGAGGAAGATAACACGGAGGGACTGTGCCGGGGTCTGCGTCTGATCAGTCCCTTCCGCCTTATACTTGTGTACCGCCCAGCGCAGTATCATGCCGGCGTGGACGCTCGTGAGCTGGTCAAGGTGATTGTTGAATGCATCCCCCGATGGAATAATTTGGTGCGTTATGAGCCCGTTTCATACCAGTCTCCTTATTTTGCACCAGGCAGTGGTCGAGATGCCCCACGATTCGCCGGGCAGCCTGGTCCCCCACAACAAAACGGTTTCCAAGGCATTGAAAGCGGCGACGAAACTGCGCATTCTCGTTCTGTCGAGCTATGAAAGGCATCTATTCATAGATGGCATGATACCCCAATACATTTCCACCATCGTGCTGAATCCGTCCCTGCGAGAAATCCGCCCCAAAGGGCCGCCTCGCAGGCCGTTGGGAACCAATTTTTTGCAGGTGGTGCAGAGAAACGCCAGACTTTCAAAGCTCTTTGATCTTCGGTATCTACCCGACTCTGTTTCATTTGTGCTCGCCCCTTGACTGAGCTTTGACAGTTACTTTGGCCTCTCACCGTCGGAACACTTCATCTATCCCATGCAGCTCACCGCCGATCCAAAACTTGAGGATGTTATCTGTGATCGTGTTCTCTTCCACCTGTTCCAAAGTATCAATCTTGGGTGCAAATACCTCTCGCATCCAGGCGACGACGATGCAGAACCGATCCCGATCATTTCATATCTTCTCGTGTGTAGGCGATTCGCGGTTAGTACCAGTCGTCCTCTTCACCGCCGCGTATTTATGGTCAATAGCGTCTGGGCACTCCCTATCTCTACCAGAATCCGCATCTTAAATCGGTCCAGTCTTTGCATACTTTTTCACGGCGGCTCACGAAGAAACCATCCCTCGCTTGCCATGTCCGTCGGCTCAGCGTCGACCTGTACGGCTACTACGCCGATCCGACTCACTTGGAAGAGCTTCTGGCGCAAGTTCCCGGCTTGGTGGCGTTCAAATCCTACGGCCGGACCTTGTCATTCAAGGTCATCGAGCATCTCGCTCTTCATTGTGGCGCCAGTCTCCAGAACTTCGCAGCGCCCTGTATCACAGCAATGGGTGAAACGATTGATTCCTCCATTTTTTCTCGATTCCCGCGGATGCAGTCCTTTACCTGGGACTCTAATATCGCCTTCAGTGGTGTTCACGTAATTGACGCGTTCAGCCAATTGAAGCACTTGTCGATTACGGCGGCCCACCCTTCATTGTACACCGTCATGTCGCAAATGCGGTACGTGCCCAATTCCCTCCTGCCACTGCCCCGAGCAGGATACTGATTCTGCACCAGACTCCCTGCCCTGCGTACTGTCACTCTCAGCGCAGACCTCCTGATTCCACACCGCGATCCATTCTTCCCGCAACATGGTGCGCGGCTGGAAGAACTCACGGTTGGAAGCATACATATGGTGTACAATCCGGACATCTTCGACTTGTGTCCCTCGCTTAAACTTCTCACCATCGTTCAGAGCGCACACGAAGGGCCCGAGGTGCGTCGCCCTGCTGTTTTCCCCCCTTCCGAGTGCTGAAATCGCCGTGGCCCGTAGACCTCGGGTATCTTGGACTCGTGCGACCCGCACTCCCTTCTCGAGCGTATCGTATTCAAGCAGAGTGGATTCAAGTGAGGTGTGCATGCGAGCGATTGAGCTTCCCACTGATCTTCCCCACAGGCCCGGCATGGAATCCCACCTGGTGGAGTTTCTCGCCAATTTCGAGCACACATTGTTTCCTGCCCTGCGAGAAATTGAACACCCAGCGTTCAATTGGGTTGCGAGAAAGTGTGTTTCCCTCCAACTATTCCTTTCAACCGCTCCATGACTCGTGATTTTGACCAATTGACAGCAAGAAACAACCTTCCTTGGAATTAGGCGAACGGGCAAATGATTTCATGGCTAGGAACATCCGTCTCGTTGCACAGGAGGGTGGTCGTTGGCGGCCGCGCCGGCAGTATGTGGAGGAAACTACCGGGATTGCACAACGTAACTAGACTTGTTCGCATTGGATGGTGAGGCAAAACATTGAGAGTGTCCGTCAAAGTGTCATGATCATATTCGGTTCAGCTCATAGTCCGCTTGCAGTCCGCAGAAAAACATTTCGTCGACGACCACCAACGGTCGGTTCTTTGAATCGAAGTGAAGAACTTGGCCATTTATAACTGGGGGTTTCTCACTGCACCCCGGGTTTCTAGAGAGAATTGTCCCTGACTTCGGCGAGCAGGCAAGTTTCGACTGTCGAGTTTCGAGCAGATTCAAAGTAGATTACGATGCCAAAAGGATACTTACTTGGCTCAGTTTAACGCCGTTTTAATTCCTCGACTTCCGCTTGTAACGGCATTCGATGTGGGAGTACAGTTGCGGACAATCAAACGTGACCACTTTAATATCTCGGGAACGGCCCATAATTTTGAGATTCTGACTTCGGAATCAGATTCAGCGACCCGAAAAGACCCCAAATACAATTTTTCAGAATTTTCCCACGAGAGATTAGGCACGGCCAAATTTTCGGTCGGGTTGAACAGAAATTGTGTGTACCCCTTTCGGCCTTGGGTCCGGTATAGAAGTTCAGGGACTGTATATATTGGCTAATTACGCCTGTCTGCTCTATCAATCTCTGGTAGAATGCCCGTGTTACATGCCCTATCGTGATTTCTGCTTCCTCCAAGTTGCCGTGCATGCCGCGACCGTTCCCGTAAGTGTCAAGAGTTGGGTCATTACCATCCCAGTTGAAGTCATCTACTTCTTCCCGGTCATCATCAGGGCTGGGCTCTACCTCCTCTGTGGCAAAGGTAGCTGTCAAAGAATTATAGTTCTCATTGGAGAGCCAGCAGTCAAAATCACAGTCCTCGAGATCCAGGTTCCCTAGCAGGTTGCTCAAGAGAGAGCTCCTCATGATCTGCATCTGTGAGGGACAATTGTGACAACTGGGGTGAAGGAGATGCTGGCGGGCCAAATCTTCTCCCAGTGGTTTCGAAGACCTCAGACCTGATGAGATGTTTTGTCCCTTGCCTTTCTCCCTGGGGAGGCATGGGGGATGGTGGCAGAGGGAAGGGAGTGGTCCCTGTCACTCTTAAATACTGTAGGAGCTTGGGAGGAAGAATCCAGTCCCTCGGAACAATTGGGGAAGAATGCCGCGTTCACGAGACGGCTTGATCACTCCTTGAATCTGGCCATCAAAAGTGGATTTCTGGAAGATTGGCTCGTGGAATCTTTTCGCAATTGTTCCCATTGAAAAGAGCGCAAAAAAAACGGTTAAAATGGTACCTCGCACGACCTGGTAGCGTGGGAAAATGGGGTACGGCCAAAAAATCAACCCGGACCGGCATTTCAACTTCAACTTTTTCAACTTTTGACAATGCAGAAAATTCACAAAATATTCTAACTGCCCCATTTTACACAAAGAAAGAGTTTCCCACGAGCCAAAATAGAGTTATACAAGTTTGTCACGTTTGATTGTCCGCAACTGTATTCGAGTATTTCAGGACCAAGTCTCCAGAAACTGCCTGACACCGGGGTCCGGAAGTATTGATGATGATTTCGATCTTTATCAACGACCCTTTCTTCTCACCATGTCCTTGCACGATGCGGTGAACCTCTTCACTGGCATTACACCGGTCCCAGGGCTCCACGCGGCCTTCACAGTATTCAAGTTCATCTACTCGTCCACCCAGGCCGCCCGAGCCAGCCAAAAACAGCTTGTTGTCCTGGCAAACGCGCTCGCACAGCTATTGCTGACATTACAAGGGGAATTCGAATCGCAGCGACTGACGCTCAAGTCCTGCAAGCAGCCTCTCAGGGATCTCATTGGGTGGGAATCCTACTGCTGACAGACCGGACCTCCGGTGACACTGATTCGCCTGTAGGCTTTTGAATGATATCCACAAATTCATTCAGAAGGAACGGGATCGGAGCTTCCTGACGACTGTGATACAGGCAGACTCCCGGGTAGCGGCAATTGAACTGTTCTATCACCGGATAGGCACGACCACGACCGCCTTCCAGGCATGTTGAGTCCGAGCTTTACGTCCCTTCGATGCTCACCTAAATTCTGAAGATCTCTGCTTCATTCAGTATCCAGCACATGCTCAATGATAACGAACAGGCACGCTTGGACGATGTTCGAGCACTTACCGAGAGATTTACAGCTCTCGAGAATAATCACAGTGACCTGCGGCGAGAACTCGGTCCGTGTCTTGGACTCTTTTCTCGGCGCTCCCAACCCAATCTCCTCATCTTCGCAGACATCAATAACAAGAACATGCTTGCCATGATGGTTTCAATTGAACGGCGCATGGAGGAGAATCGAGGTGTCTTGAACACATCGGAACAAAGGTTCTTTTCCCATACGCTGCAGTACCTTGCGTCAACCAGTGGGCAACACATCGAGCTTGAAGACTGGATGATTTCATCGTTTGATGTGGAGGTGGGAGCACAAATCGGGGCGGGTGGATTGTGAGTGTTTTGAAAATTAGCTCGAATTCCCTCATATGCGCGCCAGTGGTACTGTATTCAAGGGAACTTGGAATCGCACAGATGTGGCCATAAAGATGATCCATAATGAGTCAGGGGTAACAGCCAATTTAGATGTCAGTTGTTTCTCAAACAGCTCTCTCCAAGCTGAATTTTTCTAGATGCTCCGCAACGAAATCAATGTTCGCCCATTCGGTCAACTCTGCTGCTATCGCTCATCCACTTTTAGATCTGGATGAGGCTCCGACACCCCAACATTTTGCAATTTCTCGGTGCCAACACGCTGGACGACAAGCCATTTGTTGTCATGCCACTTTTGCCCAAGAATGCGAGAGAGTTTCTTCGGGGCCAGGTGGACAAGGATCCTCTGCCCATTGTCAGCCGGCTTTCGCATTTCTCTTCTGCCCAACACTCACCCATCTGAAGCTCCGAGATATAAGTCTTGGCCTCGAGTATCTGCATTCACGAAAGATATGCCACGGCGATCTCAAAGGGGTTGGAATCTCTCACTTGACCCATTTGACGCTAACATACACCATCCAGATCAATGTCCTTGTTGAAGACACAGGAAGAGCATTACTATGCGACTTTGGACTGACACGGATAAAGGCGGACATGACCAGCCGCACTCGCACCGCAGGCAGTCCTGCCGCCGTTTCCGGTAGTCGCAACTGGATGGCCCCAGAAATGCTGGCGGGTGCGCTGCCCCGGCCACCAGCAGATATCTACGCTTTCGGGATGACACTCTATGAGGTTTGTCCCTTTGTCACAAGTATTTCGACGTTGGATTCACAGGTATTCAGCTGTATGCGGACGAAATACCACTCTCCACAATAGCCTACGCAGATTTCATCGAGATGGTATTCAAGCTGGATGCGCGCCCCGAGCGACCCGAAGAGGATGAATGTCCGCAGCTGACAGACGGCATCTGGGACCTAGCAGAGCAATGCTGGAGGGAGGATGCCAGGTTCAGGCCCACCGCTCGGCACGTCCATGATATGATAAAAATCCTCATGACGCGGCCTCGGACTGTGTTGAGCGCTGAAGATGGGAAACCAATCTCGCTGCAGCCTTCCAATGCTCCTCGCACGGCTCAGAGCTCCCCAGACTTCGCTACTCCTGCTCCCCCGTCCATCGACCAGCCTGAGATCACACGAGATCGAAGGGATGGGAATCCAACAGTTATAGAGGCACCGCGTCAACTAGAGTTCAAGTCAAACAACCCATTTGCTAGACAAATGAACCAACATGCTGTGGTTGGGAGCCAGCTGATACCTGCGTCGCCTCAAACAAAGTTCTGTTTGCCCACTTCATCCATTAATGTGTCGGGAGTTGATGCAGCCTCCCTCTCAAAATCGTCTGCCTCCTCTCCATTGTCCCCATCAGCTCGGGGCCTGGTGGCTTCAACCATAGAGAGTGAAGACGACATGGGACGGCTGGCCGATGGTCCGGTCGTGTCACGGATGATTGCAAAACGAGTGAAGGCGGCGGAAGCATTTGCAAAGTTACAGAGCATTGATCCGGATCTGTGTCGTGGTTTGAATTGGATCTTGTACGTTTCACGTTTTCTTACAGCTGTTTGCTAAATTGATGACAGTGAGCAAAAAAAAAAAACATTTCACAACATTTCGGTCAAAATGCACTTTCTGCTTGAATACCGTCCCTCTCGTACCCACTGGAGCTGTCTGACACTATACACATCATGTAATAGCCCCTATCTGTCATGTACGGCCTTTAAACGGCCCTAATCGGCTCGGTGGAGCCCGTAATCCGATTAATCCGCTGTTTGTACCACCAAACAACCGCGCGTCTCTCTCGCTTCCCGTCGTCTGCTTGCCCCATCGCTTCCTGCCACACCCACATACTCGCCCATTGTGCTCCTTCCGTCATGCCCGGTCGTGTCGTGCAGAACCAGGTCAAGCTGGCCGCGATGAACATTTACGAGCGCGACATCCTGCCGCTCTGCGACATTCTCGACATCTGCGGCTTCTCCGAATCGACGTTTTGGCGGACGAAGAAGCTCTGGGATGAGACTGGATGGGTAGCCAAGCCCAAGTCCACCACCTCAGGCCGCCCTCGTTTCTGTGCCCGTGAGGACATTGACTACATTCTGTCGCTCGTCAAACAGCGGCCGGACTATTTTCTCGATGAGCTCCTGAATCTCACTAAGCTCAATCGACACATCTCCGTCCACTTCACGACCATCTTTCGTGAGCTGGAGCGCCTTGGAATGTCGAGGAAGAAGCTCAAGAAGGTTGCCAAGGAGCGTAACGAGAATGTTCGGATCGACTTCACGCGACGGATGGCTCAATACCCACCCGAGTACCTGGGATTTCTTGACGAGACATCCAAGAACAATCGCACATACGGTCGCGGGTACGGGCGAGCTCCGAAGGGCAGG
This sequence comes from Roridomyces roridus, assembly GCA_029378245.1. Lineage (NCBI taxonomy): Eukaryota > Fungi > Basidiomycota > Agaricomycetes > Agaricales > Mycenaceae > Roridomyces > Roridomyces roridus. The sequence continues at coordinate 1,428,267 of JARKIF010000015.1, forward strand.
CGCGCGCAAATGAGACAAGATTTTGTCAGAGGCACACGACTGACAGGGACCGGCCTACTCACGCTAGATGGGATGGTTGCCAGCACGGTGGTGGAAGGGTCAATGAAGCGGGTGGACTACCTGGCGTTCCTCGAGCATGAGGTGGTGCGTACATCGTTGATTCTTCTTCGTCCCTGGCTCATTGGGGTCCTACGCTCTCAGATGCCTCTCACAACTCCCTTCCCCGGTCCGCTATCTGTCTTGGTGATGGACAACGCTCGTATTCACCACGGAGAGGAGATTCTTGCGCTTGCTGAACGATTTGGTCCGTGCCCACTGCTTCGCCGAACCGAGTCCTTGCTAACTACGACTCAGGTGTGCGAATCGAGTTCCTTCCCCCTTACTCTCCCGACTTCAATCCCATTGAAGAGGCCTTCTCCAAAATCAAGGATTTCATTCGACGCCACTCGGACGTGATGTCAGTATCGCAGGGAATTGAGTTGATAGGCGACATGAAGTCGGTGATGGAGATAATCACACCTTCGGATGCTGAAGGATATTTCATGCATGCTGGATATATGTAGCCTGAGCAAATGATACATGGTTGCAATTCTATGCTAGTGTGCGTCAAGAAGTACAATTGTCGTGCTTTGGAATTTGGTAAGAGTTCGTATGAATGGTATGAGTGCTCAGTGCAAAAGAAGAGTCCCAGCTATCACAACGCCACGGCCCATCGCCGCACGGCTTCCCTCAATTCTGCAATGTCGCCCGGAGCGAATCCCATCTTCTCTAGATCATCGAGCCGCACATAAAGGAACGACACTGTTGTTTTGTAGCGATTCTCTGCGAACTTCTGCGCGATGAAGTCATCGAGATGAAATTGGCCGCAAAAGGCATCCACGCTCATCGTTTCCCCGCACTTGGTTTTGGCAGGAAGTAGCATGGAATGGTCGGCAATGTCTTGGGTTGCAGAGGCAGGAGCAGACGACGCAGCGGGAGCGGGGGCATGAGGACGAAGAATCTCCGCAAGCCCATCGAGCGAGAAATTGATAACTGGGCCGGTGCCGGCGCCACCCGCATTTTTCTCGTTTGCTATACGTTGTTGAAGCAACGACGGACGAGCGAGATGATTGGCGTTGGCCTTGGGATCAAAAAGAGCGTGATTGGGCGGAGTATTCAAGTCGCAGCCGTTGCTGCCCTGATTGAGGTTCAGTTTATAGAATAGTAAACGGCGGTCGACGCACCAGGCAAGCAGCCCACTTATTGAAGTGCGAAAAATTGAGATGAATGTGCTTCCCTTCGGGATTCACCCAGCAGTGATCACTCCCATCGTTATCGTGGCAGAGATACTTTTGGCGTAAAACCGCGATATTCTGATTGATCTCCGCGTTGAGAGGAGAGATGTCCGCTTCTGTAGGTTTCTGGAGATGAATCAGTACCTGCCGTACTTTCAAAGCGGCACATACCTTGCTTTTTTTGCCACCACTCTTCTTCTTCTTCTTCCCCTTGCCTTCCCCATCTGAGTCCGACTCATCTCCATTCGTTCTGTATGAAAATGGTATCCTCAAGCACAAGCCAAACGGAGCGAGTTAGAAGACGAACCTCGCCTTCAGGTAAGCCACAATGAAAATTCACGGTCGGTGTTCCCGCTTTCAAAGCGTTTGTGATCATGTGCTCATATGAGTCGTTGTCGAAGAGGGTGAGCTGAGGAACAGAGCGAGGGACCTGAAATTCGATAGACATGTCGTCGGTATCGTGATCCAGAGGGATGACTAGCTTTGCAAGAGTGCTTGCTTTAGTGTAGAGTTTTTTCTCGAATCGATAAAAGGGTGCGGTGGATTGAAATTTCATAATGGCGGTACTGGCGATAGCTTGGCGCTTTTTCGAGGGCTTTTTGAACTCTTTATGGGAGAATACGGAAACGTTGGCAATGATCTCAACTGGAGGCCGCTGTTCAGCTGAGCTTCAGTCTGAAAATGGGAGTAACGCACCCGCTACTTCCTCTGTCTCTTTCGCCGTCTTGCGCCGCTTAGCAGCCGGTGCAGCCTTGTCGTCATCATCCAACAATTCCACCTCTGGCTCCTCCTCGTAGTCCGCATCACCGGAACTGCCAGAAGCACGATCCATCGCGTCCAGCTCCTCAGAGGCGGAGGCGTCGTCATCCACGGACATCGCAGACGAATTGGACGTGGAAGCAAGCGTAGAGTCAAGAGAGGAGTCAGGAGATGAGGCGGCAGCCTTGGATTTGTGTAACGGGCGGGGAACAGGGCGCGTCGGGGCACCAATCTTCTTTCCGCGACTCGTCTTGGTGTTGGCCTTTTTCTTGACTGCAACAGCGCGTTCGGTGGAACCCGCGTTCGGGAGGAGCTCCGCGTCGACATGAGAGAGCAAGCCAAGAGGGAGCGGGAGTCTGGGCACGCAGACGACGGGAAGCGAGAGAGACGCGCAGTTGTTTGGTGGTACAAACAGCGGATTAATCGGATTACGGGCTCCAGGGACCCGGATCTCCACCAATGGTTGCGGTGCGTCTGTAGACTGTGGCTTGAATTTTGTTGGGTACCAAAGCTAACACTCTCTCCATAGAGAGGGGAACATCATTGACATGCATGCAAACGAAGGATTTGCGTACACGGACAAGCGCACCGGCTATCTGGTGCAGCTTATACCCAACGGTGCCAAGATTCCAATCAGGGAAGGCAACAAGTTGGAATTCGTCAAGGCACTTGCGATACATCTGACTACAATGCGTGCCAGTGAACCTCCGCCAAAACAGTACACGTGGGGTTGGGCTACTCACAGTGCGCCGCGGCCTTTTGGGATAAGAGGCCGACACAAGCCGTCAGAGGGGATAGAGTCTTAGAGACAAATCCGATGTTCAATGTTGCGAGCACTCTCAGTAATAATACTTACATTATTCTCGCCTCATCTCAGGCTACCGACGCTTTGATCAACGTAAGTGACGGCGTTGGTTCTCACTTCCAAGTTGACTTTGTATCACTATCAGCGGTGAATGTGAATGGGAGGAGGCTGGCACATTCCTCGAGGCGGTGTCAGTTGTCATTCAGCTCGGTCGATGGGCTCCGACTGCGACGATATTCGACATCCATGCCCTCCAAAGATTCATCGCTGAACGATCCAGACACTCTGGGGTTTCGTACAACTTGGCTGTAACTAGGTTGAAGGAGATCAGGGAGGTCTGGGGCTCCGCGTACACATAGGATTAACACAGAGACCTTGGAAGAGGTGATCAGGGAATGGCGGTTTCGCGGGCTCTCGTGTTCGAAGTGGAGGAAGAAAAAAACGATACGACCAACATCGCGTGCTTTGGGAGAATCGAACCTCCGGCAATCATGCAGAGGCAACGACCCCATTGTATACCACTATGAAGTTTTACCCCAACAACTACAGCCCAGTCAAAGACATCTGAGTTCCAATCTACAACTTGTGGAGACGCGAGGAGTCATATTCCCTAGTAGTACATAGTACATTTGCATTCCCATTCATTGCATACTGACTGACCGGAAACACAGATAAAATTCAATCCTGCAAAAACCCACTCACGACATCCATGCACCTCTCCCTCTCCTCCCAATGCGACATATGGCTGGACTCAGCGAACGTCACCCACCGCACTTTGCCTTGAATGCCCTCGAAGAACGGACGGACGCACGAGTCCTGCGCCTCGTCGTACCGGCCGTTGAGCAAGAGAGTGGGGACGATGATCTTATGGAGGGAAGACAACATAGACCAGGTTTTGAGGGGGCCCGTGATGTGGAATTCCGAGGGACCGTTCCTACGGTGTGGCGTTACCGTCGGAAACATAGAAATAGACGAAGACGCACATGGTCAAATACACCGTGGGATCCTTCTCTGTCCACGCCATCGACTCAGCTGCGGGCTCAGGCATCGGGTCGATCAAGCAAAGATGGCGCTTGTAAAACACGGACACAGCGGCCATGTACTCCTTGCTTTCCGTCGTCCCTGCGTTTTCGTGGTGGAGGAGGGTAGCTTGGACGTCGGCGGGGAGCTTCTCGCGGAGGAGATTCTGCGCGGTGACCCAGTGGGTCATGTCAGCAGGGGAACTGGGAATGATGAGACGGTGAAGACCCGTGGGTTGAAGGGATGCGTGGCGGGAGCCGAGCATTCCGCCCCATCTGCAGCCAGGTAAATCGACGCCAAGCAAGAGAGAGAAAGCACATACGAATGTCCCAGCAAGTCATAATCTCCCTTGATCTCCAGCTTCTCCAGCAAGTTATCCAACTCGTCTAGGAAAAGCTGCTCCGTCCAAAATTCAATGTCCCCGTTCTTCTCTTGCAGATGCGTCGAGTTGCCTGTGCCGATCTGGTCGTAGAATATAACGGGGATGCCGTACTTGGAATTGAGATCCGCAAAGGGAAGGATATAGCTATGCGATGCGCCGGGGCCGCCGTGTAGGGTGACGAGGGGTCGACGGCCAGAGTGGAGGTCGCCGAAGATCTTGTACCAGGTCTTGCATGGTTTGCCTGCGCCGGCAATGTCAAAGTCGATCTCGCCTTCGACGGGGGATGTCATGGTGGGAGGAGAGAGCAGGCGGGGTGTGAGCGCTCGAGGTTAAATGAGTCCCGGGCACCGGCAATCAGGTCCCGAAAATATGATCGGAGTTCCGGCAAGTTCCCAAGGTGGCGTTGATTTCTCGAATCATCATGTTGTACTTTGGTGGGGTGGTGGTAGCCTGGGTCGTTGTCATAAGAGATTCCTCAGTACATCTACCTTTTTCCTGCCCAGGTTTTTCAACAAACTCCGCCGACACTGTAGCATTCAATGCTCAGAGGAGTGCTGTCCACAGTCGTGGCTTCCGTTCTCAAGACCAGAACCGCACCTCTTTCCGGCTGTCACTCGGTTCGGCACCTGGGAATGTATATACCATTCGGCCGTATATTTGAGTCCGACCGTGATCATTCAGTACAAATTCAACACATAGATATTGAACTGGATCAAATTCCGCCTGCATAATCCAGCAAAAAATGGCCCACAATACTCATATACCTCTCCCTTTCCTCCCAATGCAACATATGGCTCGACTCTGCAAAAGTGACCCACTTGACGCGCGAGATCTCGTTGAAAAAGGGTGCAACCACTGGATCCTGCGCCTCGTCAAAGCGACCGTTCAACACCAGAGTTGGGACTTTAATTTTATGCGCATCCTGAAGCATAGACCAATCTTTGAGCGGGCCGGTGATATCGAATTCAGACGGCCCATTCCTGGTTGAAATATTGAGATGTTGTAACTGGAAGATGAAGGATGGGAACTTACATTGTCAAATAAACCGTAGGATCTTTCTGAATCCAACTAAATCCCTCTGCAATGGGTTCAGGCAGCGGGTTGATAGTACACAAGTGGCGCGAGTAGAACACGCCGACAGCGTCCCGGTACTCCTGACTATCCGTCGTCCCGTCCTTCTCGTGTTTATCGAGGACGTCTATGATATCTTGAGGAAGCTTGGCGCGGAGTGCGTTTTGCGATTTCACCCAGAGCTCCATTGCAGCCGGGGTGCTGGCGAGGACAAGGTGTTTCAAGCCTGCGGGCTGAAGAGCCGCATGACGCGAACCCAACATCCCACCCCACCTCAATCGAATTAGCTTGGAAGGAGTGAGAGGGTAGCGGATGGCTTACGAATGTCCGAGAAGGTCGTAATTATCCTGTATACCCAGAGCAGCCAGGAGATTATCCAACTCGTCCAAGAAGAGCTGCTCCGTCCAAAACCCCACGTCGCCCATCTTCTCCGGGAGATGCGTCGAATTCCCAGTCCCAATTTGATCATACACGACGAGGGGAATGGAATGTGCTTTGGTGAGGTCCGAGAGAATGAGTAGATACCCGTGGTTGACGCCGGGGCCGCCGTGCACAGCGACGAGGGGACGTCGACCGGAAGTGAGGTCGCCGGTGACTTTGTACCAGGTCTTGCATGCCTTGCCTGCGGCGGGCACGGTGAAGTCACTTTCGCCTTCGATGACCTTCATCTTGGGATGAGGGTGGGAGTCAAGAGGCCTGGTGCTCGTAGTACTCCACGTATCAGAATTAAGATGGACGGCCATCCGATGGGGGTCCGACTTGGGGAGAAGAAGCACAAACAGCGGCGTTTCGAACAACATCCCGCCCGATAGTCACGCTGGAAATTTCCACCAATGGAACACTCTCGGCGGAGCGACCAGAAATGAAAGTGGTTGTGGCCACACGGCGGGGTTTTCAAACCGTGAGAGTCTTGTTCACGATTGTCATGGAATTCGCCACACCGCCTCATATATTGGGTGTACTCAATCTCATGGCAGTCAAGCGGCCAATTCCTGAACGCACATCAGCCTCACAGTCATGCAACACCCACAGCCAGAGACATACACCCTTACAGGTACTACCTCAGTCGATATTCATTCTGCGTCTTAACAACGGTCATGGTAGGCTCGATCAAAGTTATTGAACGGTTCTTTAGTCTCCCCCTCAATTACGCCGACCCAGAGGGGAAGAAAATCACAGTTTTTGTCCGCAATCTTGTACCAGTGCAGAAGGCAAAAACTCAAGAGGAGCAAGATAAGCTGCCATACTGTACGCATCTTCTAAATTTCCAAGGAAGCAGCTAATGAATTCAATACCAGTGGTTTACCTCCAAGGTGAATATCGGACAATCCGGCGCTTGCTATTAGTATAAAGCACTGACCGAGTGTTACTTAGGTGGACCCGGATTTGAATGCGACCTGGATGGCATTTTGCCAGTGGCTTCTGTTGTATGTTTTCAGATATAATTCGAAAGACATTCCTAATTGAATGGTAGATACATGAACAAGGCTATCAGGTGCGTCATGAGCCTTCTGAGTTTGTATTATATTCACGCCCATACTGGTCCCAGACACTTTGGCTGGACCCTCGCGGTACAGGACTCAGTACACCCTTCTCAGCAGACTTGGTTCAAGAGAAGTCTGATTCAGAGGTGTTTGAATATCTGAAGCATTTTCACGCAGACAATATCGGTGAGCAGCTTATCTGCTTCGCCCAACACTTCGCCTTCTTATAAATATTTGTTTCAGTGCGAGACTGCGAAGCTATACGGAAACTCTTGATTGGCGGGCACTCCGATGCAGAAGCACGCAAGTGGACGATCTTGGGGCAGAGCTTTGGTGGGTTTTGTGCGCTCACGTACTTGTCCTTCTTCCCAGAGGGTCTCAAAGAGGTGTTTTTGACTGCTGGGTTAACGCCGCTCGTCGACCATCCAGATGCGGTTTTTGAGTGCCTGATGAGTGAGTGAGTTTGAACCTGGTCTTGGCCCAGAGAATGACCTCCTGTCACAGAACACGTATCTGAGCGGAATCGAATTTATTATGAAAAGTATCCAAGGGATATCGAGAGAGTGAGTACCCATTTCAACGTTGCGTGACCCAGGCCAGTTCTAATGAACACCAGGTCCGAACAATACTAGAGCATCTTGATACAACTAAGGTTCGCCTCCCCAATGGCGGAATCCTGACTCCGCAGAGATGGCTGCAACTTGGGATAGACTTTGGGATGAACGGTGAGATACCTGTAATCAATCCTTTTCACAGCTCAACCTCATACTGTTGTTGCAGGTGGTATAGACCGTGTTCATCGTGTGTGGGGTCAAATTTTCCATGTTTAAGATGCTGAGAATTTTCAGAACTTGTTTTACGGGCTGCAAATGATCTGAAGCTCTTCAGCAAGCTCTCTTATGGGTTGCTCCACAAGATCGAGACAAAGCAGGAGTTGGACAGCCATCCATTTTATGCGATTTTACATGAAGTGGTCTATTGCCAAGGGTAAGTACAATCATCAAAACAGTTGTTGAAGATATTGACATCAAACCCTAGCCGTTCTGCTGATTGGGCATGCGCCAAAGTGCTTAAGAAGTATCCCGAGTTTCTTTGGACGCGCATGAAGGAACAGCCGGCGAGCATCCCAGTTTATTTCACCGGAGAAATGGTGAGAAAAGCGACTGCCATTACATACCTCGTATTGACATCCTGCAAGGTCTTCCCTGAGATGTTGGACGAGTACAGCAACCTCCGGAGTCTCAAGAATGTAGCTAACATGATCGCGGAATACGATGCTTGGCCTGCGCTGTACGACACTGAGATATTGCGTCAGAACACCGTCAAGGTCACATCTGCAACGTACGTATTCAAGCTCTATCTTTGAGATTCCCAGACTGATGCTGCTCCATGCCAGATACTTTGATGATATGTGAGTCGAGTTTGACTCCCAGCGTGCCACGAACTAACCCAGTGATAGGTATGTAGACTTTGAGCGAGCTCAGGAGACTGCCCGGAGCATTGGAAACATCGAGCAATACATCAGCAACCAGCACATGCACAGCGGCCTTCGAAAAGATCCCAAATCTGTCCTCACCGCCTTGTTCAAGCTATCGAAACGAGAAATGGATTGAGGTTGAATGAATGGTGGAATAACGGGAGTAGCCGATTATATATATACCAGGAATACATACTGGCCAAGGACCGTTTGAAAATGAAACAATCTCAACGCGTTCTTCAATCACGGTGTCTGCTTTTATTGAGAAAACATGTACGCCAGAGTACGGGTACTTGGCGATAGAAGATGAACGGCGATCTGAGCAGAGAGGCACGAACACGGCGTCTGCAGCAGATTTCTAAGATTTCCCCAGACTGTCAAGACAGGACAATTGCGCGCGACAGTTGAGAGTTTGCCGACGAAGGATGAATCACCGCTGCTCTCAAAGTGGGATGGACCCGCGCCTCGAGTTCGTTTAGTCCCCCTTTCAATCTCGCTGTCACGGGGATGGCGTGGATTCAGTGCGGTCTGAGTTGTGGTTTCTAATGGCGACGGTGTAGAATGTTCGTTGAGAGAAATAGATATCTATCTCAAAGTCTCATGCGCAACCTCCGCACACACCTCTTTCAACACGCTCCCAAGAAGCTCGAAATCACTCAACTAAAAAGAAGCCCATCAGCGTCATCTTATCCCTCGCAAGTGAGCAAAGTAAATAACACGCACATCGTTCCAAATTTGCGCACTACACCGAGCCCACCAGGCTCCATTATGATAGAATATCCCCGCACTGACTTTGGTCTTCCTGTTCGTCGGCGCGAGCATCTTCTGGTTGAATAACGCGTCGATGGACGGGGAGGGCTGCACGCCTTGTGGGAGGGGAATTTGGACGTTTACCTGATTGCATCTTCTTAGCCAAGAAAAAGAGACAGAGAAGAGGCGGCTCACCATATTGCAAGTAAACTCGCCGGTCTGATCCATAACCCGTGTGCCAAAAAGGTTGGCAAGGTACGCCCCGCCGCGCAGCGCCATCCCGTGGCAGTAGGCGGTAATGGCCTTTTCGCCGCCCAGCCAAGCGCGGAATTCAAGTGCTACGCAAGACCAAGTCGGTTTTCGATTTAATTTGAAGATGAGCACACGCACCTGCTGTTATACTGAGCGGCGGGACAAAGTCGATAGTTCCGTTCCCTGGCGTGCATTAGTCAACGACGGAATGGGTAGAGGGAAGACTAACAGTTGTATTGTTCGATAAAACCCTCCCCAGGGAATTTGCGATCCGCGGGGGAGATGTACAACTTGGACGTGGGGAACGACGATTTGACAATCCCTTGATTTCTGTCCAACGTGCGTCAGAAGTGCGTTTCCGAGAAAGAATAGAACTCACCTTTCGGTATGGAAGGATAGGTGTATGGCAGGATACAGGTAGCAAAATTATTCTGTGAATCAAGAAAATGACACCACCTTTGACACAAAAAATGCACCACTGGGTGTTTGGGGAAAAAAAGGCGCAACCTCCGGAGTTCAAATATGAGAGATGCCGTGGCACATGCCTGGACATCAATCATTGATGATTTCCCCCAGCCGGCAAAGTTGTGGCACTGTCTCGGCTGGTACATGGCCGGAATCCACAAATGGCAGGGTTCGTTCAATTCCTGATGCTCTGCTGCTACCGATACAATTTGATCAAAGGATATCTATGTTGGACCACAGTCACTTGCTGAAATTCAACATTGAGGGCCGGGAGAGTGCCGATCAGTGGTAATGACGAACCTGCGCAACGAAACACTCAAGTACCATGGCCATCACTGACCAGCCACCTGGCTGATGGAGTTTTCTGCCGTTGATCTTGGTATCATTCAGCAGCGGCATCACATCAGTGTCCGTCGGTAGGAGGCGGCTTCCAAGTGGCTTCAAATCTCAAGTGGTGGGCACTGCTTTGAGCAGTGCTTTTTTCTCGTCATTCAGCTAGGTGGTGCTTTTTTTTCAGTGAGAGTCCTTCCGTGGTGCCACAGATAATTTTGCTACACGTATCCTTCCATATAGGTGTAGCAAAATTATTTAAGACACTACTAAAAGAATTCACACAGAAAAAAGCACCACCTGGCCGACTGATGAGAAAAGGGCACAGCTTAGAAAAGAACCACGCACAACTTATGGCTGTCTGTAGAATTGTCTTGATGTGACACCGGCACCAATTGATGCGGAATCAACGGTCAAGCATTGCATCATCTGGTTAATGGCCATGATGTGGGCTGTTAACAGTGATCTAGTGCACTCTGTTGAAGCTGGGGTTTACTCTCAACAGGCCACTCAGCAATGGCATAGAACATACTTCATTCCAACAGGATTTGAATGCTAGGGCTAAGGGTCGCAGTGGAGACATGAAGAAATTGAACCAAAATGGGTACTGATGGCCATGATTGTCAGTCCAGCCAGGATGTTGCCGCACTCCGAGAATCATGAATCATTGATGCACCGGCAAGTCTGTCAGGACCTGTCATGATCTCCAAATTCTAGCAGCTCCCAAGGTTGTGCTTTTTTTAAGGTGGTGCTTTTTTGATGGTCAAGGTTGTGTCATTTCTCGGATTAACCCAATAATTTTGCTACCTGTATCCTGCCATATTTCGGCGACAAACATAACCGCACACCCACGCTTCGCAAAAAGCCACTTGTGACAATTGGACACCCAAAAGTCGGGATCCGCCTTGCCCAGATTGATATCCGGCTCCTGACCGATGGAGTGAGCACCGTCGATGACGCTGTACACGCCTTCATCCTTGCAGATCTGCACGAGCGTCTGCCAGGGCATCAGCGCGCCAGGGACAGAGGTGATGGAGTCGATGATGGCGACGATCTTCTGTCCTGGGTGGCGCGGAATGGCGCGTAAGTGCGCTCGATAACCGTCGGCGATAGCAGCATGGGACGTGGGCCACTGGACGACGAATTGGGAGAGGTCGGGCCCGGTAGGGGTGTCGTGCAAGAAGCGCGCCAGGCCCCGCATCGCATCGTAGGTGGTACTGCCTGTGAAAGCCGGTGTGAGAGTAATGTGGAACAAGAGCGGTGGAGCACACACAAACGACGATCACGTCGCCCGAATTCCACTCAAAGGACCGCATAATGGTGTTGATTCCGTGGCTCGTGTTACGGACGAGCACGATCTCGTTGACCTTGGCTCCAACGAATTCGGCGATTTGAGTGCGACATTTCGTGATGAGCGCAGTCTGCTCGACGCGGACGAAGAGATCGGGGTTGGACTCGACGCGCAGAGTCAGTTTGTTGCATGCCTCAAGCACGGGGAGCGGTAGAGATCCGTAGGAGCCTTGGAAGGCTGCTGTGAGTGTCTGGAGAAGAGCAGGACGAAGAGTGCGAACAGACCGTGATTGAGGTTGACGTAGTCGGGATCAAAGGCAAAGTACTTGAGCATGGCGTGCCCGAAGGGCGGGGCGTCGCCCGGGAACGCCATCTGTGTCATGGAGGGAAGAGGAGACAAGCTGAGGCACCGGCAAATTGATAAGGCCCATGCGGCCGGTAAATCCGAAACGGCATCACACTCCAATCCCGGTGAGCCGGTTCTTTTTCCCGGTCCGTTCATCGTCCCAAGTTGCGCGACTCGAACCTCTGCCAACGCCTTGAATTTCCAGGGCCAAAGAGAAACATGAACGAAAGTCAGAATAAGTCAACGCCCATCCCACTCAGTCCGAATGCCTGTTGACTCTCTCGGAAACAAACCCGCGCCTCGGACGCCACCGATCTCCATGACGATTAACGAGATGGATGTTTTGCGCACGGAACTTCTCAGCCCACCTCACCCACGGGGATTCGGCCAAAAGAGATCTGTAGGCCCCACGAGGTTCTTTATCAGATTACATTCCAGAGGGATAATAAACTCACGTCGGAACCCGCCAATCGAAAAGTGAATGTTGTACTTCTTGCAGAGCGGGAAACGGAGTGCGATCGAACTCAAACAGAAAGTCTTCAAGCAGTTCAGATTGTCCTTCGCGATCGGAGCTGCAGGACACAGTAATTGGACCCAGTGTGCATAAGAAGTGGGCAAAAACGCACGGTATTGGCTCAATCACGATGCGCTCAAGGAACCCGTGTGTTTCGCACCGCTTGAGAACCGCTTGGAGTAGGCTCTGGAGAAACGAAAAGAAATTATCAACATGCTAGCGCCAGCCCTGCCAGCCTACCAGTTTGTCTTCCGATGCAGTGCACACATCCAAGACCTTCACGTTCGGACAGAAATTGAACAGGCCGACATCGAATGCCAGGGCCCCCACGAACAGCTTCGATAACTTCTTGCCGTGCTTTTTGAAGAACAAACGGGTATCAACACCCACTGTGCAAAGAACGACAGTACTGAGAGAAGGGAGGCTGGGAAAAGTCCCTACGTGAGATCCAGAGCAATCAAATCGTACTTGACCACTGACTGCATTTGCGATAAAACGGCAAAAAATGAGGGATGGGCCAACGAGACGGTCAGTTCTTTCAGGTTATCAAGTGCGTTGCGTGCAGCGAAGGAGTTGATCGTGGTATGAAACTCTGTGTCAGATTTCCAAGTGAAATCCTGAATTTTCGACAGTCGATAGAAGATGGTGGGGTCCACCCTGTGAGGGCATCGAGTGACTGTGACACCGCGAAACGAGTCGAGGTAGGGGCCATATCGGTGTGTCAACTCGTCAAACATGGGCCACGGGAGAATGAGGGTGCCCGCGGAGGAAAACTCCGCCATTCGAGGTACCCGTGAAAAGATGTTTTGAAGATCGTTCAGAGTTTTCTCGTCGTGGCGACAGATGAAGAGACGACGAACATGGGCGCCAAGGGAGGGCTGAAGGAGGAGCCGCCGGGTAAAGAGTCGCATGGACTCGCAAGTAGTAATGTAGATATTCTTATAAAAGTGGGGAGTCCCGAGCCGCTACCATAGTGTATATGAGCAAGTGTAATCAGTAGGAAAAAATGAAATGGCCTAACCAGGAATTGTTTGCATACTAGGAGGGGTCCACAAAGTGTCGGCATTTCATCCCGTTCGGAGTTGTCGTCGGAATCTCCGGAAAGTGTGGGTCCGCAGCAAACATAGCACAGTATACCGTCACTGTATACGATCCCAAATGGCATCGGCAACTGTTGGTTTGGCCGCGAGCTGTGAAGGATAAACGAATGCCCTGGTCGGACCAAACAGACTGCGCAAAGATATCAGCACGCAACATCGCGGCCAAGAGCGAGGTCATACTTCGGATCGACCAGTGCCTGCAATTTAGCACTTTGTTGTACCGTCTCGAGAAAATCGGGCGCCAACACCTTACGAGAACGCGCTTTCGGCCGGATCTCTTGCAGAGATGGATTACGGATGATCCTTGAAATATACGGGGGTATAGCGCCTTCCCAAAACAAATCTCTCTGATTCCATGAGAGGACAAGGGTACGGAGATTTGGAGCTACTTTGAGAGGTAGGGCGAAGGTCTCATTGTGGCTTGAATCAATGTCATCCGTCGACTCATGGGGCATCTCGAAGATTGCCTGTACCAAATGACAATAAAATGAGCCGGAACAAGTGAGCGAGTCGAGGGACGCACCAAATTCTTCCACTTGGGAATATATTCTATCAGCACACCGACCAGATCGCGAACCAGCTTGGGAGTGGTCGCTTTGAATGGGTCATAGGTTATGATGACGCGAACGGGGTCGATCAACTGGAGGCCACGACACAAGCCACACGCGTTTTCTCCCTTGTCGAATTCGAGAGGGATGAAAATATCGGTTAGGTTTTTCGTCGCTTGCAAGATCTTGTGCATTAAGGTACCGTATCCACTTTCGACGCGGAGTTTCTTGACGAGCCGACCGAGGTCCTGATTGGAGCGCAAAGCAACGGAAAGAGCCTGTGCTTGGCCCTTGCTTCCAAGGATCACGGTATGGTACAGTAACGGGGTCGCGACGCGTAACCACGCTTTGCATACGAGGAGGATCGCGGAGCTGGATTCAAGACATGGGACGGGTGCTGAGTTGAGGAAGCGAGCAGAGAATGTGTCGTCCGATACGGAGAGCGCCGGGGAGAGGATTTCGTGGATTATCTCGTCTGGTATGGGGCGCCTCATGGGGGCGAGAGGAGAGCCGTGAATGATCGGAATTTCGAATTGATCCGTCGCTACACTCTTTCCCTTCCACCATCATGCCACTCAGTCTCCTAAGACTCATACTGCCACTGGTCTTTTTGTCAAGCTGCTTCAACTTGCCATCGAATCTGGGCTTGACTCGTCTCCGCCGCGGCGGTACCCTCCGTGACCGCCGTTGTGACCATGCTCGCCGCCCTTGCCGTGCTCGTGCTCCTTGCCCTTCCCATCATGCCCGTGGCGTCCCTCGTCCTTGCCATCGTGTCCGTACTCTTCTCCACCGCGGCGGTAGCCACCGTGACCGCCGTTGTGACCATGCTCGCCCTTGCCGTGCTCGTGTTCTTTACCCTTTCCATCATGCCCTTTGTGACCCTTGTCCTTGCCGTCGTGCCCGTACTCGTCTTCACCGCGGCGGTAGCCACCATACCCGCCGTGCTTGCCGTGATCCTTGTCCTTCCCCTCGCCATGCTCCTCGCCCTTGCCCTTCTTGCCATGGTCACCGTGATCCTTGTCTTTGCCCTTTCCGTCACGCCCATAGTCATCATCACCGCGACGCCCATACCCGTCATGCTCTCCTTGCTTCCCATGCTCGTGCCCCTTCTCCTTGTGGCCGTGTTCATGCTCGTGTCCGTGCTTCTCCTTCCCGTACCCATCATCCCCACGAGCATAAACTCCATGGTGTTTCCCGTCGCGGTCATGGTCGTGCTCCTTGCCGTGTTTGTGCTTCTTGCCATCGTGGTAGCCGTCGTGGCCACGACCGTCGAGGGCGCGCTCGATTATGCAGCAAAGCTCTCCCACAAGCGTGCGGGTGCTAGGGCAGAAGGGCTCCCGGAAGGTCTTGCCCCTGATGTACGAGTTGCGGTACTCGCACGGGTTGCAGTCGTCCTTCGGCCAATAAATGTCAGCAAACAGCGTTCGACGTCGAGAATCTATTTTATTACCTTGCTGCGATGCGAGTCCCCCGCGAGGGCCTCGGACGAGACCGAGAGGACCGCGATGAGCGAGGCGAGGAAAGCAGATGAGAACCGCATTAGAGGAGATTTCTTGAACTTGTGTGGAACTGGAGCTGGGATGCTGGAGAATTGTCCACAACGAGCAAGGTTTTTATACGCGTTGAGGGCCGCTCGAGCCGCGAGTTGGGATAAATGAAGGTGGGATGTGTACCTTGCATCTTACCCTTGTACGGTGCGGTGAGCTCACTCTGGACCCCTTGCAGACAGCTGTCTGCCACCGCGGGCGGCCACTGCGCGGACGGCCTTGGGCGGATTTGGTGGAATACGATTTTTACAACTTTGAACCGCAGCATGACTTGACGCGCAGATATTCTTGGGCTCAAACGTGTGGCAAACATCACCGCGGGCGGGCGGCCATTTTGCACTGAGGTGGGTCGCATTTTCGAGGGTCGTCGAACAATGATCTGCTCGAGAACTCATCCAAGCTTTGTGTGTAACCTCACCGTTAAGTTCCCAGGGCCTCCAAGAAGCTGATCTTCAGGTTTACCTGGTCAATCCCACCTGTTCGGCTCCGGACCCTACATGCAAAGTTCCAATTAACGCCCCTGGTCGGCACAAATGAATTCATTTACGATTCAATTTGGTCTTCTGCATGCGACGCACGCCATTTCTCATACACTGCAGCGTAGACATTTATTGTGAACCCATCTTGACTACAGCGGGATTGAAATCAAGACTGACATTCTATCTTGTGGTGTTCAACTCTGACCCCTTCCCTCAAAACACCTGGGACGCCCTTATGTACACTAGCGAAGACTGCTGTGCGTTCCTCGTCGGCGGTCGGATTCCACCCATAATAATACGACTTGTCTGTTTACCCCAGGGCTTAGCGCGCGCAGGCGGGAATATCCTTGACGACGACGACACATTCTCCGCTCAAAAAGGAATTACAAGATACCGGTTTGGGCTTGCTATTTCACGCTTTGATATATTGCAGCAG
Source organism: Roridomyces roridus (assembly GCA_029378245.1). Classification (NCBI taxonomy): domain Eukaryota; kingdom Fungi; phylum Basidiomycota; class Agaricomycetes; order Agaricales; family Mycenaceae; genus Roridomyces; species Roridomyces roridus. Next base: position 1,444,596 of record JARKIF010000015.1, read on the forward strand.
TTTGAGCGTAGATAGGAAGCATATTTGGCTCGTCTGCGCACCGGCCTTGGAGCGGAGTTGGGACGGCATCCACCGTTGACCTCGTTCTTATGCAGACATGTGACCGCCCACTGAACCTCCGCATGGGCATCCATGTGCGGGAGTCCTCCACTCGTATACCAGGCTCCGTTAGTGAAAACTGAACAACGCGAACGGATACTCGATGGAATTCAAGTTCAAAGCAAAAAGTGACCCCAGACCGCGCTCACTCATGTGTGGGGAATCGAACCCTGGATGGTCGTCTGAGAAAGCAACTGTTTTCGATCATTCGCATCACCAACGGCGGGTTGAAATATGTGCGGCACAAAGGTAGTCCAACATCCACTCATTCGGCTTGCATTCGGCTTAATTCCCGACTCATGCATCATTTCGCAAGATACTCAAAAATACATGCGTTTTCGAGGCATAACTATTTCTGATCAACGGGGAGGGTCGCGCTCCGATCCTTGAACACAATTTTCAGTACTCTTCTCGAAGCCGCAGTCCTAGTACTCACCGATTGACGTGTCGGCGTCGATATCAATGGGTGCAGTGGCATCGGCGTTGATTTCCCTGGAGCAGAAGGTTCATATAAAACAGGGAGTTGACGGACGGAGTCGGTGTGCACTTACCGCATGACGACGGCGTTGGTGAGCAGTGCCATGTAGACAACGGTCAGGAGGAGGGAAGGCAGAGTGAAGCGCATTTGGGTTCCGGGGAATGGTTTGGAGGGTATGGCTAGTCCGTTTCTAAGGAGCGAGGGAGATAGCTTCCGAGGTTGAACGTTGAACGTTGATTTCTCGAATATATTGAAAAGATTCGAAAAATCACACATTAGACGTGCATGCTCTCACTTAACCCCGGAAAGGTATAGACATCAACACATTTCAATCCATAACGGTGCAAGCACCGGTCCCCTACTCTGGGACGGATCATGACGCCGGCAGGAAATATCAGCCGGCGGCGGCTTGGCACGGGCCCCAGTGGGTGATTGCATTTTACATCAGGGATGGAGAAGAATGTGGGTCAGTGGTTGACATATGTGGGAAAAGGTGGACTGAATTTTGCAGGCCATCAGCCATTCAGCCCCACAGAACTCTCCTCTTGACAGAGTAGGGGATAGGCTCAACAATCTCAGAAGGATCAGGAATCTCAGAAGGATCAGGAATTTCGGAGAAGAGCTGCACGGCGGTTCGTAAGTTCTGCATCCTTGTAGCCGCGGATGTGAATACAGATCGAGAAGAGAAATCGCCTAATCGTCGAACAGGAGACTCTGTGGTCATCATCCAGTTTCTCTGCGTGTGCTCATAGTGCTCGACGATCGCTGTCGATGAGCCGAATCGGCCTCAGTTCGGAAATCAAGGAGTTCTGATGCAGGAAGCGCAAGTTCCCGCAATTGTTCGCCGTGGACAGATGTGCATGCGGTTTCACCTCCTGGCTTCTGGCCATGTGCAGGTTTGATTGTGCACAACTCACAGATCTGGAGGGTGTCGCACCCATTTGTGGGAACTTGAAGGATTCACGAAATGAACCGGTTTGGAATCTGGATTCAAGCTTCTGAGAATTCTCTGCCTGTTATCTTGCAAAAACCGCAGTCCGTTATCTGTTCTTTGTTCACTTGACCGAGGAGCTCAGATTTTGACGTCACGCGATACCGACGGCATCAGCATCATTCGCATCACAAACGGCCACCGGCATGTTGAACTATGTGGATGTGTTCAAACTGCCCGGACTGGAACGCGGTTAGTCAAACATCCACTCATTCGGCTTTGACAATTGGAACCCATCCCACTCAGTATTTCTAGAACCTACTGATCATTTCGCAAATAAATATGACATGCATTCTCGAATGTAATCATATCCGTTTGATTAACGGGGAAGGGGACCCTCGGATCCTTGAACGCAAGATTTCAGTGCTTTTCTCGAATTTGCAGTGCTAATTACCGATGACCGCATCGGCGTCGATGTTGTCACGGGGAAGTGGGCCCTCAGATCCTTCAAAACCAGAGCTCATTACTTTTCTCGACGTAGAAGTCCTAGTACTTACCGATTACCGCATCAGCATCGATGTTGTCGCGGGGAAGGGGACCTTCCGAGCCTTGAAGACAACATTCCAGCGCTTTTCTCGAAGCTGCGGTCTCAGTGCTTACCGATGACCGCATCAGCGTCGATGTTGTCGCGGGGAAGCGGGCCCTCAGATCCTTTAAGACCAGAGCTCATTAATTTTCTCGACGTAGAAGTTCTAGCACTTACCAATTACCGCATCAGCGTCGATGTTATCACGAGGAAGCGGGCCCTCAGATCCTTTAAGACCAGAGTTCACTGCTTTTCTCGAAGTTGCAGGCTCAGTACTAACCGATCACCGCGTCGGCGTCGATGTTGTCGCGGGGAAGGGGACCCTCGGATCCTTGAAGACCAGAGTTCAGTACTCAGTGATTTCTCGAGGTTACGGTCCTAGTACTCACCTATGTCCGCATCGGCGTCGATGTTGTGACGGGGAAGTGGGCCCTCGGATCCTTGCAATTGAAGACAACATTTCAGTGCTTTTCTCGACGTTACATTCTTAATGCTTACCGATTACCGCGTCGGCGTCGATGTTGTCACGGGGAAGGGGACCCTCCGATCCTTGAAGGCACGGATTAGGTTCCACTTGAGCGTCTTGGCAGTCCTGCGTACCGATAACATCGACATCAGCATTGACGTCGTCCCTTCAAGTTAAGCAGAAGGTTATTAGCACGGTTAACGCGGGGGATGTGAGCTTATGTACCGCTTGACGAGTCCCGGGAGGGCGTTGGTCAGCATTGCCGTGTAGACAACAGCCAAAAGGAGGGAGGGAAGATTGAAGCGCATTTGGGTCGGTTCCGAGGAATGGTTGTGAGATACCCTGGACGTCCGTATTTAACAAGTGAGGCCGATCTCATTTTTAGTGCAATTGTGTTGGGTGCGCGCTTCCGGGGTTGAACACCAGACATTAGTACTTCCAGTTTAGTAGCCGCGCCGCCGGTCAGGCCCTGGCAGTCCTCGAACGTGATGAAAAGATTCGGAAAATCGCACAGTGGACGTGAATTCTCACTCAATCAACGGGAGGGCATCTGAGGGCATCATGATTCAATCGAGAATACGAAGACGTGATTGAATCCGCCCTAGAACAGAGCAACCTTAGAAGAAAAGGCCCAGGAATCCCGACAAGAGCTGCCGGTTTGTAAGTTTAACTCTGCATCCGTAGTGGGTGTGAGTGAGAAATTGCAATCACCTTAGATCTGGAATTTCCGGACGAGGGGGAGACACACTGGCAACGTCCATTAGTAAGCTCTGGTTGGATTTGCTCTGAACACACCTGTCGTCGCTTTGACCTCGGCCACCACTGGTGGCGCACTTAAATGGACCCTGATGCAGGTCCCAGGAAGCCGAGGTTGCCGAGGTTGTCCGCAATTGCTCGCAGTGAAGAGAAGTGCCTTTCAGCTTCTCTACCATGTGCAGGTCTGATTATCGAGAACTCAGAAGGTTCGGCATCCGGTTCACGAGATGAACTGGTTTGAAGTCTGCATTCAAGCCAGCTGGGAATTCTCTGTCCGTTTAAAGCCCACTCAAAGCCCAGACCTTGAGTAGAGATCCCCGTCGTCTTGCCACAGACACCGGACAAAAATATTTATTCTCGAAGATGCTGCCGAGTCCGGCCGTGAAGCCAACGGGACGGACGCCATCTTGAACGTTGAAGTTATAACCATTGACAGATGTTTCTATTTTGTCTTGTTCCCTCATTATGAGTGTATCTCGTGAGCTGACATGACCTGGACCTTCGCGAAAACACCTTCTTTGTATCCAAGATAGGGAAAACGCGTGTTTTCATGAGTTTGTTGATGCGAAGACGTGTTGTTTACTCAAGTTTACGTGTTTGATGAGTGTCACGCAGGTCACAGGAGTCGTCTCCTTCTTTGTCTCTCCGCCATGAACGTCGAGCTCGACGACTTTGTGCCCGCCTACAAGCGGCGGCGCGTCTCAGACATGTCCCTCTCCTGCGATGACCTCTGTCCAGCCTCCGCCTGCCCCTCCACGCCGCTCAAGCAGCTGTGGTTTTCGGACGGCGACATCGTCCTCGACATCCAGCGCCGCCTCCTCAAGGTCCACCGAAAGCGGCTCATGTGCTCCATCATCTTCAGCGATATGCTCTGCATGCCACAGCCTACCGAGACGGACTCGTTTGACGGGTGCCCGAGCGTCACACTCATGGGTGACGCGTTGGCCGATTGGGAGGTGGCGTTGCGCTGGATCTATTACAAAGAGTGCGTCGTTGCTCGTATTGACTTGGATACCCATTGACGAGAAGCTACTAGCGAGTTTCTGAAGCAAGCAGTGACATTCGACATCCTATCTGGCGCTCTTCGTATTTCCACGAAATATGAAATCACGGGATTGCGTGAATGGGCGGTGGCAGAGGTGTTTTCTCGATGGCCTGTAGATGTTGCGAGTATGCGTCTCAACGCTCTTCCTCACGCCGCTGGTGCGTTGTGATTCCTCGTGTAAACCCTAAGCTTACCCCGTCCACAGAAGCAATCAACCTCGCACAAGAATGTGCCCTCCCCGAAATCCTCCCCTCCGCCTTCTACGCTCTCTCTGTCCAAAAGTTCCGCTCCTCTGCCGACGGCGGGCGCTCGCACATCGTTCTCTCCCCTGATGACCTACGCCGGCTCATAGCTGGGCGTGAGGCCCTACAAGACGTTCTCACGCGTATCCTCATCGACCCGCTCTCCGAGCCCGGCTGTCCGCTCTCTCCCAGCACCGTCGAATGCGGTGCGTGTGCACCACGCCGAGCCGAATACTGGCGCACGCGGCTCGCTCCGAATGCCAACCTCCCCTGGGGCACGTGGCTCGTCCGTGAGCTCGGGGAGATGTTGCGCGACGAGGCGTTTGTAGGGAGTCTTTGTCCTGCGTGTGTGCATGGGCATTTGAGCACGATCAAGTGGAGGATGGGCAAGCTGCGAGGGGGAATGCCAGGTTTCTTTTTGCTGTGATCTCGTTTTAGCTCAGATTTCTTTTACTGACTCGTTTTGTCACCTCTCGCGCATGTATATCTTATCTTAGGTGAGTCCCGTGACGGTGTCCAGTGAGCGATGGCAGCTAATACCCATGTCTTGGCAGGAATGCAATCAGTAGACTCGGAGCAGAATCGGTCAATCAGTGACTTTACGTTCGTCGGCGGGGAAAGGATAATTAGCGGTAATGACGAGACCGAGATGAATTTGCCCAACATGAGCTAAACAAGCAGGTTCTTTCCCGAGCTAACGCCCATGCCAGAAGATCATGGCTCGGTCCAACTCCACCGCTCCGCCATGCGATGCCAGGTTTCAGCTGATTTTGCTCTATAAATGTTCTTGGGACGCAGGGTCGCGTTTTTCTCAAGTGTGAAGCGAGCGGGTAGGAAGTGTCCAAAGCCCTCAAAGCCCTCGACGTCTATTCTGTGTAACGCAAATCCTGTTCACGTACCTACAGAAAACGCCACAAAACAGCACCACCCACCCGTTGTCAGGGACATCATAATTTCGCGTGTGTCGTTTCTTTTTTTTTTTTTTTTTCAGCCACTAATGAGATTTTAGCCGCCGGCGGGGAGACAATAGGCGATTGTTGGCTTGGCAATGAGGTGTGAGCTCACAGCAGGGATTTGCCACCTCGGGCCCGAACGATCCAAGTGGAGTAGCTGGACATTTTTGCGAACACACTTTTTTGCGTGATCCCTATCGGTGAGTTGATTTCTAGAATCGTGCCCAGCCGATACGATGGCTGACGGTACATGAGATTGGTAGTACCATGACCCCCGACCCATTCTGGCGGTACGTATTTTTTGTACCCGACTTGAGAGACTATTCTGGACAACTCTCTTCGCCGTACAGTCACGTAACTTTCGACATCCCCACATTTGGAAAAAGATGATGGTTGGCCGGTTGGATTTGCGCCAGTTGCAATGGAGATGCCCGTGAGGTTTCCCGCTGGTTGACTTCTAGCTTGTCTCATTGTGTGGTTACAGACATCAATTCCTTCTTCTTCTCCCGTACAATTACATATCTAACGTGAGTCTTGGCTACATCTACTACATAGTCCACTGAGCTTATCTCGAGACAAATAATAGATCGGACTCTCCCGAGGCTGACACTCCCGTCTATGTAGTTCCTTGCGTACAAGGCCACGCGATGGCCGAGATGCAAACCTCCAAGGAGTTCCTCACGAGCGTCATGCAGCATGTCTGGTAGATCCCGAGTCCGAGGCCCCGAGGTCTTCATTGCCAATCGTTGGCCAAGTATCGGTTTTCACGCGCAGTTCCGCCTGCCAAGTTGTCAGGGAGCGGCTCATTCTTTGTCCGTAACTAGTCTCAAACTGAATTTAGGTGCTGGCGGGATGCGTGGGTGCCTGACATGCAAAGACACTGCGTCGGCGGCGGAAGGACAATCAGCGAAAGTGACGTTGAAATTTACTTGACACGGTGATGCGCGCATCAAGCGGGAACGGGAAGGGGACCATTCAAGATGTGCATGGTTATCATAAGTCCCAAGGTATGTATGTAATAGTAAGATGTGAATATCGAATACTAAATGCACAGGGCTTGTGCATCCAATTAGAGGATTCTAGGATTCTAGCCGTGTTTTACAATTATCTAGGGTGAGTGAGTGCATGGACGGAAAGTGATTCGTGGTACTCACAACTGCTGGACCAACTCTCCAGCCTCCCTCGATCGTAGAGTCAAGATACAATCCAACGCCTTTGGATGACTACCGTTCAAGTATCAATATCCATCGCACACGTGTTGAATGAGGGAAGGCTGCAAGCGCACCTAATAATACCCGACGTGTACTCCATCCGCTCCGCGGTCTTCTCGACTGGAGCGATACGGAACACAGCGAGTGTGCTGACGATGACTATGAACAGGACGTCGTCGGCGAGGAATTGACCCGGGCATGCACGACGCCCGAAACCGAACGCGTAGCGTCGGGGATCTGGGTTCACTTCGTGTGCCTGTGCGCGTGAGTGACGGCCCCTGGGCGACGGAGGCGCATTGACGAATCGTTCGGGAGAAAACTCGAACGGTTCTGGGTAGCGCGCTGGATCATGCATTAGGGCCCATGCGTTTGCGAAGACAACGGATCCTTTGGGCAGGTGGTAACCTCGGTAAATGTCGTCTTGGCGTAGGAGATGCGGGAGTGCTAGTGGGACGACTGGGTTCCATCGCTGGAGCTAAACCACAAAGGTCAAGATTGGAACTTTTTTAAAACAAAGTTGGATTAACGAACCTCTTGGATGAGTGCTGCGATGTAAGGTAGGTCTTCCCGATCTTTAAAATTCGGGAGTCGTGTTGAGCCGACGACGCTGAGAAGCTCTGCGTAGGCGCGTTCTTGGACCGCGGGGTAGAGCGACATTGCGAGGAAGAAGGATTCGATTCCAGCGATCATCTGCGGCGGTTGCAGTGATAAATAACTCGTCAACAACCTGGGAAGACGATGGAATTTACCGTGTCGATACCCGCTTGATGACCATGCGTGAGTCGACGATCAAACTGACTGGGAATTCAAAGAGATTAACTGACCTCCGTATACCGCTATTGCAGCCCATTTGAAACAGAGCTCCTGCTGTGGTGTAGGGTTGGAATTCTCCTCCAAGATCTTGGTTATGAAGGACGGCTTTGCTGTGCCGTTCATCTGCACTAGGCATCAGTTCTGTTCCGCCACGAATCATGAATTTCTCACTGCTCGAATCTTGGTCTCCTCGTATGGGTCATCACGGAACATCTCCATTGTCCTACGAACGCGGAGCACGTCCTTCTTGAAGCGGATTCCAGTCCAAGAGGGGATGTGTCGCACTGCCTTGGAAATGAACAACAGTTCTGGGAATAAGATGGACCAGAAGACGCACGGATGGGGATCATCTCGACGAGGTACGTCCCAGAAACGATTGTCGAGGAGAATTCTCCGTTGTAACGTTCGGCCAGTGCGACGATTGGATCGTTCTTCTCGGCGACGTTGTAACCATGGGACATGTCGAGAAGAATCGCGGAAGCAAGTCTGTTGAGAGGATTTCAGGCCGCCTTACTACCACAGCCCTGCCAGATCCTGTCCACGCACCTCTTGACGTGCGCCGATGCCGACGCTGGTTCTTTCAATGTCGAACGTAAGAAATCTGCCACCTTTTCTTCCTCCATCGCCCAATAATCCGGCAGTTTGCGGGGTGCGAGGACGCCACTGATCATCTTGCGATACTCACGGTGCAGAGTGCCGTACGAACACGTCGTGACGCTCTCGCTCCATCCGACACTGTGCGTTATTCGGATTTAGTTTTGATATTTCTGTGGGAACGACAGGACTCACAGCTCACCCATGATTGATCTCGGTCGGTCGGAATAAATGTTCATACGCCGCTCGAGGAGATCGAGGACAGCTGTCTCCGAGTTGAGGATGATCATGTGTCGGCCGAGGGTGGAGATGTGCATGATATCGCCTGTGGGGGTGGGTCGGTTCATTCAGAATTTCTCGCACTCCGAGATTCATTGCACTCACCATACTCCTTGGCCCATGCCTGGTACGTGATCCACCGACGGTCCCGCGGGAGATTGAACAGATTTCCGAGTATAGGAAGGCCAGGTGGGCCGGGTGGCAAGGGCGGAGACAGGCGTCTCAGCCTGAGCACCACAAGGACGCAAACGAAAATCACACCCGCGACAAACGCGAGGGCGGTGAGCTGGGGCATAGGGATTGCGGAACAAAAATGGCGTGCAAATCGCCGTTGGATTATATACTAGCTCGGGTAAGTCGTATCTTGGATCCAAGTATGTATTCATTCCATTGACGGACTCGGACTGTAGTGGATCGGCCGTCGGAGGTCACAGCCTCAAGTCCGTCTGTCTCAGCTCCTACATACATCATCATGAGAACTAGTACTTGGGGCGTTCATCCCGCCACATGCCACCGTTAGTCTGAGGGACCCAAGTTCCGCGCGGCGGCGGCGCCCGAGACAGTCGGCGACTCGCTGCACAGGGGCTGACCATCCCAAAAAAAGTCTATAAGAGGTCATATTCAACCTCCCTAGTCTCGCACGGCAAACAATGATGAGCCACGAACTGCCACAAACTTGCGGCAAGTATTGATCTGGTATGTAGGGTACATAGACCGAGTGCCTGAACTCTCCTCCGGATGGAGGAACAATCCTATTGTGAGCTAAGCGACGGTGCGAACTAAACTAACTCCGTTGAGTGCCAGAATCATGATTTCTTAATGTATACTACTATGGCTGTACGCACACACCCGGGCCTTCTGGACTTTTTGTTGCTTGTTCGACTTGATCATTCCGTCTTGTGAAAAACACCTAGTCCAATTGAGGCTAGACTCGACAGGACCTCATAGCTTTTATGACGGAAACTGCTCGGGAACGTGGCGACCTCAAAACTCTTTCAAATGCAATTGAGTTACGCAGCCGAGGCATCCTACTGGACATACTTACGGCCTGTATCGCTGATGCGCGCTGTGTACATTCATTCGGCAAAAATTTGAACATCGGCTGATCAAGTGGCAGTGAGGTCGGAGTTACCCTTGCCGAGAAGTGGGTTCTGAGGAAAATCGCGGCGGAAATAAGCAAAAACTGCAAACACACTTTCGCTGCAAGTTGAACGTTGAACTCTTGCCTCATGCACAGCTGTGCTCCGAAATTCTCATAAACACGGGTGACGGACTCCGCAAAGTCCTGGCCAAAAATTGAACACATCAACCTGTTCGTTGCTTGCAAGTATCGGGGAGGCGGGTTCCGAAGAAAATCGCGGCGGAAATAAGCAAGCTGCAAAAGAGGCCAGAAGAGACATGAGTCATAAATTTCCGCTGCAAGTTGAACGTTGAACTCTTGCCCCATCCCGACTGTAATTAATTCCCATAAACACGGAGTCCGCAAAGTCCAGACACAGTTCAACGTTCGTCCTGGAAACCCGCTTTCAAAATGTGGGGATCCGAGCCCATGAGGTCGCAACGATGACATTCGAGAGACACAAAGAAAGAAAGAAAAAACTATGAAAAGAGACTATGCAGTAATGAGTAATGTTGAGTAATGTGAGTAATGTGAGTGAGTGAGTGCAGACGAGAGCGATATGAGAGAGAGAGAGAGAGAGAGAAAATCGGAAAAAGTAAGACCTAAAAAGTACCACACTACCAACCACCCCCATCCCAACTAGCCCTCTTCCTCTTCCCCTTGAGCCCCCCCGTGACCTCCTCCGACGAGGGGCTGACGGCAGGCCGCCGAACAACAACGCTCTGCCCCCGCTGATGATTCGCCCCTCGCCCACCACTCCCACTCGCACTCGCACTTGCACTCGCACTTGCACCCGCACTGGCACTAGTACCGACACCCGCACTCCCACCCAGAGTCTCCGGAGCCCCTCCACTCACACTCCGCATCAACGGCCTCGACACCGTATTCCTCGGCCTCGCACCTGGCCCTACCCCCACCGACGACACCGACTTGTTCTTGTTCCACACCGGTGGGGGCGGCGGCGGCTGCATAGACGGACCCGGAGCCGAAAACGCCGCCGGCGGAAACCCATGTCCGTGTCCATGTCCGTGTCCGTGTCCATGTGTAGACGTAGAAGTAGACCGCCCCAAAGCCAAATCGAGCGCCTCCCCACCACGCAAACCCCCATCAAGCTGCATCGGCATCCCCGCATCACCCCCGGGGTAAAAGTAATGCAGATCCAAAAACGGGAGATTGTACTGCTCGTTATGCGTCCCAGGTGGGCCCATCAGAGCGTGTAGCGAGTTGCCGGCGTTGGTGGGAGACGCAGCGGAGCCCGCCGATAGTGTGAGGAGGGCCGGGTCAAGCGTGAACGCACTTGGGTTATGGTTATTGGTACTGCTGCCACCACCGTTATTCACATTCACTTGAGGAAGTAAAGGCGCCGCTCCAATTGCAGGCGTCGCCGGCGCACTCATCAGCTGCCCGAGACCAATCCCAAGCCCAGGACCCTCCTCGGGAGCCTCCCCAGGTGGAACAGACACCGAGCGCGCTGTCGACGCATAATGATGATGGTGATGATGGTGATGATGGATATGCACCGTCCTCGGAGGCGCGGGCGACGCGCGCAGGAGGGGCGTGCCCGGGGGCTCGACCTGCATTTGCATCCTGTTCTCCACCTCCAAGTCCATCTCCGCATCGGGCGGCTCGTGCGACAAATCGACGAGATCATCGAAATTGAAGAGACTAAGCCCCTTGTCGTCGTCGTCCTCCACCCCGTCCACACCACCAGGCCCATGTCCCTCTTCACCCTCCCGCTTCCCACCCTGCGTCTCCGCAATCCCCGCCAACCCCCTCTGACTCTGCCTCCCCCGCATCCCACCCCACGCATCCACACCACTCCAAATCGGCTGATGCGTCCTCGCACCAAATATCAAATCACCAGCCGTATTGGAATGGTGCGTGAACCCACGGAAACCACCTCCCCCGCCAGCTGCACCCCCACCAGGCTCCGATTCAGCCTCTGCCCCAATAGAAAAAACGCTACTCCCCTCATCAAACGGATCATTATCCTGCGTGCCAGCTTCGGAGAGTGAATACTGCGGCGTGTCAAAGGAGAGCTGCGACGTCGAGTGGAATGACAGGGCCGGGGACGAAAAGGCATGCTGCCCCGAGGTGAACCCGCCGCCGCCGCCAGGTACCTGGTGGTGATAGTGATGATGCAGATGTGCTTGATGCGCAGGCTCGAGGTCATATCGATCCAAAACACCATGCGTGAGCTCAAAGAACCCACTCGTGTCAACAACCGGTGATTGGAACGAAGGACTGCTACTCAGGGGTGGAGAATGGTACTGGGGGGAAAGCGAGGAATGATCCAGACGCGGGTTTGCAGAGAACCAGTCCTGCGTTCCCCACGCACTGCGTCCAATCGTCCCGCCCACACTCGGCTGCAGCTCCTCCTGCCTGCGATGATGCAGGAACGGGGACTGGTATTTGTTCGTCGCAGGCGCGGGTGGAGGTTCTGCAGCAGTAGTAGCAGGGGCGTCTGGCATCGCCTCGTCTGCTGGAGGCGCCATCTCGAGGTGCCTCATCCCGCCCACGAGAGCAGTCTCCTCCGACGCCTTGCCTGCCATGATGAATTTGAAAGGAGACCCGCCCGTCCGGCCAAAGCTGAGCCCGTAATCAGACGCCGCACCAAGTGACAAGAGCTCGTCGCCCTCGTCCTCTGAGCCCACGACACTGGGAGGCAAAGATCCCGTCTTGAATCCCTGACTCGTATGCGCACGCCGGCGACGTCGTGGCGGTCCCTCTGCCATCGCAGCAGCTTGACTCGAGCTCCCAACTGCGCTCAGCCCCTCATCTGTTCGTGCTCGCCCAATACGCGCCCGCCCCCTCAACTCCTCCTCCTCCTCCTTCATCTTCTCCTTCCCCTTCTCATCCTTGCCCTTCTCCTTCTCCTTAGCCTCCTTCTCTTCCTTCTCCTTCTTCTTGGCAGCCGCAGCCTTGGGCCGTGCCTTGTACCCAGCCCGCTCATACTCAGCAGGCCACGCATTCCTAAACCGATCCCGCAAATCCATACTCCTACGGCCCGTCTGGCCAAAGAGCGGTGCGTCCTTGGCGATCGCAGCCCACGCGGCACCATGCCGTCGGAACCCCGCCAGAAGCGCGGCGTCTTCTTCTGGTGTGAATGGCCGGCGTTTTGGATGTGCTGGGGAGGGTAGGGGGAAGAGGGGCGTGCCGTCTGGGTGGGTGGACCGGTTCGGCTGTTTATTGGTAGTGGTATTGGATGAGGAGGGGTTGGCGGAGGACGTCGAGGACGAGGCGAGGGGAGAGGCAGCGCGCCCGATGGAGGGCGGCAGATGTGTACGCGCGTTTGGGTAGTGCGCTCGGTAGGCTTCGGGGAAGTAGGTACGAAAGCTGACAAAAAAGATTGAGTGGCTCGCTTTGTTAGCTGTGGACAGAGAACGCACCGGTCTTTCAAGTCAACGGGGGAACGACTGGCAAAGTTCAGGGTAGGGTCCGAGAGGATGGTCTTCCAGTTGCCGACCCCGTGCTGTACGCGTGGTCAAAACATGTCAAAGAAATTTCAAGTAGAGGGGGCGCACCTTATTACACCCATCCACGAGCATTTGCGTCTCCTCTGGAGTCCATTTCCGCCTTAGCTTCTTCTCCGGTGCGCTAGATTCTTCCTTGGCATTTGCCTTGCCCTGGTCATCGTCATCCACACCCTCCTCCTCCGCAGCACTTTGTATGCGCCGCACTTTCCCCTTGGGCGCGTCGTAGGGAACGGTGGTATCGTCACGAAAGTTCCACGCCGGTACGAGGCGTGGGGAAGATGGCAGTGCGAGCGAGACGCGGCGCTGCTTCTGCGGGGGTGAGGTCGGTGTGGGGAGGGTTATCGGGGACTTGAAAGAGAAGGTCGAGGCAGAGGGCAGGGAAGATGGGGATGACATGTTGTCGGATAATCGGTATCTGGACCCGAAAGCAGGGCGCAGTCGAAGGGAAGGAGGTGGATGAAATGTAGCAGATCAAAGAAAACAGCAGGGAAACAGCAGGCAGTGGCTGGCTGGAAAAGGCGTTGCAGCAGGTTCCGGCCGGGCAGGTTAGGGCATGAGATAGCACGAGCGCGTGTGTATCTCTACGTGGCCCGCGGTCCTAGAGCCTTTGACTTTGAGGAGAGGAGGAGGAGGCGGGGAAAGACGATGCAAATCATTCCGTCGTGATGCAGGTCTTGTTCCGCTTACATTGTTCCCACGACAGTTTCTGATTCTCACGTCTGCTCTGTATACTAGACTGGACTGGACTGGACGGTAACGCGGCGGCGCGGCCTACACGATTCACGGGCTCCAGGCCTTCTTCTCAAAATTATGTGCCAATTTTCACGCCAATTTCACGCAGGGTTTAACAGCAACCGGCGGAATTGAATCGGAGACCGAGAAAATTCAGGGAAAAGCACTGAATCAATGTCCTCGCCGCCTGCAGGCTCGAGGAAGCCGAACCCATCGTTAAACTAGAGGAGGACTCACTCCATCTCGATGACGAAGACCGGTACAGCATCTGCCTGCCCTCGTCCCGATTCTGCTCTGATGAAAAATTCTGCTTCGACTGCACTCCTGGTCTGGACAGCCCATCCCCCTCTTCTCACAAGCCATCGGCGTCTTTCTATTAAATCCACGAACATCCGCTCGCGGTACTTACGACTACCAGAAAGTTGAAACACTTTCTCACTGCCCTCCCCACGTCGACGGCCCCTCGCCCTGACTTGCCCACGCCCATACCCATATGCATACCCATACCCATGCTCTCCCTCCGACAAAATCGGCGCAGACGGTCGAGCTCGAGTGCAGAGTCACGGTCAATGGGGCCGAAGCGAACGCACTGAGTCGTGCGTTAGCCAAACGTCGATGGGTGGACGCCCAAACCATGCAGGGAAAAAAGATACGCCAGACTGCAACAGCCTACAGGCAAATCCACAAAAAGAAACGTACATTGGCATAAAACACAGTGGAATTCACGTCTTTTCCCACTCGCGCGGATTTCAGTCGGGAACTTGAGGTGGATGGAACGTATGAGACTCTAAACCTGGGAGGACCACGGTGCGAAGAATCTATTCGGAGCGGATTCGAGGGCTTTGGCGAGGAGACGTTGTGTCGCATCACAAACGCGGTCTGAGAAGAGGGATGATTGCACATGAAGAGCCTCTTGAAACAAGGACGTCCCATTTCGGCTATGATACTACACCGTTCCGTCAACGCGTCCATGATATTGCCCTTGGCATTCTCGCTGTGGTTGACTTGAACTTTGAAGGGTGAGAGCTACGTCAAATCCTTCGCTTTAATCAGAACGATGCAGAGTTTCTTGATGTGTTTGCCCAGGTCAGAGCTGGAGCGCAGCGCCAGAAGTTCAAGCGCTTGCAACCGACCCCGGGTTCGGAGAATGATGGTGTGATAGAGCAGGGGTGTTGCTATGCGTAGCCATGATTTGGACACGAGTAAGTACTCAGGATTGCGGATGTCGATTCAATGGACGTAAGTAGGTGGTGTGGGGTACTGTGGTGGTCCAGGAGAACTCTTGTTCGGGAACGTCGAGGGAAACGACGTTAGAGGATCTCATGGATTATCTCGTCAGGAATATTGCGGACCATCGTCAAGTTGTGGGCCTCGGCCAGATGAGTATGAGTATGTACCAAGTATGTACCAAAAAAACCTTCATGCCCTTGAAGCTTGATGTTTCATGGCGAAGTCCTCAGAACTATGAGACCTTACAAACGGCGGTACTGTATCGAATATCCAAAATGCAACATAGTAGAACATAGTAGAAATCCATCTCAGTGCCCTCGCCTTTTCCTAGTCTGAGGAACAAACACCCTTCTTGGACGGTATTTACTCTGGGGGGGTAGGGTACGTTGAATTTCAACCTAGTTTTAACCACGCGGTACGTTGAGTTTCACTGAAGCCTACGTTGATTTTCACCGGGCCTACGTTGATTTTCACCTCCAGATTACGTTGAAATCTACGTCGATAATCAACGTGATATGGCCAAAATCACTGCTCCTTCCACATGAGGTTCCCAGTTAATCTCGACGTGATTTACGTTGAATTGGGTAAAACTGCCAGCACTGCAGCACCCATATACACTCTCACTAAAGCCTCATTCGGGCAATTAAAAGGGGGAAAGAACAAGTGCATTGAATGAATATTACAGCTAAACTAACTAGTTACAGGTGGAGGCTGACCAACCCGTATATGAAGGCGGGGCCCGCCCGCGAGGACGGACGACAGCAGTGGGGCGTGAGGAAGGCGAAAAGGCAACGGGGGAGCAAGCGGCAGCAACACCTTGAACTTGGATAGGGTACAGACTGGTGCAGATTCGGACTTGACGAACTTGACGAAGTCGAAAGCCAAAGATTTGATGCACTTCATGAGTTGAGCGTGTGGCGAAACATCTTGCATGGGAATGGCAGAGTGAAGCAGCAGGAACGGAGGTCTTCAAATATGAGCAGCGTGCAACTTGAAGACCACGGCAGAGCAAGCTTCGAGCGGCGACGTTGGCGTTGACATGGTGGTCGGCGTGATTTGAGAAACCGTGGGGCTTGGGCTTCATTTTGCGATTCGTTGACAGCGGAAGACGGCGCGTTGTTGCTGCGTTGCGATAGCCGGTAGTAACACCGGTGAGTGGATAACGGCACCGTCACCAAGGGCCGACGGGAAGCGCGATGGGGGCGGCGGCTGCGGACGCAGAGGGTCTCTGGATGAAGGGAGTAGGCCTGGAGCGGGGGAAGGTTTTGACGGCGAGAGTGATATAGAAGCGTGGCCCTGGGGAAGGCAGACAGCCGGCGGGCGGCACGTGGTAGGCTTGAGACGTGCAGTGGTCAGCGGCCGCGGACGCAGAGAGGGTGCAGGCGGGCATGAGCATGGGGAGCGAGCGGGAGATCTGAGACGACGTCCTGAGGGCGAGGGTGGCATTCAAGACAGTGGTCTGGGGCTCGCCGGGTCGGAGGTGAGCGGTATGAGATCGCGTGACGGCGGTGTGGACGAGGTGGTGGCAGCTGGGGGAAGTCGAGGCTTGCGTGAGGACGTGGGCGACATGGAGGAAAGGAAGAAAAAAGAGCAAGGAAATCACGCCACGTCGCAATCAATGGCGCAATATCGGTACTCGGTCACTGATCCGGTCGGAGTTTGAAGGACTTGAGACAACCGTCGTGATCAGGTCTCCAAGGAAAATTGTGAGTTCGGTTAGGGCCCAAGATGGACACGTACCGAGTGGAGCCGAGGGCAATTGGCTTCACCTTCATTGGGTTGAAACCTGGGCATGTTAATGAAGTGCCGTGAAATTCAACGTAGAACGGGTTGAATCAGAATTCAACGTAAATTCAACAGTGAATCAAAATCACCGGAAGTCAACGGAAGATACGTTGATAGTTGGTATTCACCAGGAATTACGTTGAATTTCAACGTGATGCAGCTCCATAGTGTTAGCTCCAGGGCTCTGCACGAGATCAACGCCCTCCTTCTGAAACTTCTCGGCCCACTTGACGTAAGCGTGCTTGGCCATCTCTGCCCTGAAAATGAGAATGTTTAGCACACGGAAAAAGCGGAAGACCATGTATCTTACTCCGGAAGGTTCCATTTGAACACCGGATGCTCAATTTCGCGGAGAGCAGGAAACGGCGTCCGGTCAAAGGTCGAAATGAACTTGTCCGGATGCTTGTCGCCGTTTTCGTCCGTCCTTTCCCAGGTCAGCCAAGCCAGCAGAGTGTACCGATGTACCGAGTGGGTCACTTACTGCACGCTACCGGACATGGTCCGGAACACGATGCGCTCGAGCAAAGGGTGGTTGTCGCACTGCTTGAAGGTTTCTACTGGCGAGCGAATCTACGATGGCCAGGTCAGTCGTGTGTTAATCGAAACCAGCACATGACGAACCTGGGCACGTTGGGAAACAATCGACAGTACTTGAATGGATGGGCAACAATTCACAATGTCTGCATCGAGCGCTGCGTCTGAAACGATGAGTTTCTCGAGCTTCCCTCCATGCTTCTTGAAAAACACATGGCTATCCGAGGCATCTGAATCTTCTTCGGCTGCAAAGATAACACAGCGCAGCGACGGTAGTCTGGAATGAGCATTAGTCACATATTGATAGTTTGGAGCGGGATGTACTCCATTTGCGACAAGACCATGTAGAACGACGCGTCAGCTCGATCGATAGTCAGTTCTTCTAGAGTCGGAAACATATCGTTGAATTGCAACTCCTCCGAGGTGGTAGCAAACACCACATCCGATGACCAAGCAAGGAACCGCATCTTGTCAAGGCGAGAGAAGATGATCGGATCCACTGGCTTGCTGTCCTCGGGTTGGTCGACTCCCAGTCCCTCGAAAGTATCAAGCGTCTCCCCGCATCGCACACTCAACTCGTCGAACAGCTTCCACGGGAGGGACAAGCGGTCTCCCAAGCTTCCGGTGAGACTACGCAGCTGAGGGAGGTGTGAGAGGAGTCTGGAAGTATCCGCCATGTTCTTGTGCACATATTCGCGGAGGCAAAGTTGGCGGACGTGCTGCCCCAGCAAAGGGGTCTCTGCCAACTTGCGCAGCAGCGATGGCAGCTTCTCGGGTGTGTGGGTGACGGGCCGTCTGTACATGTAAGGTGTTCCTAAACGCTGTTTATCGGACATGAGGGCACGGACTCAGCTGAGGACAAAGAAGGACTGACCAGGAATCTCTTGCACACAAGCAGGGGCCTGACGCATTTTGGCGGGCGATTCATCCAATCATTGAAGTCGGTCTCTGAGTTCAAGTAAAAGTCATAGTCTTCGAAATCGTGGGAAGCCACGCCGTGATACCAGGCTGATATCGGCGGACGGTGATCGTTGGTGGTGTACACGAAGGAAAGGATGCGATCCCATATGTTATCCTCCAGCGCTGGGTCCGCAGCCAGTTGAAGGGGGTAGAGGAAGGTTTTTTTTGGTACCGCATCGAGCAGGCTAAATGTCGGGATTTTGAGCGAATGCAGAAAAAAGAGAAGAGGCAACGCACGTCAAATCGATGAGCGCGGCAAGCCTGGGACTCTTCCGCAACGTCTGGATCCATTCCGGTCTCAAAGCCCTCCGCGCGCGCGTTTGTGAACGGATTTCCTGCAACGAAGGTATTGTCGCGAGGGCCAATAGGTACTTGGGAATCTGATCACCAAAGAACGGGGTGGACTCTAGACCTGGAAGAATCACGGTGCGGAGATTCGGGGCTGATTTGAGCGCCTCGGCAAGGATATCGTTGTGCATAACCAACGCGCGGATTGACGGATCATGACACATTGTGAACCCGGTCTAACAAATGAATGAATAAGAACGAGACGAGTTCTAGACAACCACTTACCAGGTTCGTCCATTTCGGCATACACTCCGTCAACGCGTCCAGCATATTACGGACTGATTTTGAGATGAAACTCGGATAGTAGGCGAGGATGACACGGACGGGGTTGATCAACGACAAGCCCCTACAGATTCCCTTCGCGTTCTCGCCCTTTTTAACCTCGAGGGTGAGGCATATGTCCGTCAAATCAGCTTTAGCCAGAATCTTCTCGAGGGCGACCGTGTACCCGCCCTCGATGCGTAGTTTCTTGATGAATTTGCCCAGTTCCGGGCTGGAGTGCAGCGCGAGCTCCAGAGCCTGGACTTGACCTCGGCTCCGGAGGATGACGACGTTGTACAAGAGGGGAGTGGCCACGCGTAGCCATGATTTGGATACGAGCAGGATTGCGGAAGTCGATTCAATGGGACGGACGTAGGACGTGTGGGCCAATGTGGTAGAGAACTCTTGTTCGGGAACGTCAAGAGCAGGAGAGAGTATCTCGTGGATTATCTCGTCAGGTAGGTTGCGGACCATGGTGGGAGTCAAGAAGTAAACGGCGTGCGGTCACATGATTGTCACACAGCTTTACGACAAAAAGCCTTCACCTGGACATGGCGAAGTCCTGGACATGGCGCTACGAAAAAAATACATGAAAAATAAGGTAGAGATTTATCTCAGTCCCCACGCCTTTTACTACTCCGAGAAACAAACAGCCTTCTTGGGCGGTAATTTTCCCCGGGGCTCTGCACGAGCTCGACACCCTCCTTCTGAAACTTCTCCGCCCACTTGACGTAGGGGTGCTTGAGCATCTCTGCCCTAAACACGACAATGTTTAGCAGACAGACAAAGCGAAGGACCACGCATACTTACTCCGCAAGGTTCCAACCGAACAACATATGCTCAATTTCGTGGAGCGAGGGGAATAGTGTCCTGTCAAAGGTCGAAAGGAACTTGTCCGGATGTTTATCGCCGTGTTCGTCCGTCCTGTTTCCATCTCAGTCGACGGGGTAAGGCGAAAAGGACACTTACTGCACGCTACCAGACAGGGCCCGGAACACGATGCGCTCGAGCAAAGGGTGGCTGTCGCACTGCTTGAAGGTCTCTATTGGCGAGCGAATCTGCGGTAACCAGATGAGTCCTGCTTGAAACGAAGAGAGCACGTAAACAAACCTGAAGGTGACGGTTAGAAACAATCGAGAGTACTCGAATTGAAGGGCAATAGTTGAGGATGTCTACGCCAAACACTGCGTCTGAAATGATCAGTTTCTCGAGCTTCCCTCCGTGCTTCTTGAAAAACACATGGCTACTGGAGAGCTTGTCGGCTGTAAAAATGACGCAGCGCAGCGCAGGTAGTCTGGAATGAGCATTAGACACCATCGATACTCTCGAACGCGGACGTACTCCATTCGCGACAAGACCGTGTAGAAGGACACGTCGGCTCGACTGATCATAAGTTCCTCCAACTTGGCGAAGGCATCGGTGTTCTTCTTGGTCGTATAAAACACCACGTTCGACTCCCAAGAGAAAAACTGCATGTTGACAAGGCGAGAGAAGACGATCGGATCCACCTGCTTGTTCCCCTCGGGTTTCTCAACTGGCAATCCCTCGAAGGTATCCAGCGTCGCCCCGCATCGCACGCTCAACTCATCGAACAGCTTCCAGGGGAGAACAAGAGGGTCGTGCTCTTCTGCGGTGAGGCTAGCCAGCCGGGGGAGGTGCGAGAGGAGTCTTGAAGTATCCGCCCTATTCTTGTGGGCCCAATCGTTAAGGCAAAGTTGGCGCACGTGCTGCCCTAGCAAAGGTTGCTCGTCAAACTTGTGCAACAGCGTTTGCAGCTTCTCCGGTGTGCTGGTCATGAGCCGTCCGTACATGTAGGGCGTTCCTAGACGCTATTTATCGGATATGAGGGTATGATCAGCTGAGGACGAAGAACAGCTGACCAGGAATCTTTTGCACACAAGGAGGGGCCTGACACGTCTTGGCGGGCGATAGATCCATTCGTTGAAGTCGTCCATCGAGTCTCCGTCAAAGTCATCATAGTCGCCACGATCGTAGGAAACCACGCCGTGATACCAGGCTGTTGGACGGCGAGCTTTGGTGGCGTACACGAAGGAAAGGACGCGATCCCATATGGCATCCTCCAGCGCTGGGTCCGCAGTGAGTTGAGGGGGGTAGATGAAGGTTTTCTTTGGCACTGCATCGAGCAACCTAAATATGAGAACCGTGAGCGAACGCACAAAAACGGAAGACGCAACGCACGTCAAATCGATGAGCTCGGCAAGTCTGGGACTCTTTTGGAATGTTCGAATACACTGGGGCTTCATAGGCCTCCGAGCGCGCGTGTCCGAGCGAATTTCCTGCAACGAAGGAATCCCCGCAAGGGTCAAGAGGTAGTTGGGAATGTGGCCGATTACTTCGAACATGGGGGATTCTATGCCCGGGAGAACCACGGTGCGAAGATTGGGGGCCGATTTCAGCGCTCTGGCGAAGATTTCGTTGTGCGAGACTGGCAATCCCATGTCGGTGCTAGATGGGCTATGTCGCATGGTGAAGACGGTCTAGGAGAAAAGGATGAATGGATGCCAAGAGCGTAAAAAGTACCTACCAACTTCGTCCATTTCGGAATATACTCCTCCAACGCGTCCATGATACTGCGCACCGACTGGCAAATTCCCTTGACATTCTCGCCCTTGCCGAGCTCGAGGGTCAGAGCGATATCCGTCAGGTTTTTCGCTTTGGCCAGGATCTTCTCCAGGGCGACCGTGTACCCGCCCTCGATGCGCAGCTTCTTGATAAATCTGCCCAAGTCCGAGCCCCTGGAGCGTAGCGCAAGTTCCAGGGCCTGGACTTGACCCCTGCTTCGGAGGATGACGACATTGTATAGCAAGGGAGTCGCTATGCGTAGCCAGGATTTGGACACAAGCAGGATTGCGGACGCTGATTCAAGGGGACGGACGTAGGCGGTGTGGGGGACTGTGGCGGAAAACTCTTCGTCGGGAACGTGAAGGGCAGGAGAGAGGAGTTCGTGGATTATCTCGTCAGGTAGGCTGCGGACCATGGTGGTATTCGAGAAAGAGGGGAAGATCACATGAAGGTGACACAGCCTTAGGAACAAAAAAAAGCTGTTTCATATGGCGGCTTAGCTATGTCGCTATGAGACCTTATAAGCCCTTTTTACACTGCATCGAACTATTCCGGACCCAGTGATTCCGTCTGGCGTATTGATCGTCCAAGTCTCAGTGGCCAGTGGCCAAGGAGGTGCGGCTCTGTTCCGCTCTTTCTCGCCATCGCAGCCCGCGGCGTTCGGCATCAGCTCGTGGGCGATTTGAACGTCATTGAAGGCACAACAGCTGCCTTCTGGGGTGGCCACGGTACGGTCATAGGCACGCTGAGCAGCCGGCCGACGAAGACGAAAGAAACGACGATGATCAAGGAGGCTCGCGACGCCAGGGTCCGCTGCGCTGTCACTGTTCCCACTCGTGTTGCGCGCTTCGACGGCGTCGTCCCTGAAAGCATCTCCTTTCCCCATCTCATGCTCTTTTGATAGCTTCGGCCGAGAAAGCCGATCCGCCATCCTTCCCGTGCCATCCCATCTGCCCACCACGCCCCATTTCGGACTCGGCTGCACAACGACCACAGGCACTCCGCACCTCTGCCCCGGAAACAGCGCCAGCGACGTGCCACTGACTGCAGAAGCCTCGTCCATGCCAACGCCAGCGCATTCCACACCCCGGTCCTAGACTCTCCCACTCCACGACGCGTTCCGCGCTCAAGCGTGGTGCAAGGCCAGCGCATGGAGCTCCTGTGGCGTCTTTCTCTCCCACTCGTGGACGTAAAGTCACTGACCCTCGAGATCCCGAAGTGGTGTGTGGCCATGAGCGTCACGCTACCTGCGGTGAATCGAGGTAAGTCAAAGAACGGGGCGGCGAGAAGGGAGAGCAGGCGCCTGCAGCGAGAGGGAGAGTGTGAGACTCACCCGAGGAAGGAAGGAGCCTCCGCTTGCCCCAGGAAGCCGTTGGGCTGTGAAACCCGTAACGGACTTGACTCTCTCTTAGTGGTGCGTCTGTATGCGTCTGCGGCAGGTGACGACATGGGTGGCAGAAAGGATCGTGGAGGCGAGGTCGGACGGCCACGGGCAGCCGCACCAAAGAGTGGGAACCTCCGCATCGTTGGGCTACGACTGGCCCGCACGGGAGCGGGACCTCCATCGCCCAATATGGAAGGAAGAGATGCAGGAGGCCCAGGGGGAGGCACTCGGGCCTATCCAATACAAGCAGCAGGAGAGGACGCTCTAGCGCACGCCGGTTAGGACTTCTCCCGTCCACACAAGGTCGCCTGACGCAGACCCGTCGGTGGCGGTGCTAAGAAGCGGCGGGAGCACGGTCGGTCCCGCAAAAATTCTGTCGACGTCCGCTTTCCGAGCGGCAGAAGAGGAAGCGCCCAGTGCACAATCGAGGTCCGGGCGCATCTCCAAAACCAACTCAATCATTGGTGGCTTCCCGCTCCGCCCTGCCGTATTCCTGTGTCGGGGTCTCGGCGTTCATGATGCAGGCATCGTGACCCACCCAGGGACCGAGAAGGTGGGAATGAGAAGAGAAGCAAGGCTGTATAGACCGATACGTCGGTTCCGATGAACATTTGGGGGGAGGTGATGAACTCCGCGCGAGGCGCCGAGTCTCAGTCTGGCGGAGCCACGAGCGTGCGACACTGTTATCCTCAACAGACGAGGCGGATGATGAGGAATGGAATGCTGTTGAAGAGCGCTCTTTCCCACCACCGCGGAGGAATGAATGTCTGCATCCCGAAGACTCGGAACAGCCCAGGTGTGTTGGTGCGGCAGGAACTGGCGCATTGAAATACCCGCGCGAGGGTCAGGGGTGCAGAGGGCAACAAGCGCGGAGGGCACGCGAGTCAAGTCCGGTGAATCCGGAAGGGCGGGTAGGCAGGGAGCGTCCTCGAAATGAATGTGTTTCTGGGGTTTGTTGACACATATTTGTTGACCGACTCCGATTCTGCTCAGACCTGCGCCCGATCGGGCGCCCGCTGGTGTAGTTCCCATGATTGATGAATGACGATCCATAGATGAGATGGAATGGAAGGAAAGTCGAAGAAGCAATGGTGAGCACTTGGTGGTGCCAACTTGGATATTTTGCAGCTCCGTGATGACCGACGATCCATGATTGGAGACGATGGAGAGATATGTTGGTTGTGTAGGCGACGAAAAGAGGAAACCGTGTGGCACCTGGACCGGCCTTGCTCGGCCATCGGATCCGGAGGAGTAACCTGCCACCGGTCGACAGTGCGAGCGGAGCCTCCAGCAAAGTCAAGGGGTGCTGCCATCAGCCCAGGGCTAGGGAGTAGGGACCAAAAGTTGAACACCGGGGAATCATGGGAGCCTCCAGCTTCGAGATAATCTGGATGGCGCTCAGCTGCGTTAAAATAGATGAAGAGATGTGTGTATGTACTCAATTGAAAGCTCACACGCTGATATCTTGTTGGTGGTGCCTTTTCCGATAGAAATTGAACGGATGCAAACGGGCTTTGACTGAGACTTGAGTGAGCTCGTGCTCGACAATAGGAAATAGCACAAGCCACTCACTCGCCAAAGTATCAAGCACCTCCATCGAAAATCATCAAGTTCTCCGCAACCGCGTGAAAAAGGCCCTTGTTGCGCAATCCATATGGGAGTCGTTCGTACATCGAGTCGTCCGCACGCAAGTTTGACACAAGTAGCGAGACTTGCAGCCTCTCCAAGCATGTTAGGCAGGATAGGAGTGAATTGAGATCACATCTCACCATAAACGTGCGGCAACTGAATAATTATCTTTCAGCGCCTGAAGATCTCAATATGAAGGCACGAAGGACGGGACGAGGGGGAAGGTAAGCAAGGCACGTGCCACCTGGCTAATCGGCAAAACATCACCATCGCAACGCATCAAACGGCAAACAACTTTGAACTCTTCCCTTACCCCCCAACGGCAACTTGAAGCAAAGCACTGGTTAGATCGTCTACTACTGACTCGGCGGTGTTCGATGCGACAGCAGACCTAGCCGAGTTAATTCACTCTGACTTCGTGCTCTCGGATGCTCTCTGTCGACGTTTTCAATCTTTTCCATCGAGGCTGATCCAAACATTGTGGGAACCCACTGGTCTGGGCACGGCGCTCGGAATCCAATGTTGTGAGCCCACAGCTTGTCTGAATACAGCTCTTTCCGTCTCCTTTCAGTGCCACCAATCCCGCCATCATCCACCTTCTTTGATGGCCAGATATTCTCCCGCTGTGTATGAATGTGTATACGGTGTAATACGGTCCCAAGACGGGCTCGGCTGCAATGCAGATACAAGACAGCGGAAGAAAGCCCTACGTGGGTCACGACCTGCCGAAGCGCCGGCATCATCCAGACTCCAGTGGCTCGCAAAATGGTATCCATGGTCTCCCCGCCACAGATGAGCATCGCCTCCTACCCTACAAGCTCACAGCTACAACCCAGTACTCCGAGTGCTCCGAGCGCTGTTTTAGACCAATCTTACGAACAGTGGCTCCGGCCGTTCAATCACCAATCGCTGCAGAAGCCGAATCATTATCGTCATCTGCATCGCAGGTGCTAGATGGAGTCTTGATGCGTACGGACTCAGGTGGGATCCTCCAGAACACTGTTTCAGGAAGTGCTGGCCTCATTTCTCCGGTCCCACGAAGGCGCCCAACAGACTTCCATATACGTACCCGTATAAATATCCGGTAGGTCCGCCGTGGATGACAGCTTACCCTCCGCCCAGATGCCCCACTCGAGCTTCCCACTGCCAGACCCAGCCCTCTCTGCCCTCTTCACCAAGAAGAAACGGGTTTACATTGCCTGCTTGCATTGTCGCAAACGGAAGATTCGGGTACGTTTCCTGCAAAGCGAGTCACAAGTCCCAACTGATCAGTGCGATAGTGCATTACGAACGAAACTACGGATACCCCGTGTGCGAGATGCACAGAAAAGGGTCTCGAGTGCAGATACGTCGCCGTCGCCAACGAGCGGCGGGTGCCCTCTTCCCCCGATGGCCGCAGGAAGCGAGAGCGCCTACCCCCTTCGAGTCCAACTACCTCTGAAGACAACGTCACACATTCCCCAGCGTTGAGCTCCTCCCTGTCCCCCGCAACTCCCAGGTCTCCAAACGAGATGATCACAAAGCGTTCAAACTCGGCATCGGCCTCACCGCAGCTGCTCACTGCCGACCTGCGCTCTTTCGATCACTCAGAGTACAACGAGCTCGAGCCCGTCTACTCCAGCAACATGAGCTATGGCGGCGTCATCCGTACGTCCTCTGCTCGCAGTTCTGCCTCTGTATCTCCTCGGGGAGTACAATCGAGCTTGCGCGGTGAGCTGAGCGCCTCGCCCAGCCCTCCACATGCGCTTCACACACCCCACACACCGCAGTACAACCTCCTTCCATCACTCCCGGGCGATTCAGAACAAGCTGGCCACGAGTACGGCTACGGCGGTTACGCTTATGGGTACGACGTGCGTCACAGTCACGGCCAGGATATCCAGGTCCTATCCCCACTTCCCCTCCACCTTCAGCCCCCCGCCGACTGTCATGTAATGAACATGTATTCCTCCACCCATGGTCATGGCCACGCACAGCCGGAATCGTACCATGGCCATTCGCACAACTATGCGTGCAGTGGGGACTGGCGTTGTTGACACTGGCCTTGGCCATGGCCAGAAGATGTCGTCTTTTGAGGGCGTCGAGCTCCCACACTAGAATGGATTTCGTTTTGCTTTCAACAGCAGAGCCATGCATACGACCGACACTGTATTTGATTTACTCCTATTGCCTGTGAGGCGGACTTTTTTTTTGTATCCCTACATACTGCTTGCTTTTGATATCGAACTGTATCCTTATAAATTAACACATGTTCTGTTGGCTTTCCGGACGTCCCTGGTGTGAAACAAATGTTGAACAATTGCGCATGCAAGTTTAACTCTTGTCCTCGCGGGTGTTGGTGTTGCAGACTGCGTATTGTGACCCTTCTCACACTAGACCCTGCATGCTGGCATCGTAAATTGGAATTGGAGGCACTACTGTACATGAGCTCGGGCCCCAGTTGTGCGGTTGGTTCAATGGTTTTGGCCTCCGAATCGCCGGAGGTACGTCAACTCAGACAATGCCTGCTGCATTTTTTCTATATAAAATTAAAAAATTGCCGCGCGGCTTTCAGCTTCAAGCGATGTCCAAGTTGTCATCCTTGAAAAACTCGGAAGTTCCGCCGCTCGGAACCCCGGGCATAGACTCGAACCAATCTCTCTAGGTACTTTTGCGGGGGAGGAAGAGAATTGCTGGTCCGAGCCTACCCCGGGCAGGGATGCTGAATATTGGCTCGTCCAACCAAAAGTCTTCTGCATTCAAACCTTGCCGACGGTGGTATGTTCCACCGCGGCCAGCACCCTGGAAGCCCCGGGTGAATGTTCAGTTTCAGCATTCTGACCACGCTT
This sequence comes from Roridomyces roridus, assembly GCA_029378245.1. Taxonomy (NCBI): domain Eukaryota; kingdom Fungi; phylum Basidiomycota; class Agaricomycetes; order Agaricales; family Mycenaceae; genus Roridomyces; species Roridomyces roridus. The sequence goes on from JARKIF010000015.1 coordinate 1,471,919, forward strand.
TCTCAACCGCCGTGTTCGAGATCGTGTAATAACAATACAGTACCAGTAAGTAACCATTGCCCAATCATCATCATAAAAAACGTTACCACCGCTCCTCCCTCATCGTGCGCGAAAATCACGCACCCGCCCGTCCAGAATGGATTGATCCTGCAGAAACAGTCAGCGAAAAGGACAAACTTCAACGAAGTCTTACAAAGTTCATCCCATTCAATGGGCCATCCCCGGGACTGCTGCCAAGAATGCTGAAGGGATGGGGGCGACCAAAAGTCCAGAGAGGCTGCCCTAAGAAATCACGTCACAAAGAAATCTATCCGTAATGAAGGTACGACTCACCAGGATGATTCTGGTAATCCTCCCATTCCTGCGCTTCTTGAGAGGGGAGTGTGCGACAGTGGAGTGGGTCGAAGCCCAAGAGTCGATGGAGCGGCACGGCGACATTGCAGCGGGCTCAAGTTGAGCCCCGGCGCTCATGGACGAGCGCTGAGAAAGCGAAGAAAGGCGTTTGAGAGAACGGGGAAACATGACGAAATTAGAAGGGGGTCGTGCGTGGGGTCGTAACGTGCTGTGAAGATTCGTTGCTGTCTTTGGTTGCGTCGGATTTGTAACCTTTGTTCACACCATCATGACCTCGTACCGTCGTACCCAGATGGGGCACATCCTCTCACCTCTGTCGTCGACGGCCTATGTCCATAGGACCCTTGTCATCATCTCAGACTGCCACGAATCGTTGGCGGAGGTTGGCGGTCGCCTTACTTACTTCTCATGGCCACTCCTCATCTGCACCAAGTGCACCCGCTTGTGCGCTCGGAAGCTAAAGACTGTAGCAATATCAGGGGATGATTTTGACACCCTCTCAATTTAAAATAGAGTGTACGTCGCCGTCGACTCCTTACACGGTCGGCGCATTCGCTGATATTTTGGACTCCAGTCACACCAGGTGGCCGATCGTCTTTGAGAATACTTCGCGACGGTCCGGGCCGTTTGTGCCAATTTTGCACTTGCGCTCCGCAGCTGGAGAGTATATAATAACCACACACGGCGCACATTCTTATATCCACCCTTGGGATACCATGTCCTCCATCTTGTCGCTCCTCCATCTCTCCTCACTCGTCGTTGTAGCCCTCACAGCTTTCCCAGGATCCAGAACTGATGTGGTCGTCGAGCGTCAAGCAATGGCATGCACTGTCAACAACGTGGCCAGCGCTGCAGATCTTTCAGGCTGTACATCCGTCGTCATTGAAGCCTTCACGGTGGACTCGGGCGGTACGCATCTACATACTTACTCCCTTCTCACACCCCCGCCTCCTCGCCGACTGATTGCATTTGTAAATAGAAACTGTGACGATTGCCGTGCGTTTTCCAATCTAATTCCGTCGATGCCCAAAGTTTAATTCTTGTGAAACCCTTGTTTTACATTTTAGGCAGCATCGGGCGCATCAGTTATTATGACTGGGGACGTTACGTTCTCGCAGACAACAGGTAAGTACGCTTTGATCCAGCACTTGAAATCGCGATGCTGATGTGGTTTCACCACACAGCCGCGGGGCCGTTGTTCACCATCGACACGGACGACGTCGTGTTCGACGGCGGCGGGCATAACATCGATGTGCGTAACCTACCCCGCTTTTCGCCGCACCTCATTTCCCGTTTGTTTTATAGGGAAACGGGGCTCTCTATTGGGATGGCCAAGGTGGGCGTGCATATCTAGGTTTGCAACTAAATTTGAACTGTCCAGGTACCGATGGAGGAGTAGCAAAACCCCATCCCTTCGTCAAGTAAATAAGTTTACATTAAATTCCTTCTTGAATACCCTTAACTCGAACAGGCTTCGCGGTTCGGGGACCTTTCAGAACGTGACGATTCTAAACTCGCCCGCTCAAGCGATCTCGGTCGGCACAACAAAAGGCACTGCGGTCATTTCGGGAATCACTGTCGACGACTGTGAGTCAAACATATACCATTATGAAGTATACTCGATGTCTAACACCTTTCGCGGCAGCTGCTGGAAACGCAGGCGGCCTCGGAGCCAATACAGATGGGTTTGACGTCAGCGCGTCGGATGTGACCATTGCGAATTCGACGGTGAACAATCAGGACGATTGTGTCGCTATCAACTCTGGGTCTGCTATTACGATCCAAGGCTTGACCTGCATCGGCAGCCACGGAATCTCAATTGGCTCGATCGCTTCAAACAAGAGCGTTTCTGATGTCACGATTTCGGGCAACACGATCACCGGGGGTTTGTATGGATTGCGTATCAAGGTGCGTCGTCGGGCTGCAGCCAACAAGTGGCGTCCACATTCCACATTAACCGACATTAAATTGAAAGGTTGATGCAATTGCCACCAACGCGAGCGTCTCCGGTATCACATACGAGGCCAACGTGGTGTCTGATATCACAGAATTTGGGGTGGGTTCGCATTTCAGTTCTTATTCTATTCCTCACTGTCTGGTTTCCTGCTGTACGGCCAGGTCCTAATCACACAGTCCTATCCACAAAACGACGCCACCCCAGGAACGGGGGGGCCCATCAGCGGAATTAACTTCACAGGAGGGACAACGTCCGTTTCCGTCGACGACGACGCCTTCACCCTTGTCGTCGATTGTGGTGCTTGTTTGGGCTTGTGGGACTTCTCTGCGCTCAGTGCGAGTGGTGGGAAGGGATCTATCGTCGATGCGGACAATGCTATGGTAAGTATGCACCAGTGTGGACACTTTTTTTGTTCGTTAAATGCGGCTTGTAGATTTCTGGTGGGACTTTCTGAATGCGATGAATGGTTCGCTCCGTTGTGTTTACTTGTACTTGCAAAACGATATTCAATTCTCACTCCCTTCTGGACCAATATCCCCGGACAGCGACGATCTAGATAGAACTTGCATGGCCAGTTGGGCTCATCGAGGGATCTGGTCGCGCAGTCCAGACTCCGGATTCGCTATATCAGACGAAGCACAGCTACGAGCCCTGGAGTGCCTATCGTTCTGGATCACTCCTTGTATATTCAACAACCAGAACGTTTGAGAACCCGAACCAGTGCGAAACATAATTGTTTGAGAATCAACTATTCCTCCACAGCAGGCAATATACCCCGCGCAACAGCCAAAGGCATCGCCTGCCTAACCTCCCACAAGCGAGTAAAATCCACAGCAGCATCCATAGTGCTCAAGTCCGACATCTCAAAATTATCCAATGCCGTGACTTGAAAAACACGCAGAGCTGTGAACCGCTCCCTGGAAAGAAGAGCGTCGATTGAGGACCATGGGATGGGCGGTTGATTGCTCCAGTAGATAGTTGATTCGACACGGATGGAGGTCAACTTGTTCGAGGCGATTGCTGACATGATGTCGAGCAGGGGGGTCACATCGCCTTTGAGGGCCAGGGTGAGAAGGTTGGGCGTTTGCTGGAGCGCGAGTTTCGTCACACTGCTACCGTGGCCTGTGGATGTCCTCGTAGGGCTGGTGATCAAATGAAAAATTCAACACCCACCTGAAGAAGGAAGCCGCGACATATCGTTCACTTCGAGATGTTGGACGGCATCCCCGTATCTGCGGAAGTACTTGGCGATACTAGAGTCCAAATCGCCGTCCATATACTCCAGCGAGATCGTCTCAAGGAGAGGCGATCTCGGGAGAGTTATCAAGGCGCCGAAGAAACCCTCCAAGGAGCTCCTCAAAATGGTCGATCGGAAGGTGCGTATGCGCGGGAAGGAGGATATGGCAGGGTTATCTCCTAGCCCTAGTTCCTCGCCAAAGAGACGCAGCGTCTCGAGGGCAGGCAGAGAGGAGGCGACCTTTAGTACGACGCTGAGGGGGAGCGGCAGGTCGTAGAATGTCACGGTGAGGCACGAGAGTAGGGGAGCCGTGGAGCCCAAAATCGCGGCATGCGATTCCAGGAAGGAGTAGGGCCTGAAAATCTCCCGCCAGGCCGTACCGCTGTACCCAACCCACATCCACACAGCGTCCAGTGTTCTGCAACTGCGTCCGAGACGGCGAAGCTGGCTCTCCTCGAGAAGCGGGGGACTGGCACCAGTGGAGAATCGTAGGTGGAGAGTCTGGATGAAGCTTAACAGGTCGCAATTGGATCTGTCTGCGATGGCGAATAGAGAGCGGATGTTTCCTGGGCGGAGCTGCACGGCAGTGAAGAGGTGGTGTCTGCTACGTGGATACCATTCACTGCACACGAACCCCAGGGTGCCCATCGTGTGGATCCAGTCGGTGTGAGGCAACCCCCATGGAGCGGGGGGATATCCTGCCAACAGAGCGCTGGCCAGACGGTCGATGATTTCGTCCACCAGCTCGGAAGGGATCGTGCGCATGAGGCAGTGAGAATGAATCTGTCAATCAATTGATGAGAACATCTTCTCTCTTGTCCCACATCTCGCAATTTTGCACCAATGAGTGCAGCTACTTCTACAGATCACTGTCGTCGACAGAGAAACTGGCCAACAACATGGAAACGACTCGGAATCTATCCTGCGGTGACGCCCTCCTCAAATCGATGGGATTCGAGCTCCTGGTGTCCGCCCAACCGTGGGCGGGCTTCGAGTTCTGGCTTAATCCCAACATAATCATATGCCTTGGATCGACCCGTGTCTATTGAATTCAGCCTCTCGACTTTATCCCGCAGATTCCGCTTCCATCATCGTTTAGGTTCAAGACAGCCAGTCAGGTACCAGTCAGGTGCCGACAATTCAGCGCTTCTCCTTTGCGAGAGCATGTGCTAATGCCACAATTCAGCGCCTTCGAATAGGCGATATCGTGCAAGACCACCGATCCACAGCGGTACCGAAACCCAAAATGGCAATTTTCAGCGGCTTTCTTTCGCCATGTAACGCAATACATGCGCGTGGCTCTCTGGGTGCACAGATGTTGGGAAACCTGACTTGCTGGGGTATAAATCAACTGCACGATGGACGAGCAGTATCAGTGCCTCGCATCCAGAGTACTAGTTTGACAATGGTTCTCGCATTGACCCTCCTCCCCGCCATCCTCCTCGCTCTCCGCGTCGCTGCCGGACCCGTTCTGGTAGAGGACAACATCATCAGCCTGCCCCTCTCGCGGCGCCTCAACTTCACGTCCGCAAACGTCGTGCAGCAGGACCTCGCTCGCCTCAAGAAGTTCAAGATCGGCAAGGCTGGCGTTAACGAGGAGCGGGCGGTTGTCGCTGAGCCCGTTGACAACCAGGTTGTCAGCTATATTGTATGCGTTTTCTTTTTTGTTCCTCGGAAGTTTACTGACGCCACGTCAGGCCTCTGTGGGCGTCGGCAGCCCCGCCACCACCTGTAAGTCGCACCAATCAGCACAACCGCATAATGCTAACCTGGGGCAGACGAGCTCATTGTTGACACGGGTAGCTCAAACACCTGGGTCGGTTCTGGCACCAAATACGTCCAGACCTCCACGTCGACCAAGACTTCCAACACTGTGGTAAGCCCCTTCCCCGAAATTCATTCACAATAAATGTTAATATTCTCTTCCAGTCCGTCAGCTACGGTTCGGGCTCTTTCTCGGGGACAGAGTTCATTGATCAGGTACGTAGAATGGGACCGCTCAGCCTTTGAATTAACATACTCTCAGGTCACGCTCGCACCCGGCCTCGTCATCTCCAAGCAGTCCATCGGCGTTGCCTCGCGTTCGAGCGGGTTCTCTGGCACTGACGGGATTTTGGGTATCGGGCCCGTCGATTTGACTCAAGGCACCCTCACCAACGCGCAATCCACCCTCATCCCCACCGTCACCGACAACCTCTTCAGCCAGGGCACCATCTCCGCCAACTTGATCGGCATTTCCTTCGAGCCCGCGCGCACCGAGGACGACGCGAATGGATCCATCTCTTTCGGCGGGACGGACAGTACCAAGTTCACTGGGAGTGTTGCTTTTACGCCTGTCACGTCCACTCTCCCTGCGGGTGATTACTGGGGTATCAACCAGTCCATCACTTATGGCGGTACCACCATCCTTGCCTCCACTGCCGGTATCGTCGACACTGGCACTACTTTGATTTACATCGCGACAAACGCCTACAGTACGCTCCTCCATCCTTCTTTTCGACAAAAACTAACCATTGGGAAAGCGAAATACGTCTCCGCCACCGGCGCCGTTCTCGACAACAACACCGGCCTCCTCCGGATCACCTCTGCACAATTTGCTGCTCTGCAGAATCTCAACTTTGTCATCGGCGGCGTGACCTACTCGCTCACTCCCAACGCGCAAATTTGGCCTCGGTCCCTCAACACCGCTATCGGCGGTTCGGCCAGTAGCATATACCTCGTGCGTTCCCTTCCTTCCTCCTCCCGAGGTAAGATGATGCTGACGATGACGGTGAATTCAAGGTCGTATCCGACTGGGGCTCCAACTCGGGCGAGGGCCTCGACTTTATCAACGGCTATGCCTTCTTGGAGCGGTTCTACTCGGTGTTTGACACCACGAACAAGCAGATTGGGTTTGCGACGACGCCTTTTACGACTGCTACGACGAATTAGATGTAGACTCTGTACCTCTGGTATTTTGGATTAAATTTAGGACAATGTTTGGTGGACACAACAAACTGTCGTTTGAAGATTGAGAATGAGAATGAAAAAAGACCACATTTGCAACGTAAGCGGGGAAGGGCGGGGTTTTTAGTTCGACTTTATCCTTTGCCAGTCTCCGAGTCACTGCACTCATGAATGCAAAACCTGCAGTGCGCGTTGGCAATTGCCGCAATCCAACCGCAAATTGCAATCAAACTCCAACGCTTCGAGATAGGCCGCAGGCGAGGTCAGCGGCTCGGCTCGACTTTCGGGCGCTCACTTTATAACAGTACGGGAGGGTGGGACAATCCCGTCTGGGATTCTCACCGCCTCACCTTGGCCTCACATCATCATGCGCACCATCCCTTCCGAACTGGTGGACGAAATCATCGACCGGCTAGCCAGCGTCCTGTTGGCGGGATATCCCCCAGTTCCATGGGGGCTGCCTCACACCGACTGGCTACACACGATTGGCACCCTGGGGCTCGTGTGTAGTGACTGGTATTCCCGTAGCAGACACCACCTCTTCTCTGCCGTGCAGCTCCGTCCAGGAAACGTCCGCACTCTATTCGACCTCACGGACAAATCGACTTCCGACCTCCTCAGCTTGGTCCACACTCTCCACCTACCTTTCTCCACTCTCGGTCCTCCACTTCTCGAGGAGAGCCAGCTTCGCCGTCTCGGGCGCAGTTGCAGCAGACTTGACGCTGTGTGGATTTGGATAGGGGACAGTGGTGCGTCCTGGGAAGAGACTTTGAAGTTTTACTCCTCCCTGGAATCGCAGACCGCGATTTTGGGCTCCACGGCTCCCCTACTCTCGTGCCTCACCATGTCATTCTACGACCTGCCGCTCCGCGTTGTTCTAAAGCTCGTCTCCTCTCTCCCCGCTCTCGAGACTCTACGTCTCTTTGGAAACGATATAGAGCTGGGAGATATCCCCGCCATATCCTCCCTCCCGTGCATACGCACCTTCCAATCGACCGTTTCGAGAACTTCGTTAGACGGGTTCTTCGACGTCTTGATCTCTTTCCCAACGCCTCCTCTCTTCGAGACCATTTCAGTGGAATTCATCGACGGCGAGTTGGACTCTGGTACTGCCAAGTACTTTGACAGATACGGGAGCGCCGTCCAGCATCTCGAAGTGAACCATATGTCGCGGCTCCCTTATTTGGGTGAGTGTTCAATTTACATTGGACGAGCAGCGTATGAACCCATGTCATCAAGCATCAATAGCGTGACGAAACTCGCGCTTCAGCAAACACCCAATCTCGTCACCCTGGTCCTCAAAGGACAAGTGACCCCCCTCCCCACCGTTTTATCCGCGATCGCCTCAGACAAGGTGACCTCCGTCCGCGTCGAATCCGCTGGCAAGTGGGGTGATGACCCGCCCGCTCTATGGTCGCAGATCGACGCTCTTCTCTCGGAAGAGCGATTCCGAGCTCTACGTGTTTTTCGAGTCGCGTTCTTCGGGATGTCGGATAATGTGGATCCTATTGAATGGACTGGCTTGGAGGAGGTTAGGGCTGAGATGCCTTTGGCTGTTGCGCGTGGTATATTGCCTGCTGGATTAGATGATAAATAGTAATTGCTCTGTTCTATGCTCGACTTTTCATCGCTACTGACTGCATTCAATACATGTCATTTGTTGAGTCTCTCTCGTTTTTTTCCCCTTGCCAGGTATAAGTAGACCTTGAATCCGATACACGTGCTTGAGAGCGGGCTTGGCGTTGCTCACCACGGAGAGAACGTGCTTCAAGCTATGTATTCACTCCGTGAGTAGATTCTGGATATTTACAGCTCGAAATACACACGAATGCCGGCGGTAATCATTTGTCTCTTTCTCGACCGAGTGTTAATTTCCGACATGGTAGCTGCGGAATAACCGGGTGGGAATCGGGATCGCTGAGATTTCTGAATATTGACACAGAGGTAAAAGAACAATCGTGCATGTGTATCTTGTCGCGTCGTGTGCGTTCATATTGGGCGTTGGCTTGGGCCAAGAACGATTCCTCACCGGGTCCTTTGTTCATGAAACCACCAAGACTCCAAGACTATCGCGGCAATATCACGGTTCCAAGAGATACACACGATTTTAAGCTCCCGGCCGGAGTTTCCCATTCAGTGCTTCGCATCATTCTCTGGGTATAGCTACTAGGACCGCAGCAGAAGTCGTGTGTTTCCTTCACAGCAAGTGTTGCCTGGACCACGTTTTCTGTACATGTTCTTGGCCTACTGAATATTGAAGAATTCGAAGTCGACGAGTCAAGGGAGCTTTGAAAACCAAAACCAAAATCGAAATCAAAATCAAAAAGAACAGCTAGCGAGACATGAACACGAACCCGAGAAGCTCCTCCGCGCGAAAATTTCCATTGGGCAGCGTGTAGTTATCTCCGACTCGGAGTGTTGTATAGTCTTCTTCTTCTTCTTTCCAATTACGGACAAGTACACCTTGGCCCTGACACGGTTGAGGCTTCGCCAAGGGCAGAATAGTGAGCGCACACACGGTTTGATACCGAGTGGACTTGGGCCTACTATCGGAACGAAGTGGCACGAATCGTGTGTTTACCTGACAGCAGTGGTGTCTGTGCCGTGAGGAGAGGTACCGGTGGGGTGGAATCACAAGTTGTTACACGCCCCGTGGAGCTTGAAACAAGTCAACGACTCAGGTCAAGTGGGCTTTGAAAACCAAATTCGAAATCAAAATCAAAACTGAAAAGCTAGCGTCGCATGTCAGCTATCAGAACTCGCGAAGCCCCTCCGCGCGAAAATTTTCACTGGGGAACGTGTATCTCCGACTCGGAGCGTGGAGAAAAGACGTTGACCAGATGCATAGTCGTTCTTCTTGCCGATTACGGATATATATCTTGGTCCTTGGCTCCAACCTCGGCAGGGAGAATGCCCACGGTTTGATGCCGAGGTGTTTGTCGACGACGCCAAGACTCAAGAGTTACACACGACCGATTTCGCTTCTTTCGTCGGAACGGAACAAGACACTCACCGTGGCCGGAGGGTCGAAAAGAGGCTGCATCCGCGTGAAAACAGGTAGACGTTCCACCTGCCGATTACGGATTCAGACTTGGCACATTAGAATATTCAGTATACCAAATCCTCTTGCTTCTGCCCATCCCATACATACCCCAAAAACACATTCCCCGAATACCTCACCTCAGTCCCACCCCCCTTGATCATACACCCCTCATCATCCCGACAAACGCCTCCCTCCCTCTCCACATCCCCCACCATCTCCCCCGCCAAAGCGACACTCAACTTCTCCTCGGTCGCAATCTCCGTGATCGTCTGCGGCCCCGACAAGGCGAGTAGTCCAGATAGGCGGGCAGCGAAGGCGGCGGGTGTGTACGGCGGGGTGTGTAGCACGCGTAACCCAGAGGAAAAGATACGTAAATTGATCGGTGGAGTGGTGTATGCCGGAAGTTGGGGTATCACTTGTAGGAGCGTCGCGGGGGGAATCAATGCTAGAACCCAATTTAAAAACCACGTCGTTTGATTTGCTCGCAACGCACCAACTCCCCTAGCGCGGTTCCACCCGCCCCAAACTTCGTCAAGCGCAATAATCCCCCGCTCACGCATCATCCCCTTCGCCGCCTCCCTCCCTGTTGTAGTTTTACCCTGCAAAACACCCGCCAACTCCCTCGCGAGTTCCTCAACCCACCTCCGTTCATCTTTCATCATATCCAACGTGACCGGCGCATTAGCCATCTCGAGCCCCAGCTGGGAAAGCGAGGACCGGATAAAGGTAGCCTCTTCCGGCTCCGCGCCAGAAGAAGGCGAGATTGTGGAGCCCGCAGACGTAGCCGCAGAGGCAGCCGTCAACCGCTCGTTGAGCTCCGCCGCCAATTTTACCATATCACGCGCCTTGACCGACAGTGCCTCGAGGTCTTGGAACGCATCGGTCATATCGCTTTCCCGCCCCTGGGCCGCGGTTTCCACAGTCCGCAAGATGCCGGCTGGGCGGATTTCAGGGTGCTGTTTTCGGTGATTTCAATGGAGCTATAAAGACGCACTGATTCCCGAGCGAGCATCCGTCCCAGCAGAGATGTCATTCGATGAAGGGGTCCCACTGTGAACCTATAGCCAAAAATTAACTGTGCCTGAAAATACGAATACGGGTTTAAAGTAACTCACCACCCACGCTTTGCTCTTCAAGCTCCGACGGAGCACGGCGTAGAATGGCTTGTCGCCGCCCTTTCGGAAGCTAACCTTGATCATACGCACGGAAGATTCATCCCCGTCATCGTCGTCGGTCGAGTCGGGCGACGGTGGCCGGGACGACGGCGCGGATTTCATGCTGAGTGGTGCAGGAGAAGCGGCACCAAGTTGCGGTAGCTCCGTCCCACAAATCTCGCACTCGCGCAGAGAAGGGTGATTCAAAAAGGTGCAAGCAGTACAAGCAATAGTGCTTGGCAGGCGACGGTGACTCCCAGTGGGTGTCGACTTTGGGAGCAAGGACGGCATCGAGTTGCTCGCAGGGAGTGATGATGAGAGCTGCTGTCGGGCTGGGCCCGGGATCGAATCTCGCGACACGCCGCAGAGCCCACAGACGCGTGCTGCCGCCGGACTCAGTCCTGGAGGGTTTCGATACGCACAGACCTGGCATTCCCAGCCCGGGCCCTCATTCGTGCCGACCTCCGCGGTAGACACGGATGCGGACCCAGTTATGAATAACGTGATTTTGGCGGAGGACTTGAAGAGGCCCGCGTAGTAGTCTGTCTGGTTGACGTAGGCGAGATCCAGAGAGAACGAGTGTGCCCACGGATGGTCCGCCGAGATGTAGAATAGGCGGTGGGTCGTCACATGCACAGTCCCGGACTGGTGGTTTGCGGATTTCTGGGTTCTATTCGTGCCATGTGAGTTTAGGCTGTTTCTGTGGGAGTGCATGTACCCATCGTATATGCCTACTCCTCTTGGCTTGCGAGAAGTTCCTCGTCATTGTACAGCAATGCTGAGATCGGGATTGTGCCGTCCACGGTCTGGGTGAAGCGACGGAGGGCCATCGTGTAGAGTCTTCAAGACGATGCCTGGTAGATGCGGCAAGAGCGTGTCGGGAATCAATGAGGTGTGAAGCCAAGTGTGTCACTAGTGTGACTCAATTCGGGTATCTTTTTGCCGTCGATTCATGTCCACACCCAAAGAACGGCTACAAGCTGCCCCGCCCTCGCCGAGCCTTGCAGGAGTGAAATTCCGTCTATTATGAGCTCCACACTTTCCCTCTCACGTCTCCCTCAAGACCCCTTGCTTGCCTTGCTTCCCGCCATCGTCTCATTTTCCTCGTCTTTTAAATGAGGCGAGTCCAGGTCCCTTGGATCCTCCTGATGCTTATGCCACGATATCACATTAGCCGCCGCTCCCTCTTTGCTGTCTTCTTCCTCCTCCTCTGGTCGGCAGACGGGTCCCAGGTCAACGTCACCATCGACGATTCAGATCCGTCGATCGTCTACTCCCCCTCGACGTCCTGGAATTCCAGCCAAGTGGTCTGCAACTCGTGCAACAACCCACCTGTGGCCCTCGCAAAACAGCAGACCTTCCACAAGGGCGTCCATGTCCGTCAACCTTGACGCGGACGACACTCCGCCCCCGCCCCCAGATACTGACGGCGACGGTGGTCATGACGCGGACGAGCAGAGACGCGACGATTCGGACGACCCGGGTTTCGTGGATGTCCCCGTTTTTGCGCAGTTCAATTTCACTGGTGCGTCGCTGGAGTCGTCTTGCTTAGAACATCCTCTTATTTGCCACCAGGGACGGCGGTGTACATATTTTGCATACAACCTCAGAGCCTCACCAAAGCTCCTGCCCCGCCGTCACAAATGAACATGACGTTTTTCATAGACGAAGCCGATTCGTCGTCGTTCCTGCACCAAGGGTCGGTCGATGCGTCGGGGTTCGCCTCTGGCGTCAACATACTCGCCAAACAAGGCTTGTCGGACGGCCCACATTCGATGAAACTCACGCTGGCTCCGAATTCCGTGTTGATTTTGGATTTCATTGTTGTAACTCAAAATGTGCCGGATTCTTCGACGTCTTCGCCGTGAGTGACCAGATTGTGTTTGGATTTTCTTTCTGACTGAATGTAGCTCACAATCGGCCGTGACATCCTCTGCATCTGACAGCGCGCATTCCGCCTTGTCACCAGCTTCCGACGTGTAAGTCCTCTCCTTGCAGCAGTACCAAATCTAATCAGACCCCAGCGAGGCAACAAAGACAGGCCGCGCTTCATTCGGCGCTGTCATCGGCGGCGTCGTAGGCGCCCTCGGGATCCTCTCCTTCGGCACAGCATTCAGCCTCTACCGACGCCGACTCCTCGCCGCGCGCCGTGACCGCCTAGAGCGCGGAGAAGCCCCCTCCCCCGCCTTCCTATCAAATGCCAACCCCGGCTCAGTTCGTCCCGCGGTACTTCCCCGGCACAGTCATCCCACACGCCACACCACCGACGTACACAGCCTCCACGGCCTCCTCTTCTTCCGGGCATTCGGCAGCGCATCACGCCGCCCTCGCCCTCGCTGCGTCAGAGCCCCTCCTCGTCTCACCCTCATCCGGTAGCGAGCGAGACCTCCCCGATGCCGAACCACACACGTATTCCGACGAAGTGCCGCCCCCAGAAGAGGAAGACGTCGCACCCCCCTCGTTTGGAGTGGCTATTACGACTCCGGCTATAACGTTGTTGAGCTCGGATGATGCTGCGAATCCCCCGCCTAGGCCTAGGAGTTGGGGGGAAGCTCCTGCGCAGGCACATGGGATTCCGTTGCCGGAGAGTAATGCTACTTCGAGAGGCGCGTCGTTGTTGACGCGTGAGACTCAGAGGGAGGATGAGGATGAGGACTATGACGATTTTATTGCGCAGTAGGATAGGACTGTGACTCTGGCTTCTTCCGCGGTACTACGTAGGTAGGTATGTAGACTTGGAGTTCAATGGAACAAATAAAACAATGGACGGATGCGTTCTAGTTTACGGGCTTGAATGTGAACTGCGACTGATGTCCAGCGTTCCACTTGAGCCATGTGCTCCTGATCAATTCTTTGCGGTCCGGCACTTTGAATGGGATTTACTTGCGCGTGTGCAAGGTTTCCTGAGTGTTGAAATTTCTTGAAAGTCGGACCCTAGCTGAAAAAACAGGAAGATATTATGGGCGGTCTGTCGCAGTGCTCAAGCTCAGCTAATTCTGTCATCCAGCATATCGCGCTCTCGGACCTTAGACGTTCATACAACTCGTTATTCCAACATGCTACATCCAAAGGTCCTAATCCAGAATCTCAATCACAGACGGCGCCGCCGACTCCGTATCCACGGGAAGCCCAGCCTCCTTCCACGCACAATACCCCCCAATAATATCCGTCGCATTCAACAACCCCAACTCCTGCAACGACAACGCCGCAAGGCTCGACGCATTACCCTCATCGTCAAATACAATAACACGCAAATCATACCGATCCACAATCAAGAGCCGTTCCGGATTCCTACAATCGAAATTCCACTCGAGGACGTTCCGCTCGATGATGAGGGACCCGTGGATCATGCCCTGCCGCGCGCGTTGGTCTGCAGAGCGGATGTCCACGAGGAAGGTGGGTGCACCGACTTCGGGTTCGCGGAGCTCGGCGTAGGCTTCGGCTGGTGTGAGCCTTTGGAGCCTCGCCCGTGCATCGCTCAGAATCTGAGTCACGCCTCGAGAGCCCGGGGGCGGGGCGAGCGGGTCCATCGGCGCGCGCGCGGATTTACGTACGACGTCCCAAAGGGCTTTTTCGTCGTAGGAAGAACCGCCAATGTCACGCACGATGGCAGCCCAGATCCGACCGTCGTTTTTGGCGACGGAGATTCTGCCCATGAGTTTGGAGGAGACGAGGAGGACGGCGCGTTGGACGTATTGTTCTTCGGAGCCGCAGATGACCAGGGTGTTGGCTTTGGGGTTCCGCCGTTGGGAGGGGCCCGGTTGTGGCTAGTGCGAATACCTGGTACTTTCGTTTGGATTTTTGAGGTGAAAGACAAGAGGGAGAGACATACATACGGTTGGCGTCGCAACTCGTGTTCCAACGTAGCCGCGACGCGTCGGAGAAATCCTTCATCATCCGACTTTGAAAACGTCAGCACCACACCCAGCCGGACGCCTTAAATCAAAGCCCTTCAGAATCTCTCTCTCCATGCAATGAAATGAAATGAAATGAAATGAAAGTCGCGCACCGTCGAGCGTTTCGGCCCTGCGACTTGTCTTGAGCGCCACTTCCGCTGCGACCTGGTCCCGCACGTCATCGAGGGTGCGGAGCGGGTCCGTGGATGATTTAGTCGACCTATCGGGGAGGATGGACTCGAGGGATGTCGTCGATCGCGAGGATGATGAAGAAGACTGAATGGACATGGTCGTTTTGATCAAACCTGATTTTGCTGACAAAGACTTGATGCTTTTCTTTATGCCCCCATCCGGGCCTCCTGTTTGCTCGGAATTCAGACGCGTTGAAGCAGTGGGCGATGTAAAATGCCTCTGTCCTTGGTGGTTGTGAGTCTAGGGCGTCCATCTTATCAGCCACTTTTTTTTATCGGGTCACCGATAAGTAGCAGAGGCCCGCGAGATTGAACCTCCTTCTCGTGAGTCCGCGGAGCGCCTCCCTCCTTCCCTCCCTCCTTCCGTACCCCGAATACAGACTGAAGGAACCCCGAAACCAGTGTATCGGATATTTCTCAGATTCAGGCTCGCATTTAACATCCCCCTCAAGAAAAGAAAAGTCCACACCAGAATGGCGGATAACCTCTCCTCCATTATGCATTGCAGCCGCATACATACCGTCCTTCAAAGAAAGTTATTCGAAGAGAGAAGAGGCGGAGTTGGCAGATCGTTCGTGCCTGGCCCAAAACAACGTGTCATGCCACCACTGCCTTGTCCCTGGGACGCTACGTGTAACCACAGTCCATGATATGACCTCCATACACACACCAGCGCCCTACGATCGATCCTTACTAGCGCAGGCTCCCGTGGTGACGAGAGAACAGCTTCAGGTGCGTCTCATTTTTTCGACTTGAATGATGACTCATCGAATGATTATGTAGGAAGGCTACGACACTGTCCTCCTTTTCCCCAATCGGCGCTCCTCCACTGGCAAGCAGCTGCTACGCATCGATTCGGATCCTGCGTTACTCGACGACAAGGAGGCACGACTGCCACTCCCTGAGCTGAGCCCCCGCGAGACCAGGCCCAATGGACCTGGTGTATACACATCAAGCGCCCAAGCACGGACCTCGAAGCCATGGCCATGGCGCAAAATCACCCTATGCCTCCTAATCACCTTCGTCCTAGTCGCCGCAGCTGTCGCAGCCGGCGTAGGCGCTACCATCTCCAAGCGGACACACCAACAAAACCACACCGACTCGACGCAAACTACGCCTGGTGTGGGAGTGGGGACTCTCAGTGCTACGAGCGCCAGCGTATCATCCCCGGCCCCAGCTACTAGCGTGGACACTGGCGGCAGCAGCGGCAGCATAGTCATACCCGCCTCGTCACCATCAGACAATCCGAATCCCAGCGCGTCTACAGACCAAGCCCAGCCCAAAATCATCGTCGAGGGTGTCGGTTCGTTCGCACCATCCACGACGGCACCCCTGCGATCTCGAAGTGTACCTGCTGTATCTGGCGCACGAAGACACTTTGTCACCGCGTACGTCTTACCCTTCTCCTCCTCCTCCCGCGAACGAGAGACTGACAAGTCGAGCAGGAGGAGATTACGATGACGGCCCCGCCTGCATAAAGCTCAGGATCCGGAATTCTGAAGCGACATTTGTATTCCACGTATGTAGTAGAAAACAAGCAAGAAATATATGTACAGAATGTATATACCCACTCTCTCCTCGCCTCGCCTCGAATCTCTCGTGTATGCAGTCATGTGAGCTGGCGGTAATGAGGCGGCGGAGACGCCGCCGTATCCCCGCTCTCCGTGGACAAATGCGGCTGCCTTGTCCCCATCCCCTGCGCCCCAGCCTGAAGCTGCTGCAACTGATGTCCCCGCGAGCCAGGCCGAGGCGGCGTATGTAGGAGCACCGCAGCGACCTCCATCGCCAGGGCGTCAATGTTTATGTCCGTCCGTGGCGATTGCGGTGCGGCATCGGAGGATACTGAGCCATCCACGGTGTGCAGCTGCAGCTGCTTCTGCGAGGGCGTACGGGGGAGGGGGCGGACCCCAGCACGTGCGGGCGAGCCAAACCCTGCGGTGGCTTCTGTCGAATCGACCATAGTCGAATTGTCCGGCTCTGCTGCTGCATGGGAGAGCTCGTCCATGGATGGGAATGCATGGCGGATGACATTATCGTTGTCTGTCGGTGGTGCTTTCCTCATGACCCCACCACTCTCGCCCTTCTCGCCCAAGTCCCCGATAGGCGCGGGCCTTGCGGAGACTCTGAGGCGGTAATTCCTCCAGCGGCGACGTTGGTGGAGGCAGAGCCCGAGGAGGACGACGAGTATGAACGTCCCGGCGACGGTGCTGCCTGCGACGACCGCGCGGTGGTTTCCTGACCCAGATGATGAGGGCGCCGCGCTCGGGGACACGCTGGGCGGGGGAGGGGAGGATGACGAGGAGAATGACGACAAGGAGGACGAGGATGTCGCTGAAGACGAAGACGACGAGGAACTCGAAGAAGGAGCGCTGGAAGCGGTGGGCATCGGCGAGTTGGTGGCGACGGCGCCTTGCCCAGAGGCGATGAACGAGGGCGATGGCTACGTGGAATATTTAAGCTCTCTGGAGTAAGTAAGAGTAAGGTTCTCATACGTACAGCTGGGGTGCTAGTAACCGCCTTTGCCGCGGAGGAGAACTGGTCGTACATTGCAATGGAAGGCGGGTTGATGGCACTATGTATGCTTTTGAGAACGTTCTGGATCGACGACGAGGAAGGTATGATACTCACCCCACCATGCCCGCCTCGCAGTGCGAGTTTGGTATATTCGCTTGGCAGAAGAACCATATTGCTGTACTCCACTCAATCAGGCTTTTTTGCACATGCAGAAAGGAGGAGGACACATACGTTCACTCTCATTCGTAATAAGCAGATTCCACACAGGCGTATCCTCCGCAAACTGCGGTCCCCTCCCGGCAAACCCACTATCAAAGCCCCCCGACAGCCGGATGCACGGGGAGGCAAAAGAGCTTTGGGTGACGGAGTGGGCGTCTCCCCCAAAGATGAAAGACACAGTGTCGCCGAGGCGCGCCGAGGTCGTTGGCGGGTCGTAGACACTGCCCTGTACTCCCACCATCACCTATGTATAGAGGTCTGTGTCAGCATGAGAGGGAGAGGAGGGAGAGGGAGGAGACTCACCATATGCGTCGCTTGACCCGCGGCCAGGGGGAGGATACCGAGCACAGTGACGACAAACTCAAGCATGGTGTTGCTGTTGCGGCCGACAGGAATCCGGAGAGCGTGAGCATGCCGCTCCTACAGTATGCTATAACTTGGGCATCGAATCATGATGAAGAGGAAGAGAATAGACTGTGGGACATGAAGACGTCGGGATCAGGGCTCCGCGGGAGAAAAGGAAAGATGGGTGCGTTTCTATACTCACAGGGCTGACAGGCAGCGCCCTGGAGTTACTGTGGAGTACAACGGCGAGCAGGCTTGACGGGAAGCGGGAAGGGAGGGATCGTGCGCTGCTGGGCGGCGAGCGGCACATTCACCTCAAAGTAGGTAGGATCGATTCATCACGGGTGAGAACGAAGGAAGGAAGCTCAAGGAGGTGTGTTGGCAGATGCTGCTCCGGAGCTTTCGTGGCCGGAAGTGGGAGCGTGTCACGTGATACGACGCGTCCCCATAAACCGAATCAACATCAACAAACATCACACTGCCTGCTTGCTCTCTGGGAAAAAAGAAGAAGAAAAAATCGACGGTCTTCCGAGCTAAACCAAGCCACCGTCTACGACAAGGCTATTGCTGCTTCGGTGTACTTACAGCCGTGTGCTCGTTTACCGCGGCCTTTCTTTCGAGATAACCTCGTCATCCTCCCGCACTGCGATCACTAGGCGTCCAAAGTGTATATGATGGAAACGTGAGGTGCGTTCGCTGTGCCGTCGATGTTGTCTTGCCCTGAAAACATCGACATCGACAAAAATCGCATATCTAGGCTTCCAGCGTTTTTCTTCATTTCCGTACTATGAAATACGAATTTCGAGTCGTACAGCATGGGATGCATAGCTAGGAAAGGTGCGTTCATTCACCCAATCTCCGGTGGTCGACGGATTGAGTGACATTTGCAGAATCCACATGCTCATATCTTTGGACTTTTGCGGGTTGAGTCTCAGCATGAGCAATTTGGTAAATTTCCCTCTTTTCGTTTTGGGATGAACGCTCGTTGACCAGTTTGTTTCGCAGTCCTCATTGACTGTGTAACTTTCCGACTGAATTTCTCACCATCCAAAGAACAAGCCCCGCTCAAAGCCTATCTCTTCGTTTGCCCGCCCGAACTGCGAGCCGGAGGGATGTCATATACCTGGCCCCAGCGTGGCCGGTACTGGTCCCTTCATGCGGAGGGACTGTCTGTCTGATGAGGAAGCTCTACGCCTCGGATTCCCATCTATCGAGATGGAAATCGATGTCGAGGGGTGCTCCTGGGACTCCAGCGTCTACGAAGGCCTTCGCAAATTCCACAAGGCAAAGGGTTTCGACCCAGATAGCCAAGAAGTTGCGATTCATGTCGGAGACCCACTGTACGAGCCGTGTCTCGAGAGCCGTCGGTCATTCGCATGCGGTGAGAAACGTCTCATTCTTTTGCGTGTGATTTGGCTAACGATTGATGTCTTGAAAGTGCGTGAGCAAAATGCCAGTGTATCACATTTTGTGGACCCGGTTGACGCCAAATCTGGGCCCGAGGGTTCTGATTGGATCCTAGTTCCTATCAAATTTGAAGAAACCAACGGAGAGGAAGAAGATTCATTTGTTGAATGTAAGCTTCCTGCCCTGCAGAAACTCGGAACAGTGCTGATTGTCCAATAGTGGACGACGGCGGTGCTCCGGAAGAAATCAAGCTCAACGGCACCTGAGCACTCGGAATACTCCACACTCAAGATTTCTGTATGGGTTGCAGCGCAAACTGCTTGAATATATGTTCGACCGTCCTGTGAAAAACTTGACTTCAGTGAAATTTGAATATACCTGATGTTGCAGTAAACCGTGGTCGAGGTATCATAGTCTGCACGGTGGGTATGCCAAATCCTGCGGCCTTCAGGCTCCCAGATGTCGCTCGCGCTGGTCATTGTCATAAGCAAGTACGTGAACCGTGCATTATCTGGATACTTCCAAAGGCCCGGCTTGATCAGGATAAGTAGTTCCTCTGCATCCTCAAGGGCTCAACGTTCAACCGTTTATAGGGTGGGAACCGACACCCTGCGGGCCGCTCGTCGGGTTGGGCTTGACTCTTGAGAACAGCTCGAACTACTTACTTGGGAATCTACCGACGGAAGGATTGGGTTTCGTGGCGCGTTCAAGCAGATGCTGCTCCGTAGCGTTCGAGGCAATTTCGAGGTCGGAAATGGAAGTGCTCGGCAACTTCGGCGAAGTCTCGACGCGATAAAGGCGCGTCCATGGCCATGAAATCAAGAAATATATTGAACATTGACAAATTGTTTCTTGTAATAACCGCTCATCTCGTCAAGCATCCAAAAATTCGCCCACAACCTGCAAAAACTTGTCCCTCTCCTCAAAAAACGCCATATGAGTACTCGCCGCAAAGTGCACGCGCTTGACCTGTGTTGTATAGTTCAGATGGGCGTTCCTGGCGGCGGGTTGTTCAGTTGGACTTGAAGGGAGAAGAGAGACTGGTAAGGTAGAGCGCAGGCGCATCGATCAACATCACGTGAAACATTAGACGGGTTGTGCAAAGCCGTATGGAGCCGCACACGGCTTTTTGGCCTTGTGCAAAGCCGTGCGGGCAAAATCGTAGTTTTCCCTCATTTTATTGCCGGATCTCGTTGCCGAGTAAGAAATCAATATCATTTTGATGTTTCTGAACACCACCGGCAGACTGATCCGACAACTGCGCTACGTCATCGGCACGCTCAAGTTGGGTCAAGTCCACTCCACACGGCTCCAACGGAATTTTGACAGAATCTCGTCAGTTCGGCTCCTTCTCAAGCGGTCTTTCGGCTCAACCTGGGCAAGCTGAGCACTGTAGGTAGGATTCTGCATCATTAACAGTCATGGGGTGCATTGACAGTCAGGAAAATCCGGCGGAAAAAATAGCCGTACGGCTTTGCACAATGCACTAAAAAGCCGTACGGGTTTTGCACAACCTGTCTATTACCTCCGAAAGATAAGCTATTGGGGTCTCGAATAAGGGAAATTTGGCAAATCGGGCTCCGTGGAGCCCAAGGTATGGACTTTCCTGAGGGCCCCACGGAGCCGGATTCTCAAAAATTGAGATGTGCAAAGAGTTCATAGCGAAACAAGCTCGACCGCGGCAACACGTGATGTTGATTGATGCGCCTGCGCTCTACCTTACGCACATGATAGCATAGATGCCTCTCATTGAACACCCGAAGCCCATTCTTATATTTCTCGCTCTCCGTCGTACCACATCAGCAAAATCACAGGTTTGTCTTGGGCGTCTTTTGTCTTGACGAGGCATCTTTTGTCTTGGCTGGGCATCTTCCAGCATCTTGGTCGTGGGCAAGATGTCTTGGATGGCTTGGCGATAATAATCTGTCTTTGAAGGATTCGTGTTTCAGGTACATCTGGTCTCCAAGCTGCCCAAGACGATCCGAGTTCTCTGAAGATGGAATTTCATCGAAAGACGCGAAGACAAATCTAAGTTTTTAAAAAGTAGTGTGCATATATTACATTCAATACGGACTGGACCAAATGCATATCCTTCATGAATCGGCTTCTCATAGCGAGTCTTGTATCTTGCTTGTATCCAGAAGCTTGAGGATGTGTGCTGCTGTCCAGGGCAGTGAAGTGTCGGCTTGGTGTTGGCTGCAGCTCGACGAGGTGGCCCGCGATGACAAGGGACCATCTTGAATCGGAGGGACACCGGGGAGCGAACCAGTCGAGGACCCGAGTCGGAGGAGGAAGAGAAGAAAATGTTTCAAGTGCTTCAAACTCCGCCCGGATCACAAATACCCGAGATGACTCATGTTACGGATGGCGTGATTCCGCCACGTCGCATCTCTTTCTTTTTCTTCCCACCACCACCCGTCCTTCCCTCGTCCAACTCGTCGCTCGTCTTGCCATAGTCTCCGCTCGTGCGCTTCCCGACCCCACCTGTCGCTCTGTCGCTGACGGCAACCGCTCGGAGGGCGCACACTCGACCTCACGCCTGCTACATCGCGTGCCCGTGCTAGCAAGACCCACGTTTGAAGAAAGAGCGAAGAAGAAAGAGTGACGGAGTGAAGACCGCCCACCCGGATATCCCTCACCTTCGTCCCCCACATAATGAAGCTCGCCTTCTTCGCTCCACACGCTCCTTGCCGCTCGCCTCACTCGACCCGGCCGCCCTGTCCCTTCTTCACCCTCCAGACTCTTGCCTACCCGCCGCACATCCCCCGTCCTCGTTTTCACACTGAACTCAACGTCGACAATCTCGTTTCGCAAGTCCCTGTACACCGTCACGAACGTATATGCACAAGATCTCGTGGCTAATCAAGATCGCTCCGCCTTCGAGATGTCAGCCGGCCTCCAAGATTTGCATTATGCCGAACCTCAAGCCGTTACCACGACGTTCATCTTTCACGCTGCCGTCGTGTCTGATACTGGTACAAGACCCGTCAGGGGTCGACAAACAAAGACCGACTGGGCCACTACCACTCCCTCCTCCCTCGTGATCCATCCTGTGTCGTTGCCCGCGTTCGTTACACCGGCGGGTTCCTCCATTCCCCTCCCCGTATATACTTGATTCATTGTAACGGTTACATCAATATATGCGTCTTTTCCTTCATCTTCTGTGGGAACCTGAGTGTCTTGAGAGCTGTCTTCTGGGTGTCTTGACGAAGAGACTCGCTGCTTGCTCAAGATGCCCGCCGTCTTCCCAAGACGGATGTGTCTTCCCAAGCAATGTACTTAGCTTGGCCAAGACAGGCCGTCTTTAGCAAAGTCACGTCTTTTCCGTCTTCTATGTCTTGGCCAAGACGCCAAAGACGCCAAAGACGAACCTGCGATTTTGCTGATGCATCTCTCTCGTACTTCCTCAACATATCACCGAATTCGGCGGGGAACTTGTGGTCGAGCAGCAAGTTGGCCCCAACTGACCAGAGCTCCATCGAAGCGGGTGCGTCGGCGAGGATGAGGCGACGCAGCCGGCTGATGATGTAGTCCGCCCCGAGCATACCGCCCCACGAATGTCCGGCCAAGTCAAACACGGTGTCTGCGAGGAGCTGTGCGATCACGTTGTCGAGCTCCTTCATGAACATCTCCACCGTCCAGAACTCGGCCGGCTTGTTCGGGAGGTGGGTGGAAAGTCCACAGCCGATCTGGTCGTAGAAGATGACGGGGCGGGTTTTAGACGCGAGTGCGGAGAAAGTGAGGAGGTATTGGTGCGGGATGCCAGGTCCACCATGGAGGACTAAGAGTGGGCAGGGGGCTTTCAAATCCCCAAAGATCTTGTATGCGGTTTTGAACGTCTCGCCGTCGAGCACAAAGTCGATCGTGCCAGTGACTGGTTCCATCTGGGGTGTGGGACGTTGGGCTCGCGCAACGCCGTATAAATGTGTGGGGAGAACTGAACTCGGGCGTCGGGCATCGGAGACGTGATGGATCTCTACATATTCAATTGCGAGCGCTGGTGAAAAGATCTTGGAGATTGGATCCAAACCAGTTTGGTGCAACGTAAATCCACCAGGCAGTTAGCAATATATACTGGCTTTGGCCAGATCTTTCGCGCTTTTTCTGGCTCCAGATTTTCGCATCCTTTGAGGGGTATCAAATTACCGAGCGTATGAGTAAGTCTTGGGGAGGTTCGCGTTAGGGGCTGTAGACACTCCAGAGAATCGACGAGGCTGGCATTCTTCTGGCTGACGTTGTGGTCGTCCTCGAGACAGAGAGACGCCGGGAGGAGACTGGAGGTCAAAACCCATGGTACCTGTAGTCACCTGTACCTAGATGTTGTGTGCGTGTGTGTTGCCTTGAGAGACGTCGGAAATACGCTGTAGTCTATCGTCTTGGAGATTCGAAAGGTGGTGAGGAGAGCCAGAGAAGAGCTGTGATTGTCATTATTTCCGCAGGCTTCCAGTTGAAGAATGCCACCCATGTTGCACTGGCACAAGAAGAGCAAAAAAATCGACCATGGAAGTCAGAAGCAAAGGGCGATCGAGCCATCACATCAAAGTGTTTGCCGTATTTGATGTCCGCGATAGGAGTACACAACGCAACTACTGCCTCAAGCGTCCAAAAACTCGCCCACAACCTGCAAAAACCTCTCCCTCTCCTCAAAGAACGGCATATGACTACTCTCCGCAAATTGGACCCACTTGACCTTGGGAATACGCTCGAAAAACGGAGTAACCGAAACGTCCTGGGCGTCGTCCTCTTTGCCGTTGATAAGCAAAGTAGGCACGGAGATCTTGTGCAGGTCGTTAATGACGGTCCACGTCCCCAGGGTACCTGTGATGTTGAACTCGGAGGGGCCGATCCTGGGTATGGGTCAGCTGGTCTCAAACAAATGGAAGCACGGGACGCACATGACAGCATAGACAGTGGGATCCTGCCCAAGCGCGTCGAACGCGCTCATGAGATCAGCAGGCCACGGCTTGACGGTACACAAATGCTTCTCATTGAACGCCTGAATCCCATTCTGATACTCCTCGCTCTCCGTCGTGCCCTCGCTCTCGTGCTTCTTCAACATATCGCGGAACTCGGTGGGGAATTTGTTGAGCAGGGAGTTGGTACCGACAGACCAGAGCTCCATGGACGCGGGCGCGTCTGCGAGGATGAGTCGGCGCAGCCCAGGTGGGTTGCGGCTGATGACGTAGTTGGACCCCATCATCCCGCCCCACGAGTGTCCGGCCAAGTCAAACACGGTATCGGGACCGCCGAGGAGCTGCGCGATCACGTTGTCCAGCTCCGTCATGAACATCTCGACCGTCCAGAACTCGGCCGGTTTGTCTGGCAGGTGCGTCGAGAGTCCACCGCCGACCTGGTCGTAGAAGATGACGGGGCGAGTTTTGGATGCGAGCGCGGAGAAGGTGAGCAGGTATTGGTGTGGAATTGCGGGTCCGCCATGGAGGACTAGGAGAGGGCAAGGGGACGATGGCGCTTTCAAATCCCCAAAGATTTTGTACGCGGTTTTGAAGGTCTCGCCGTTGAAGGCAAAGTCGATCGTGCCAGTGACTGGTTCCATCTGGGGGGTGGCCGTACGAGTCGCGAGCAAGGTGTAGAAATGTGAGCGTGGGTATCGAAGCCCGAAGAAGGTGATGAATTTGTGATGGATCGAAAAAAAATCAGGTGCGCTGCCAAAATGGTCTGATTGATTCAGCCCGAACCAGTTCGGTTCACCGTAAATCCGCCGGTTGGTGAGCGATATATTTGCCCAGGCCAAGTCTTCCCTGCTCTTTCCATCTCTACGTTTTCGCATGAAGACTGCCTCCCACGGGCATTAAATTAGCGATCCTCGTCACTTGGCCAGTACGGGTAAGTCTTGCCCGAGTTCCCCATTCTCCAGGCAACCTCCGCCGTTCACAACAATCAAATAAGCGCATTGAAATTCAACTCCTAGGAACTTTAGCTCCCTACATCAGAACTCAGTGACTGCCCTCAGGTTCTCGGTGATCGGGGGAAGGGTGAATAAAAGACCCGCTTGACGCGCATCCTGAATGCTAATGACGGTGGATGCAGATACTGAGATGACCCTAGCACTGTAAGCTCAACCTAGTGCCCTTATCGGTACTACCCTTCCACTTACTCGGCGTTCGATTTCAATGGATGTCAAGTTGTGGCGCATTGAAGTTTAACGCTGTATCAAAGATCCAAAATTAGAATGCCCGGTGTGCTAATTGTTTCCCGTCCATGCATTTGTTGCACTCGGAACAAGCAATAGCGTCTCGATTCTTGATTATCGCACGCCCAGTGCTTCCGCCGCCCTCATCGCAACAGCGAAGCAGGGCTGCTTCCTTGATCCTGTTCGAAGCGTCGAACCTGGGCGAGGGAGTTGGAAGATGCGGGTCGCCATATGGTTGCTACTATCCTCGAAGATCTCTGTGCGACAAATGGGCGCTGTATACATAGCTACGTACAAATGCAACCATAGCCCTGAATTCCAGCCCTTGAATTCCACTTTGACTCATTTGGACTGTAGAGCAACAAGACACGAATGTATTCAGATATCGCCCCTGGTCTCATTCCAATCCAAAAATACCCCATAATTCCTCTCCGCCTCCTCATACACCTTCGTCCAATCCATACACACCGATTCGTAATCCCTTATAGCCGTCCCAACTGTATTCTTGACCGACTCGAGGCGGATATTCGGGCGGCACAAAATCGACTGTCGCAGATAGTTGAGACAATGGTGGGTCACCGGACTCGGGGTGTTCCCAGGCTCCAAAGCGAGGTACTCTTGGCGAAGAATGTCGAGGCATTTCATCTGATGGAAGAGAGTCACTGTGTACGGCTGCACGCTTCCCGTGTCCTTGTCGAGGACGTGCACCATGTATCCTCCAGGCGGGAGTAATTTGCCGTATTCCTCCGCGCCTTCTGCTGTGTCAAACTGATAGTGCGCGGAAGCGGTGATTCGCATGACGACGGGGTCCGCGGTGTCGATGCGTGTGTTGAAGGAGAGACCAGCTTGAAAGGCTGACCGTCAGCTATGGTACGTGAGTGAGGATCAAGCTCACTGGAGTAGCGTTGAGCCTCTTGGCCCCATGAGGGAACCAATAGGAAGCCCAAGGTTCCGATGAGAAAGAGGACGGACAAAACCAGCGAGGTTGTGCGGGTGGGTGGGTTCATGGTGTTTGGTATTGCGACAACACCTTCGAAACAGCTTTTAGGGCATCTATGCACTAAATCCGCTGTGTACATCCGAAATGATCTGATTATCAAGAACTTTCTTCGAGATCTCGACAATCAGACCGACTGCCCGCACGCGGAAGTACGGAACTGAACCGTGGGAACTTCGGCCACGAGATGCGGAATGAATCTCAGATTTCCCGCTGACAACGGTAAGTAAGTGCCTTGATGAATTGAGAATAGCTCGCTCGTATCTTGGCGACAAATTCACCCCAAAAAGCTACACATGCCACCTGGCCGCCACCACCCTTGGCAAGACATTAATTATTATTGAGACTACGGTCGACCCAGACAAAGTGAAATCCTAATACAGAGAAATTCCCTGCAATTGAATGCTCTACCATCCTCACACCGTAGCATGCTGAATGAGATACATGGCTGGAATTGCCGTCAGAACATCTCAGGGGCGTGAATACTTTCCACATACCAGAAACCGGATGATCTTTATTCTGCCACCACTCCATCTCGCATGCCTTCTTATCCCCGAGCGGTGAGCATCCGAGCTCGAACGTCAGCAGTTCCTCCATCACACAACTAAACTTGCGGTGCCAATGGTGCCAATGGAGAGGCGTCTTGGGCTTGACGGCTATTTCAGCGAGCTTGGTGCCGACGCGCTGGGGTCGAGTGTTGTAAGACAGTTTGCGAGCTTCCACAGGGAGCGATGTGTTGAGACGGAATAAGGAGAGAGTGAACGAGTCCGAGGGCGGAGCGACGTCCTCGGCGAACTGGATGTGGAGCTCGCAGATCTCAAGGCCGTAGTCTACCGCCCGGAATTGAACGACAGTAGATATCTGGGAGGTCAAAGATTAGCTATACCCGAAATCCGCTGTAAAATTGAGTGCAAAAAATGTACCTCATTGGTGAGCAAGACGCGTCTGTCCTCGGGCGAGATGGTCCCAATCGGACTCAGATACCGCTTCGTATCCACCTCGAACACCCGGCCCTTGTTCGCCTCGTCAATCTGCGCCACCACAATAGGATAGTTCGTCAATTGCTTGGGCTGCACCGGAAGCGGCCGTTTAATCTCGTCGAAGCGGATGAACTGGGACGGGCGGCGGAGACGGGGGATGTCGGCGCGGGTGAGGGAGAACGGGGTGATGCGCGGCGGGGTGATCAAGTGCTGAGTCGAGAGAACGATGTTGACTCCGGTGCAGAGCAGGCATACAACGAGCGCGAGGACCATGGAGCGGGTCGAAAGTCCGCCGCGCTTGCCGGGACCCTCCTCCTCCGGGACCTCCAGAGTATCTGACGATAGAGGGGAGGAGGGCAGAGTCTTGTACTCGGTGGACGTGCGAAAGAAGGTGAGCATATTGATGGGCACGGAATTTGCAGGGCTTCGGTATTATATGCTTTTTCAGATCAATGATGCATGATATCAACCCGCAAAAGTCAAATTGAACCCAACACAAGAAAGTACATTCGAATTTTAAACAGATACAGGAGCGTTCGCTTTCGAGTCA
Organism: Roridomyces roridus; assembly: GCA_029378245.1. Lineage (NCBI taxonomy): Eukaryota > Fungi > Basidiomycota > Agaricomycetes > Agaricales > Mycenaceae > Roridomyces > Roridomyces roridus. The sequence goes on from JARKIF010000015.1 coordinate 1,499,860, forward strand.
TCAAAGTCCAAGTCACTGTCCCCGCCTCGAGAAACCTCCTTCCCCTGCTGGGTCGAAGTTGTCCCCACGAAGGTTGCAGACCTCCCGGGACCAAAAGTAATCGGCTTGCCGCTCGAGTACGTCGCGACATCACGTTGGGTATTAGCCGTCCAGATTTTACCCTGCGCAGTTCTAAACACGATAAGCAACGTCGAAATAGTCTAAACTGTCGAATCAGCACTACGTCTCGGGCGGGAATCGAACTCGCACGTACCTGAATTTGACTGAGCGCCTGAAGGAAAACATTCGCAAGGGGATTGATCATCCCGAAGGGTACGAGGAAGAGAATCGAAAATGCAGAGTAGAGAAAGGCGGACTCGACGAGCATAGCTGCGACGCTCGTATACTGTGAGCCGTGGTTTTGGCCGAACACTTTAGCGACGCGCCGGCGGTAAACGAAGAGGCGGATAACGATAGCGATAGTGACGAGGATGTTGGTTGACAGGGATAGACTGAAGTATGGGATCGTCCAATTGATGGTGACGAAGATACCGAAGGGTGAGGTTGTGCAGATTTGTATGAGCCACATAATGCCCAATCCTATAGCCAAGGTCAGATTGGGTGCAGGAGACAGAAGGAGAGCTGAGGCGTACCCACTGAGGCCGCGAACATGAGGCAGGGGAGAGCCATCACGATATACAGCGAGACTCCGCAGTTGGTGTAGATGACCATGCATCGCCAAACCTGCGAAATAATCAAAACCGCGTAGCGGGGATGCGAGGGATAAACGTACCACAAGAGCGTCGGAGAACCAATTTGTCAATACAAACGCCACATTCCCGATTTTATCAACAGGAATCGAGAACTCGTCCGCCTCGAATATCGCCGGGCCACCGGGGAAATCGCGTTGCTCGATGAAGGCCAGCTGGACGAACTTGGCTATCGAGCCTTGGAAGAGGGTGGCGAAGAGGAACTCGAGGGAGATGTAGACGAGGAAGAAGACGCTCCGCCTGTAGTTGGAGCCCTTCATCTGCTTGAAGAGGAGGTAGAAGCACATCGAGAAGAGGGCCAGGACCACCCCATACCCGACACTGCAGAGGACCGCGCCTTGCAGCCAGGTCTCTTCGTTGTAGAGATCGAAACTCGTCTCGTTGACCGGGGCGAAGGACATGGGGGTTGATAGCGGATAGCAGGTCTTGGCCGCATTATGTCTTATTCGTAAGCGATGCAAATTCGGTGACACGAGCCTGAGAGACCGAGGGCACTCAATCAGGCATCGCAATTGTTCCCGATGAGGTCGGCGGTATGGGCTATTCCGAGATTTTCTCAAGATTCCGAACTGAACTGCAAACTGATGGATGGATGCATATCACGAAGCAGCGATTTCCCGTTGAGTCCTTGATCGTTCGGGTGTTCTAAAAACAAATTGTGATCCCAAACCCCCGGTCCTAGCACTTCCATTGCTACCCAACTTCTGATTCTAAGTCTGTATCCCTCAGCGCTGAAAGATACGAAAACAAATTCTTTGTTGGCAACAAGGGTGTTCTTGGGCGTTCGATTCCAATTTCCAAATTTACGGGTCCAGAGCCCAGACCGCACCGTCCCTTTTAAAAGCCGGTGGCACCTCCTGCCATCCAACATCCCCAGGTTACCTCTGACATAACATTCAAACTACCATGCGTTTCCACCTGTCCGCTGTCTTCTTCACCTTCGCCTCCATGGTTGATGCTAGCCCAAAGCATCGCTGTCCCCGTGGACATCAACGAGGACGTTACTATTGGTAGGAGACTATCCCTTGTCTGGAAAATCCTCTCATACTCATTTACCCTTCCAGGCTCTGAGCGCGAGCCTCCTCGCCGACGCATTGCAGTCCCCGTTGACATCAACGAGGACGTTACCATTGGTAGGAAACTATCCTTTATCCGGAACTCTCTCGTACTCATTTAATTTGCCAGGCTCTGAGCGCGAGCCTCCTCGTCGACGCATCGCTGTGGACATCAACGAGGACGTCACTATTGGTACGAGACTATCCTTTGTCCGGAAAACTCTTTCATACTCATTCATATTTCCAGGCTCTGAGCGCGAGCCTCCTCGTCGACGCATTGCCGTGGACATCAATGAGGACGTTACTATTGGTACGCGACTATCCTTTGTTCGGAAAATTCTCTCATACTTATTCAAATTTCCAGGCTCTGAGCGCGAGCCTCCTCGTTGATCAACGCACGCGTACAATGTGCAAGCATCACGGTGGGTTAGTGTTGCTTAGACTCCCTCTGTAACCGGCTGACGGTTACGGGATTCAGAACTCGAAAAAAGGATTAGGCAGAAAACAAAGAAAACAAAAGGATACATGTGCTCGTGCTCTCAGCGACTAATTTGTGTACGGTTGAATATTTTGGTTGAATCACATAAAAGCTTGTCGGAAATGCCGTGAACCTCCATAATGGTTTCATTTAGTCTGTTAGATCGAGACTCCTGCCATGGCTGGACACCGTCGGACATACACAGAAGAGTCTGATTTCGGCATGCACATGCCGTGTGATCCGATCTTCGGCACCCGTGAGCGACCCGTTCAGGACTCCCCGCAAGCACCCGCTGAACCGTGTTGAACTTTCCTCAAGGCCAGCTTACGACAGATAGCTCCGTGCTCTGTACGGGCGAATGAATTGGAATGATATACAGATACCAGCCGGGCGCCGAGGAACCAGTAGCCGAGAGCCGACACCGTGCCATCGCTGACGAAGTCCAAATATTATTCCGGGCGCAGAGATGGCTCTTGTTGCATCAGCAACAATCTTCTTGCAACACAACTCTGATGAACAGAAATTTAAAACACACGGCAGAAACCTTTAAAATTAAAGACGGCCATCCTCTCCCCTCGTCCTCAGAGTCCAAACTCCTTCCGATCGACATGCGCCTCCACATGACCACCCTCCTCTTCACCGTCGTCTACATGGCGATGCTCACAACGGCCCTTCCCTCCCCTTGCAGCGGTGTCAAGTGGTTAGTCCCTGTTTACGCTCGAAGGTTGACTCCGCCCACATACCTCGTTTTCTTCAGGGACACCGGGGTCGAGATCACTGACGACGCGCAAATCCGTATGCAGGTTCCTGATCCTGCAGAGCCAGAACTAAACCTTTTCGGTGTTGCAGTCTCCGAGTGCCCCCCGCCTCGGTAAAGTTGTACGTCTACCGGACTCTGCGGCTTCGGTTGGCGGGTAATTGTTTCAGTGTGTACTAGGCATCTTGGAACTTATCATGCCGACAGCCGAGTTTCCAAGTCGAGTTGCGTTGTACTTACTGTGCGATGGAATGATAATTAAATGTTGGATGCATTCCGATGACCTGCATACTTGAGTCCGAGAAGATATGAACACTGTGGCAATTGAACCACTGAGAGTGATGGCTCACGTGGGTTGATTTTCACATCACGCTGAGCAGTTCCGAGGACCCACCTTGTTGAGTGGATGAGGACGTTCCGCGGGCATCCGAGTACCAGGTCGAGGGTTCAACTTTCTTTGAATCCAGCTTACAATAACATTAGAATCGGCCCTGAATATTTCCGATGTGGGGGTTATTGCTTGGGACAGGTACAGTCGGAAACCCCCATCCGGACCACTCATGAAACATCGTGTAATATCATGAGACTGAAGGCCGCTGCCGCAGTATACTATTGGGGTCTGGTAGATAGGTATATAACCTGCATTCACAAAAATTTCCAGGTCATAAGAGCTTGCCCTTCGTCGTGTAGAAACAAAGTTTTCAAGATCATGCCGACATGAGATAAACCCACATCCGGACCAAATCATTATTACTGACCCGGTACGTGTGATTTTCCCACGGGGTAAAGTCTCGCTTGGAAGGCCCCATCGAGGTATATATCCTCATAATACTATAGCCCTCCAGGTGCCGCAGTGGCTGAGCAATAATCAAATGACTTTGGTGGATTCCGTGATTTGGGTGTTTCAGCGAGCACCAAGTAAATTGACCGTATCTCAATGGTCAGCTTCCATTTCTGTCTGCAACTTTATGTCTGGGGATTCCACCAACATGGCTATGACTCAGTAAAAATTCAGCCCCATCAGAGCTGCTGAACTACCCGAGTCCGGTGGTGGGTCCGGTCCGGATGGGGTTTCCGACTGTACGGGGTTGAATTAAGTCTGAAATGCGGCCGCACAATTCCATGGAAAGCCTACTATGTCAGTTCATTTCAATTGCCAGTGTGCCCGGGCGAATGGATCAGAATGATATACCGAGGGCCGACGGCGCTGACCAAGTCCAAAAACTCTTGATTTTGGCCACCCAAGGATGACTGTCTTTGAATCAGAGTCTCATGAATTGAACGGAGATTGCCTGCACTTGCTTCCGGCATTCACGCTGGTTCACATCGCCTTGGGCGCCTCAACCTCGGTCCACGTGGCTGAGCGCTAGCTGACTGCGCGCTACTGCGCGGCGCTGATGGATCACAAATCTATCAAACAGGCTGCAGCGCGCCGTCGTTCAACTTCATTAAGATTCAAGCCAAAAATAGTGTCTCTTTCCAACCAAATCTTTAAATTCAGACTTCTGTCTTGCCTCCCTCAATCCCAGCTCCCTCGAGATGCGTTTTCAACCTCTCCACCCTCTTCTGCACCGTCGTCTACATGACGATGCTCGCTACGGCCCTCCGTCCCCGGGATGCGCTGGGGGTACCGACAAGCGGTGAGACTTCTTAGGCTCGACACCGTCGTTCTGTTCTCATGGATCGTTTGTTGCAGGGGCACTGGGGTCGAGATCGCGCCGATGCGAGCATCTGTACGCTGGATTCCTTCCAGATGTGTATGAACATTTACTGAACTGATCGCTATGTTCAAGTCAACGAGGACTGCGCCCCGCCGCCGGTAACTTGGCTCGGAACTCGAGGAGCCAGGTTTTTGCCGGTAAATATTCCAGTTTCACGGTACATGGCTTTTAAAACTGACCGAATATTGACAGTTGAGTTCCGAAGTGGAAGTCGAGTTGAACTTGTGTGATGTTGATGATAATATAACTATATTGAAAATGGATTCTGTCTTCTGCGATGCTGAACATACGTATCGAGTGAGGCTCTGAACAGATACAACAATCAACTGAGGAAGCATGTCTCGGGTATCGGATCACCGGATTTGGAGTTTTGAAAGCCCCTGCATGGCGAGAAGTTCGATGAGCAGGCAAGTCCCGAGTGCACTCTGATGTTCAGCCCGTCTGTGATACACAATGGAAGAATGGTGGTGATGCAAGTTCAACAACTGTATTTGAGTGAGATTCATTTCGCATCAGTGGAATTCCGAATCACCGCCGTCTCTATGCAATACATTATTACAGCCACGGTGTGTCGAAAGTCTGTTTGTTGACCTGATTCACGTTGCGCTGCGATTCCACCTCCGACCACCAAAGCTCGAGCGCGGCATCACGGAGTCGCGTGGGTCTCGCATGTTGAAATGTACAGCCTGCCTCTTCTCGGAGCCTCAATTACCACGACGATCCAATGTACAGCGCTCTTCTTCACATTTGACCACATGGCTCTGCTCACCACCGCCCTTCGACGATGGCCGAGAAGTTAAGTTGACGCTGAAACTGATACGTATCGACGCCGGGGGCGGGAATCCGTATGCAAGGCTCCATGGCCCATTGAACTTGAGCTTAAATTATTATTTGAACTTTATTTCAAGTCTCCGAGATCGGCGAACCGCCTCTTTGAACCACTGGCATCTCTTACCGGTATTTGGTGGTAAGTAAGTTTTGGCCTCGACCAACTGTAACGAACTTCTGAGGGTTGGTGTTCAATTCCGAGTTGGTACCGTTGATAGGAGTTAACATGATTTGAGATGCCAGCGCTGATGAGCACATGGCATTCGCCGAGTCCCAGAAGATATGCATAAGGAGCTACGGAAACTCAAACAGTGACTGTTCAGATCAGGATGCGAGTGGCTACTCTGATGGATGTTACTTTTGCGCTTCCTTCAGCGAAGTTCACACCGACTGTGATGTTCAGTTGCAGTCTGAGACGCAGCGGGTACATTCATATCAGCTTGGACCCCTCTGTGTCGCGGGACATAGGACTCATCACGGCCTCTTTTTCAACATATTCATTCCGGAACTCGGGAGTCGGGAAGACCTTATCTCTTCCATTCTCAGCGGGCGGGGGCCCTCGTGACTGGCCTGAAACATTTTGATGCCGAGTAGACCACCATCACGGATAGAGCCCCTATGCATTTCGAAGCTCAGGAGGATCCTATCTTTCGTTCAACAAACCACTAAATCAGGTTCTCCCGGTGGTTCATCAAAAGGTCGTGATGCCGAATGCCGACTCCATCACGGATCACGGGTTCATGTGACATGCTCTTCTTCTGCGAATCGGACACAAATAGAGTCGGACCTCGGTCAATCCGAGCCATATCATTGGATTTACATGTGGTTCGTGGGCTGCTGGGACTCACGGACGGAGAAGCAGCCGTGCGTCCGAATCGAATCCCGCGATCAAACTGCGACTCGGTCATATCCGATGACCGACGGAGTCTGAGAGGCGGCGAACTTGCGATTGTGCAAACAGAACAGGGGCGTATGTACTCTGGAAACTACGGAGGACCGCGCCAGGGTTGTTGAGCGTTAGTTGAAAGACAGGTGCCCATCAAAGACATCACGGAACGCGGAACGTGGAACACGTCACTCAAAAGTAGCCACCATCTCCTCGTTCTTCGTGGCGTTCCTGGCTTCGAGCCCGGGCGCCGATACTGTGGGCTCTCGACACGGTTGCATTGAACGATTTTCAGACAGAGTTTGCGTCAGGGCCATTCTTGTTTCATCCAGGGGCTCTCTTTGATATCCGACTCGAAACTGGGCAAGGGCGGTCACTGTGGGTGTGCTCTTCCTTTTTTCAGGGCTGCTCTTTTCCGAAACTGACCGCCAATCTCGCTCATTATGCAATTTTTACTGTAGGTAAAGTCTCACTACGCCCACTGTTTCTTCCACTCCAACCAATCATCGTACGCTCCGTCCATCACATCATGCACCTTCTTCCAATCGTCGCATACCAACGAATCACGCGGGCCCTGGGCACTCCACTCGGTCCGCATGAAATCACCCTCCTCCAACCCATCCGCAGCCTGACAAAGCAGCGTCTGTCTCAAATAATTCAGACAGTGGGCGAAATGGTGGAGGTTCGAGGTGCGCGCCCGCGTGTCGTTCGTGGCTGTTCCTAAAAAGGCGATCTGCGCGCGTCGTACACAATGGAGCTGGTGGTAGAACGTTGGGAGGAAAACGCGGTACTCTGGACCGAGGCGCGTGCGTCCGAAGCCTTTGGGATTTTCGCCCAGGGTGGCCCATTCCGAGTCGTTCGCAAGGGTGTCGGAGGGGTCGAGCGAGAAGCGGACGGGCTCGTAGATGCTCATGGCGACGGGTTCGAATGGGCCGAGGGGTAGTCGAGTGGGTAGTCGTCGCCGATGTAAGTGTAGGTGCGGGCTAGCCAGGTTAGTCTCTGATTGTTTTGTTCTCGTTCAGACTTACGAGCGCTCTGGGGGCGAAGGACACGAACTCCGACGTTCCACGACAAGACGCAGACATTCAGCGCGACAAGAAACTGGAACAGGCGTTGCAAGAAGTTGGATTGGGACATGGGCTAGTGAAGGTTGGTTGGTTCTCTTGAGCCCGAAGACCCCGTTGCGCTGACTTGTACGAAATAAATGGCACAGCCGCAAGAAATCTACCCTTGCACAGACATTCCCAGGGCCGTTGTGAATCGCACAAGAATAGTTTTGTTGAACTGGTTCGGTGTGACGGGTATGAGACGGTTCCTAG